>OX377618.1:240223784-240766863 GCA_947397865.1 Polietes domitor | reverse complement strand
GATATTAAATGCACTATTTGTAACTAGCTTCATAGGTGGTCAGCAGCAGTCCTTTTAAACAAATTTTCTCTACCTACATAAAATTATACTTAATTTCCAAAGAAGTTATATTCTCTGACATAATTTATTTTAGAAATGTCATCTTGTGGCAAATGTTCATTAAGTTAAGAATCAAATCATAGTACAGTGGTACAATGCAAGAAAAAACTCAACATATAAAGAATACCAACAAAATACGAAATCAACAATCGTACAACCTTCTTTAGAAGATTGTGAAGTTTTTTTTTCAAAGAATTTTTTCTGCCGTTTCATTCGAGATCAATCGGTTCAAAACAAAAAAAAACCTAAAGAAAAAACACACAAAGAGGAAGAGCGCAAAGATAGAACGCACACACACATGCTCAATACACACTGATGTCCACGATGACGATTATCACAGGTGGGGATCTGGGAAAATGGTCGACAGAAGGCGCAGAAGTTGTTTTTGTTGTTGCTTTCAAGAGCTTTTTAAAGGCGATTACAGAAACTAACGATAAAGTGTAATAAAAACAAGAAGAAAAATCTAGAAAAAGAGGCCAAAACGTAGACAAAAAAAAACTTAGAAGACCAAGAACAAAATACCAGAACATTAAGAGATCAATCCTCTTGGCCAGTAAATGCGATTAGGCCTCCATGTCTTCTCATATAAGAGATTCAGTCGTGGCTGCGGATGATGAGGATGACGTTGCGGTTGCGGTGGTACATGTGCATGAAGCTGGCTGGATGATGTGAGACAATGATGTGTGATGGGAGTTTATCCAGTTTGTCAACGTGATCTTCTTTACAAGAGACAAGAAAGGGCAACACAGCCGGGGGAATAAGGTGCAGACAGATGGACAAAGCCAATAATGGCGATTTTTTAAAGATTAGAATTGTCCATTTATGGAAGAAATACGGGAGGAAATTTCTTCGAAACAATGACACTAACACTAGGCAACAAAATAGGAAATTATTTTTTTTTTGAAAAATCACTTTATATTGCGAGTCAACTCAATCAGGGGAATGTACACACCGAATTTTATGATTCTAGCTGCAAACATTTATTCGGTACCAAATTTATCCCTTTTTCACCTTAAAAGTACGAATATTGAAAAATCTCTTATTTTTCGAATTTACATTCATTTACATTTACGTACACAACAAATTTCATAATTCTAACTGCATACATTTGCTTGGTACAATTTTTATCCGCTTTTCCTCCCATTATCCCTTAAAACTGCAAATGTCGAAAAATTCCTTTATGTTGCGATTCTACACAGTCTCAGGAATGTAAACACCGATTTGTATGTTTCTGGTCGGTACCAATTTTATCCCTTTTCCCCATTTTTACCTTAAAAATATGAATACTGAAAAATCGCTTATTTTTGGCATTTACATTCAAAGATACATATACAACGAGTTTCATCATTCTTGCTGCTTCCGTTTGGTTGGTACTATTTGTATCCCCTTTTTCCCTTAAATGTACAAATTTCGAAAAATTCCTTTATATTGTGAGACTACACAGTCAGAGAAATGTTTACACCGAATTTTATGATTCTAACTGCAACCATTTGTGCGGTACCAATTTTATCCCTTTTTCCCATTTTCACCCTAAAAATACGAATAATGAAAATCACTTATTTTTCGAATTTACATTCAGATATACGTACACATCGAAATTCATTATTCTAGCAGCATTCGTTTGTTTGGTACCATTTTTATCCCCTTTCGTCCCGTTTTCCTAAAAATTAAAAATTTCGAAAATGTTCTTTATATAGCGAGTCTACTCGATCAGAGGAATGTACACACAAAATTTTATGATTCTAGCTGCAACCATATGTTCGGTACCAATTTTATCCCTTTTTTCCATTTTTAGTTTTAAAGTACGAATATTGAAATACATCGTATTTTTGCATTTACGCTGTCAGAACGAACTATATAACGAATTTCACTATTCTTGCTGCATCCGTTTGCTGGGTACAATTTTTATCCCCATTCATCCCGTTTTCCCCAAAAAGTACAAATTTCGAAAAATTTATTTATGTGGCACATCTACATAATTTCATGATGTCACGTTTGGTGAGTACCATGTTTATCCCTCTTTTCCCCGTTTTACCCCTTAAAGGCACGAATTTCAAAATTCGCTGTATTTTACTTGGCTACGCAGTCAGAGGAATAAACGCGCACTGTTGTCGTTTGGTTGGTACCATTTTTATCACTTTTTTCCCATTTTAGCCCTTAAAAGTACGAATTTCAAAAATCCCTTTATTTCACTAGTCTACTCAGTTTGAGGGATATACACATTCAATTTCTTTTTTCTAGCTGTTTTCTTTTGATAGGTACCATTTTTATCCCTCTTTTCCCTTTCTCTCCTTTAATAGTACGGATTTATCGTTTAATTGGTACCATTTTTATCCCTCCTATCCCATTTTACACTTTCAAAGTTTCAATTTCAAAAATCCGCTTTATTTAATTGTCTACGCAGTTAGAGGATTGTACACATCGGATTTCATGTTTCTAACTGTTGTCGTTAGGTTGGTATCATTTTTATCCCTCTTTTCCCATTTTAGCCCTTAAAAGTACGAATTTCAAAAATCCCTTTATTTCACTAGTCTACTCAGTTTGAGGGATATACACATTCAATTTCTTGTTTCTAGCTGTTTTCTTTTGATAGGTACCTTTTATATCCCCTTTAGTCCCACTTTACATTCTAAAAATAAAAATGACTTTATCCCTCTTTTCCCATTTTAGTCCTTAAAAGTACGAATTTCAAAAATCTCTTTATTTCACTAGTCTACTCAGTTTGATATACACATTCAATTTCTTGTTTCTAGCTATTTTCTTTTGATAGGTACCATTTTTATCCCCTTTAGTCCCACTTTACCTTCTAAAAATATAAATGACTTTATCAGCGTGATTTTCTGCCCTTCTTAGGGAAAATTTATTCTCTGTGGACAGATTTCGCCCATTGGCGAAACGATCGACAACTATTAAATGTATTCTAGGAATATTTGGATCCTTAGCTCCTTTCGTTTTGATGCCAGGGTGAAGATAATCAGTAATATCTGTTTACACTTTACAGGGTCCCATGTTGATATTTCAATGTCTTACACGTGGAATAACAAACTAAGTATACCCCCATCCTAAGGCGTAGGGTATAAATATGCAGAGAATAATATTGATTTACACATTCGAATCAAAGAAACAGTGGGATGCCTCATTGAAATAAATTGGATTTCGGTTTTTGGCTACAAAATAATTGTGTTGCTTTGCATCGAAATGAAGATTATCAAATTCCATAAATTTGTGGCTGCTGTTGTTGTTGGGCATGGGCATGGACAGTAAACATAGCTTGTTCATCAAATATCCCTCTGTGCCTTCAACGCTTGTTGAGCGATTGACTGACTGAGTACTTGTTGAGCGCTGTTGCTGTTGTTGTTTTTTTTCTCGTGGCAATGGTGAGTTGCTTATTTCCCCAAAAAATATTTGTAATTAAACTTTATAGAGCTGCAAAGTTCGCCACCACAGACTCCCGTTTACTATTCATTTTACATTTTGTGTGTTCAGTTTTCGTTCATCTTTCTCTTCGCTCTCTGCTCTTTTAAAAAGCAATAATTTCCAATTTGTTTGGCCATTTAGATTTTTATGGCTTCATTAATGCCATCAAAATGAAAGTCTGTCTTTATATTCAGATTTACACTAGTGACTAGTGAAATATTGTGAAAATCCAGCATCCAGCCAAGCCAACGTCCAACTTCCAACTTCCAATATCCAGCAGCATAAGGCGCTCGCTGTATTGAACTATTGTGGTTTATTGTGCCATCATGCCACCGTACTGTGGGAATATTTTGCCGCCGAAGAGTTTAAACATTCATGAATTCAAATATAATAAAATTGGACAACAGCAACAACAACAACATCAAAAGACGAAATATTAATTGGTTATTTGAACAAAGTTTAATCATAGACATATTTCCTATGATTATGGACTTGATTAATGATAAACCCATGGCATAGATGTTAACCGTACAACAACAACAATTCAGCAGAGCTTAGCTAAAAAAAG
The DNA here is from genome assembly GCA_947397865.1 of Polietes domitor. Taxonomy (NCBI): domain Eukaryota; kingdom Metazoa; phylum Arthropoda; class Insecta; order Diptera; family Muscidae; genus Polietes; species Polietes domitor. Next base: position 240,762,779 of record OX377618.1, on the reverse strand, counting down.
TTCAAGCTTCTTGGGGGGTTGTGAAAGGGGAACCATTGACCTAATCTGACCAGTTAGTTTAGGGAAATGGAAATTGTGTAGATAATCTATAATCAGCCGAGTGAGACAACGTTTAGGTTCTGCTTCTTAGGGGTCCGGAAAAAGGGTGAATGGAAGAGAAACAAATTGATATGGTAGTCATGTCTCCATAATTTCATGGATCGTGTTGAGATGATAGCTCGCAAAGGACTTAAGATAAGCAGAGTGAAAAATCCAAATGTTTAGGTTTTTGGGCAGATCGAGTTTCATTTCATTTTCAAATCAAATTTTCGTTGAAAACTTCAAGCAGATGATTAAAAAATTTCTTGAATTTATATCGAAAAAATAAAAATCATTAAAAAGCCAATTGATCTCTACTCTTATTTGACTTCCATAACATGTTTCATTGACAACAGGCCAAGTGTAGAGAAAATGTCGTAAAAAGCAACAAGTGATTTATATATTGTTTTTACATTCTCTCATCGTGTATGCCACCCATGTCCCCGGCTTTTAAAATGAAATGAAAATCAACGACCACTGATTTATTTATTTAACGAAAAAAAAACGAGTAACATTACACCCACCACAATTCGTATAGAAACACACAAGTAAATTGACCAAATCACACGAGTTCAAATCACATTCTGAACTGCAGCCGATTTGAAGACTTGACTTGGCCACAACTCACGACATGGAAACAAACTTAAAAAACAACAACATAGACGTAACTTTGCTGAGAGAACTCCACGTTTAACATTAAAAAAAAAACACAAACCTTAGTTATGGTGTTGATAAAAGCCAACCTCCCATTTCGGGTCTACTGTATAATTTTAGGCCAACGTGAATGGGCTCGGCCACATAACGTGATGGATTTCTAGCCTGTTAGACACTTGTTACAGCCACCACCACCACCACCACCAATATAATCAATTAGAACCTACAAGAGGCATAAACGGCTCGCATACAATGGCGGGAGAATGTTATCTTGTCCATACAGCAACAACAACAAAAACTCATAAAATATCTTGGTTGCTGTGGTGGTCCGTTGGATGGTGGATGTTTCGTTTGTTCAGAACTAACAAACTCCGAAACTATCTTGTTAAGGTAATACCAAATTAAATTCCATTTAATTAATTGTGTAGCAATAAAACTCCAACGCTACTCCATCATTTCGTCTTTGACTTTTCCTCCTCTGCTGAGACGAGAAACCTATCAAAACACAGCAGGTCACATGCAACAACATGAAATAAATAAAATAGTTCTTGTTCTTGGATTCAAGATTAATTTAAATGTTTTCACGTGTAATTCTCTATTAAAAAATAATAAAATTCCTTCGATGGTTAGACGTCACTCACACAGCAAGACACAAGCGTCCGAGCAGATCATGTTAAAACTCAATGCAATTAATTATTCCGCTGGCTAAGATAAATTGGGGGTGGCGAAAAGGATCACAATATTAGAGACAAAGGCTATTTTGTTGTTATACCATTTCTCTGTCTCTGTCAGAGACATGAAAAATTACTTTTTAAATGCCTTTTACGCATTAAAAATTAACCATAACATTGGAAACTCAGAGTGATTAAAAAATGGTAAAAAACATGGGAAATGTCTTCGATAGTTTGTTTTCTATCATATATGAAAAATCCGACAAGGAAATGAAAGAAGACTAAAAACGTTTATAATGAGAGGAAATATAACGTTCTATAAGATTATTCTATTTAATTTTATAAAATTCTTGGCATTTTCTATTATGTTTATTAATATTCAAATACAATGTTAAAAATACCCCGAATGTCATAAACCTTTTAAATCAATTTCAGAAGCCTCCAGATCAGCCGAATTATTAAAAGATTAATTTTCTGAAAGATTTTTCATAAAGTCATACAGTCTCCTAAGAATTTTTCTATCAAAAATAATAATTCTAAAAATATACGGACGATCATCACACAGAATTTTTAGGAAATAACATAGGAGCCGTCAATGACAGTTCAATGCAAAAGTGATGATTCTGAAGCTCACATTTTTCGGTTTGGATGAAATGTGCCATGAATTTTGTATAGTGCCAGGCAAACGCACAGTAAAGGGTTCTTAAAAATGAAAAACTACAGGAAAAAATGTTATCATAGCTTCCTTATTTATGTTGATTACAATTTTTTATTGAACCTATAAAATGTCGTTCATAAATGCTCGTATGATTGTTATAAATTATTTTTTATACCATCACTCTACATACCCTATATATACCCTCTATATCATTAAGTATGTTTGGACCAAATGCGTTTCACAACATTTTAAACTGTTTGAGCCAAGTCCGTCCTTCAGTCCGTCTGTCTGGCTGGTGTACAAGATAACTGTCGAAAGGAGTTAAGGATTTTTTTTTTTCAAACTTTGCACATTGTAACATTTTTCCCAAACATCCCAACAAAAAGAGAGCACCCAAAGAAGTGAAAAAGATGTTTATTTTGTGATTCGGAAGTAATGAAAATTGGGATCTTCCACCAATGAATTTAACATGGAGTTGTCATAGGAGGGATGTCCTTTATTTTGAAAGACTTCAAAGGTTTTTTTAAGTGTTGTACAGGAGCCACTTTTTCACTTGTTTTCATTTCTGTTTTAAAAAATCCGACGCTACCGGGGGTAGAACAGCGGACCTTCTGAATGCTACTACGGCACTCTAACCATCTTAGTTATACTCTGTTGTGAGGGGTGTATAACTAAAACAAATCATTTAGTTCGGTAAAACTGACAATTGGGAACTTAACAAAATATTTGTTTAATATGAACTAATATATAAAGCAAATAAATACTAATTAAATTTAGTATTAAATAAATTGACACTACTGAATTTTATTGATATTATGCAGTGCCAATAATTAATAAAAATATGAAATATTTTAAGTACATTAAAAAAGCAATAAATTTGTATTTTTAATCAAAAAAATGTAAATTGTCAAAATTATACAAAATTAAACATTGTTTATTTATAAAAATAATAAAAAAATATAAAAAAAGTTTTTCCCGAGCCAAGATTCGAACCCGAGACCTTCTGGGTGCAAAGCGGACATCTTACCTTTGTGACCCCATACTAAAAAGTCGTTCCCATTCAGTGGTGAAAATGCTGTTCATAAAATGTTACGTAATATTAACATATTATCGACTTTTTTGGACGTTGTTTAAAAGTACTTCCTCAAAAGCAGAAAAAATGCTAATTTGGATTTTAAGATGCGATTAAAATGTGCTTCCAATTTTTTTACTGGGACAGTTTAAGTTCGAATATAGCCACGCCCCTTCTAGTACATCCCACACAACTTTTCCTATCCTAGGTAAACTTAAATCCTTCTTATCTTCTATATCGGTCCTTGAAATCCACTATGACTTTATATTTGGTCATGTTTTAAAAATGTGGAAGCTGGGACCATGTGCCACGAACCTTCTAGTAGATCCCACACACATAATCCAGTGATAAGTAGAAATTAAGTCCTTCCGTACACATGTTCTCTGAGAGTGAGGGTATATATAAATCGGTTTAACAGACTGAAACTTACTTACTTGTTTTTGTTTTATTTTAAGTAGGGAAATGAAAAAATCGAAATTAACATATATTGCAAAAAAAAAAACATATAATGCCAAAATCTAATTATACCTTTCGATTCGTTAAAGTTACGGATAAAACAAAAAAATTATTTTTTACGAATTTTTCAAAATAGAGCGGGCCGTGTTCTCTTTAAAACAACAACTTCCCACTAAAAACTTGGTCATGTCATTACCGTTTGCATTACCAGGCAAACTAATAAATAATGTCTTACACATAATGATATTTATATAAAACTGCTATTGGTAAAGCTACTGTTTATTCCTCAAATTAAAAAAACTCTTATGCAGTCTTCAAAATGAACCAAAAATGACGGGGTGGACATTGAAAGTATGAATGAGTCTTCAATTACACATTTACTTATTTTTGTGATATTTGTTATAGTGGGCGTAATTAGTGATTCTTCAGACTCTTAGTATGACAGCGAATAAGGCCTTTTCCCCATGACATCGGCATGTAACAGAAAATCGAAGGATAATTCGAAAGGTAAGTGATGATTGAAATTATGAATGAGACCATGGGCCCCAGAAATCTTCAATTACACTTTGACTTATTTTTGTGATATTTGTAATAGTGGGCGTAAGTAGGGATTCTTTAGATTCGTGGTATGACTGTGAATAAGTCCCGCCCCCAATGACATTCCCATGTAAAAGTAATTCGAAGGGTCTTTTGAAAGGTAAGTGATTAGTACAATTTGGTTTGGCTTACCCGCAGAAGTAGAAAATTCTGGTAGGTATATCAGTATTATCTTTCTGGTAGGTATTGTCGAGTAGAACAGGAAGCTGCATTTGATATGCTTCAGGCAACCCCAAAATCTTGAATTACGAGTAAAAACGGGGTTTTCGTACTTATAAGCCTGTAACTATGGTTGCTTGTGAACCGATTTTCACTTTCTCAATCAATCGTCAAAATGATAAAAATGATGCAAAAGTTTTCCATTTTTCAAAAAAAAAAACAAAAAATCTCGAATTCCCAAAGTGAGGAAAAAGTATTTCAAAATTGGGAAAATCGTCAAAATGATAAAAACGATGCAAAAATTACAAAGCTTTCCATTTTTTCCAAAAAAAAACAAAAATTATCGAATTCCCAAAGTGGGGAAAAAGTGTTCCAAAATTGGGAAATTTTTACTAAAATGATTTTTTACCATTTTTATCTGTTTTAATGAATTTTAGGTATTTTTATTGGACTTCAATTGGTAAAATAATGAGATATGCTAATTGGAATGACCAAGACTTGTATTTTTGCAACCATTTAGAATTAAAGAAAACTTCAATAACTCAGTCAATTGCAAATGGATTCTTAAAAAGAAAGCGACGTTTTACTTCTTGCTAAGTATGTTATTTAAATAAATTTGCAATTGGTGCGGCTACCACACAAAATAATGTCCAAAAACATAGTCAACGTTAAAAATGGCTAAAAATTGTTTTAAGTATTGTGTTTGCTGGACAAAAGCACACAGATTTATTATGTTTTCTTAAATAATAGGGCTGCTTTTCTTTAAGCCGGGATAACAAGCTGCGATAACAAAAGCGTTAATAAAAATTTAATTTTTTGCTGTAAATAAAAAAAAAATATTTTTTCACATTGTCGCCAACTACAATACTGACTGAATGACTTTATTGGACGTAGCCTCGATAACCATAATTTTGACTTACACTGTATTAATTATCCAGCCTAAGTATAAAATTTTTAACACAAAATTATTTTTTAAAAATTTGTTTTCACACACATTGATTGATAGTGCTTTTGGCTACAATTAAAAAAAAAATAAATAATATCGAAAGTTCCAGGTTTCTTGTTTTCAAATCCGAATAAAGTGAAACTAAGTTACAGGCTTGTAAGTGTGCTTCTCATCCATTTTTTATCTGTAACTCAGATTTTGGGGGGTCTGGGAAATTTCAAATACAGATTCCCGTTCTACTCGTCAAAAATATCACCTCCCAGAGTTCTCGGAGTGTCGCACAGTGTAATTAACTAAAAATCGATTTCTCAAAAATTATAGTAAATAAATACTTCCTATATCTAAAGCGTAAGTTGCATATGGTTCCCTATGCCATAAAAATGTGCAAAAGGGGGCCATTACATTACAGTACAGACTTAAACGTTCCACTCTTCCAGAATCCGTAGGCCGAAACTTGTCATTTTGTTGTTGCACAGTGTTGTTGGACGTTTTAAAAACCCGATTCATATAAACAAAATACAGACTCTTTTGATGCAGTCCTCACCAAACAAAAATAAGAAGAAGAAAAAACAAAAAAAGAAGTAGCAATTATCGTTGCGTTCATTTTAGCCGATATTCTTAATGCAAAAATCTGCTGATTGTTGTGTGTTGTATCCGCAGATTTCTGCGATGATGGGAAATCGCAAAAAATCAAAACTAAACCACTGATGAACACCAGCGATGAGTGGTTGCAGGAAATAAACAAATTAACAAAAACCCAGGGTCGGTAGTCCCAAAAAAAACTGTGTAGAAAAACGGCGGCCCCGAGTTCTTTGGCCAACAAATTGGTAGGCAATCCACAAAAAGGATACTCCGAAAAAAAAAAACTGAACATACACTCTTCATTAAAAAGAACCCATCATTTTTTATGGCTGCAGCAAGATTCTTTTTTCAAGAGTTCTTTTTTTATTCTGTGAATTCTCCTGCTGCCAGGTCTCACTGTGTGCTGCCTTATCTGGGTTTAATTAAACGGCATCTTGTAATAAATTATCTTCATTTGTTAAACCTTGGGTAGCGGCAGCGTTTAGGCACCCAACAATACTGATGTTGTTGTGTGTGCGCTCAACGTCATCGATTGTCTACTGCCGTTTATTTGTGGATGTGGTGGCTATTGTTTGTTGTTCTTATTATTATTAAGGTATTAATAAGTTTCTAGACATTATTTGGGGATTTTTTCACTGATCATTCAAAAAGTTCTTCGATACTTTTTAAATTTTAGTTTCTCAAAAAAGCACCACAGCTTCTTTGAACAATTCGATGCTCGATTCGTATAATTGAAATTTGGATTTTTTTCTGATCACTGATCATTCAAAAAGTTCTTCGATGTTTTGAATTTTAGTTTCTCAAAAACACAAGACAACAAGAAGCACCACAGCTTCTTTGAACAATTCGATGCTCGATTCGAATCTTTGACTTGCGTTTCAAAACGAAAAGCCGAGTGACTCTTGTCTGAAGTGGCGGCGTTGGTGGCTGCTCAATTTGTTTGCCTGTGTATTGGTATCTTAAGTTATTTTTTATGTTTTTTTGATAATTTTGCTTTTGACCGTAAAGTATTTCAAATTGTTTTTTAGTCTCTTTGATTGTTTTGCTTTTCTGTTGGCTTCAGCCATTGTGAAGTGTTTTGTATTTGTTAGTTGTTGTTATTCTATTGGTCTTTAGGGTTTTGTTAATTGGAACATTGCTCTCGTGGACATTTTGACAGATGAAGTTTGATTTTCTGTCCTTCGGTCATTTGAACATTTTAATGATGTCGTTTTCGACAGTTTAATGTTTTATTTTTTCGTTGTTGTTATAAAATGACAGCTACTACTAATAATATATTTGTAAAATAACACAACAGATGAAGACAATTTATGAAAATATTGTGAATTCAACCATCAACAAAAAATAAAAATTTAATTTTTGAGTGCCTTTAGGCATATTGATTCATAAAATCAACAGCTTTTTTATAGATATTTTTTTACAAAAATTATTACTAAAATTCAATTCAAAATACCTTTAATATTTGTACTCTCATTTCGTAAATATAAGTTCGATCTCATCAGCTTATAAGTTCAATTAAACGTAATTGTTATGGCTACAAATGTTCCGAGATCAAATTTCATAAGAGACATTTGGTAAGGAAGAGATTAAAAAAACTGAGAAAAAAATTATTTTTTCCGAAGAAAAAAATGTTGTTGCTGGCAAGAAAGCCCCCATAATTTTTTTTAATTTTCAATAGCTAACATTCTAACGAAAAAACAGTGTATATATGTAAAAGATTGAATGTCGATAAATGTAGAATTTATGGCCTTCTTTGAAGGCATAATGCTTTTTGAAAAAAATAATATTTGTAAATCTCTGCATAAATAGCGCGAAAAATCCCTTTACAAATTAGATAATAGAATATTGTTTTAGATAATAAAAGCTGGCATCTCAGTGAAGATATCAAGGTCTATTTGAAGAAAATCAATGGATAACTGTAGAAGTTATGGCCCTTCTTGTAGAAGTAAGGAAACATTTTTTCCGATTCCAAAATTTTCAAAAAAATATTTGTTTTTGAAGTTCTCTTATATCTACGAAAGGGAAAACAAAATATTGTTTTACACAATAATAGCTGCCATCATAGTGAAGATATCAAGGTATGTTTGAAGAAAATCTATGGAAAACTGTAGAAGTTATGGCCCTTCTTGTAGAAGTAAGGAAACATTTTTTTCCGATTCCAAAATTTTCAAAAAAAAAAAATATTTTTTGTTAAGTTCTCTTATAAAGGGTAAATAAATTGTAGATTTATCGAATATACACATTTTTTTGTTAGAGTGCTAGCTATTAAAAAAACAACAAAATATTTTTGCTTGGACTTCAATTCGTCAAATAATGAGACATTCGAACAGGAATGACCTAAATTTGCATTTTTGCAAAAATTTGCAAATCAATAAAAACTTCAAGAACTCAGTCAATTACTGACGGATTTTTAAAAACAAAGCGGTTTTTAATTCCATACTAAAATTATTATTTAAATAAATTTACAAGTAATACTGTTACCAAGCAAAATAATGTCCAAAAAAACATTGCCAAAGTTGAAAAAAGTCTAAAAATTGCTTTAGAAATGTGTTTTGCTGGACAAAAGCTATTTATCTTTCGAAAGCTCCAGGTTTCTTCTTTTCAAATTCGATGAAAAAGTGATGAGCTTATGGGTGCGCAAAGGTACAAAGGTAAAACCGGTTTTTTACCCGTAACTCAAGATTTTGGGTGTGTCTGGTAAATTTCAAATACAAATAATATCGCTTCCCAGAGTTTATGGACTGTCGCACAGTGTTACTTAAGATTTGATCCTTTGTATATTCTCCCATATATGATAACATTTTAAATAAAGGGTGATTTTGTAGCTATTATCTTTTTGGCAACACTGGTTTAAACAGCACGTTTCGTGTTTTGTTTCACTGTCAAACATCTTCAGTTTATGGCCCTTCTTGTAGAAGTAAGGAAACATTTTTTTCCGATTCCAAAATTTTCAAAAAAAAAAAATATTTTTTGTTAAGTTCTCTTATAAAGGGTAAATAAATTGTAGATTTATCGAATATACACATTTTTTTGTTAGAGTGCTAGCTATTAAAAAAACAACAAAATATTTTTGCTTGGACTTCAATTCGTCAAATAATGAGACATTCGAACAGGAATGACCTAAATTTGCATTTTTGCAAAAATTTGCAAATCAATAAAAACTTCAAGAACTCAGTCAATTACTGACGGATTTTTAAAAACAAAGCGGTTTTTAATTCCATACTAAAATTATTATTTAAATAAATTTACAAGTAATACTGTTACCAAGCAAAATAATGTCCAAAAAAACATTGCCAAAGTTGAAAAAAGTCTAAAAATTGCTTTAGAAATGTGTTTTGCTGGACAAAAGCTATTTATCTTTCGAAAGCTCCAGGTTTCTTCTTTTCAAATTCGATGAAAAAGTGATGAGCTTATGGGTGCGCAAAGGTACGAAAAACCGGTTTTTTACCTGTAACTCAAGATTTTGGGTGTAAATTTCAAATACAAATAATATCGCTTCCCAGAGTTTATGGACTGTCGCACAGTGTTAATTAAGATTTGATCCTTTGTATATTCTCCCATATATGATAACATTTTAAATAAAGGGTGATTTTTTAGCTATTATCTTTTTGGCAACACTGGTTTAAACAGTTGACGCACGTTTCGTGTTTTGTTTCACTGTCAAACATCTTCAGTTTGGTCTGTAATTTAACCATCTTACAAACGAACAACGTGCGTGCTCTGTTAAGAAAGTTCATCGCGCGAAGTTCGTGTTCAACGACGAAGCTCATTTTTGGATCAATGGGTACGTAATTAGGCAGAATTGTCGATTTTGGAATGAATACCAGCCAGAAGCATTGTAAGAGCTACCAATGCATCCAGAAAAAGTCACAGTTTGGTGCGGTTTATGGGCTGGTGGCATCATTGGACCGTACTTCTTCAAAGATGATGCGAATCGTAACGTAACTGTGAATGGTGAGCGCTACCGTGAGATGATATCCAACTTTTTTTTTGCCCAAAATGCAAGAGCTTGACTTGCATGACATGTGGATTCAACAAGACGGTGTCACATGCCACACAGCACGCGCAACTATGGACTTATTGAGAGGCGAGTTCGGTGAACATTTTATTTCACGTTCGGGACCGGTCAATTGGCCGCCTAGATCGTTCGATTTAACGCCTTTAGATTATTTTTTGTGGGGCTATGTTAAAGCTCATGTCTATACAGACGAGCCCGCTTCAAGTGACACATTGCAAGACAACATTGAAGCATTTATTCGTGAGATACCGGCCGAAATGTTGGAAAGAGTATGCCAAAATTGGACTAAGCGGATGGACCATTTGAGGCGCAGTCAAGGTCAACATTTGCATGAAATAATCTTCAAATATTAAATTATATGGACCGTACTATCGATTCAAATAAAGATTTCATGCATTTTTCTCAATTTTATGTGTTTTTTTTAAATCACCATTTAATTTATCAAGAGATTTTCAATATTCGAGGCTTGCTGTCAAGCTAACTTGACTAAAATATCATGAAGGAAAAATGGAACAACATATAGGACTACACAACAATACCCGTGGACTTATCAATAGAATTATTAACATTTTAAATATTAAATACAAATATTCAATACCATCTAAAAATGTACTTGTGAACCATATTTTCCTTTATCTACTCACGAACGAAACTACAAAATCAAAAATGATTTGTACGTGCCCACTCCTGGGAGCCCAAAAAACTATTTCTATGTAAAAATATTTCAAAAAAATTAAATTCGAAGCAAGTGAGATTTTAAATTTATGTGCATTAAACGGAGCAGTGTGATTACACCAGTTTACTAATATGTTGTCGAAGGGCTGTGTATATTATATATATTTAAAATATGTATTATATGAAAAAACTTTTGACAAGTTTGATTTTTACAATGTTTTTATTGGACGTAGTCTGCAGCCAAGTAATAAATGTCACTATGTCATTCGTAAATAAATTTGTATTCTATTAAATATAGATGCAAAATGGTCTTGAGCCAGGACAATATCCCAGTTCAAATCAAATATTATTTTATTATTTAAAAACGACATCAAAAACGACAAAAATATAAAAATATATATTTCGAAAAGCAATATGGATTATATACACAAACAAGTTTAAAAAAAACACGAAAATATAAAACATAATATACAGGGTCCGCAAAATAACTTTTTTTTTGAAAATGCTATAAAAAACTACTGAATATTTTCCTAAATTTCTTTTTTTATTTGAAAGTACAATCCTTCCGGTTAATAATGGAAAATAATTTCATTCAAATGGCTGCCTCGGGCACCCCTCAAATAATAGTCTAACGGTTGAATAGTTAAAAAAAAACGTTAGATGGCGGACCCTATATATTTTTAAGTAAGAGAATGAAATAATTTTTGCGATTCCGAAATATTCCAAAAAATATTTTTTAAGTAACTATAATTCCATTGCAACTTACCTTATTTACTAATGAACATAAAATAACAAGAACTACTAATGTAGACATTGTTATTTTACTTGTGGCAATTTTCCTACAGCAATAATCCATAGTTTTTGTTTTCGTAGAAAATGTGTTCTAAAGCTTTTATAAAAAGCGGACACTGATGAAGGCGTAGAAGAGGTGAGTGATGATAGCGTTGTTGGCAATATTTGGTTGATTTATAAAAAAACTATATTCTTGGTTAAGAAACCACACTTTTTAAGGAAGTTTTATAAGAAGTTGTTGTTGTTGATTGTATTCACTGTTATGATCAACTCCTTGTCTGTTTTATTTGCTTTATTTGTTTTGATTTCTATATTTGCATTCTTATTGTTTTATTTCATTTATTATTATTGTTTTATTTCGTATTTAAGCTATTATCACAAATATTTTTTTAGTGCTGTTGTTGTTTTTGTAATTTATTTTATAAAACTTGTTTGAATAATCACTTTTATTTTTTTTTAATTAATATTAGTCTTTTTGTTTATAAGTAACAGTCTTTATTCTTTACACTCTGTGAATTGATTGAAAGGCATTTTTTGATTAATATTAAATATTTTTTAAATGAAGAAATTCATAATAATAACGTTGTTCGTGGATTTGTATTTTCATGTGTTTTTAAATATTGTTATTTTTATTTTGAAAATTGTATTAATATGTTTTTACTTAAAACAGGGACCTTTTAATTGTTTATTTTGTAAATAAAAGTATTCATCTGAGTTGTAGTGGATTTTTTATTTTTTTTTTGTATTTTTAAATATTGTTCTTTTTATTTTTAAAAATTTATTAATATGGATTTGTATTTTTAAATATTGTCCTTTTTATTTTGAAAATGTTAAAAATGTGTTTTCTCTAAAATTGGTACTTTTTAATACTTTATTTTTTAAATAAAAAAGATTCATAATAACTTTTAAATATTTTACTTTTTATTTTTAAATTTTCATTAATATGCTTTTCTCTAAAACTAAAATCTTTTAATTATCATCCAAAATTTAATTTTTTTCGTCCTTCTGAGTATCACATGTTTGCTAGTTTCTTTTTAATTCTTTATTTTAAATAAAAAAATTTAATAAAAAAATTTAAATAAAAAATCGTAATAACGATGCTCGTGTATTTTTTATGTTATGTATTTTTAAATATTGTTTTTTTTTTATTTTATTTTCAAAATTTCATTAATATGCTTTTCTCTAAAACTAAAATCTAAACAACAATCAATAATTAAAATCTTTTAATTCTCTTTTAAATTTTAGTTTTTTTCATCCTTCTGAGTTTCACATGTTTTCTATGTAAAACTTCATTCATTTATATCGACAACATGTGATCGATATAAAAATTCATTCATGACCGGCAAAATTTGCAAAAGAGAGTGAGAGAGCATTGAAAAAACGAAAGTAGCCAACAGCAAAAAACATCTGATTTATGAGTCCATATAATGCAAATGCAATTCAATTAGCATTAATTTAAAATTCACAATATGTGCAGCAGTCTTTATTACTACTGCTGGAAACGCACAGCAACAGAAATGCAAGCCACAAGTGCACTATGGGTTGGGAAGAGCACATACGACATGCGAAAGCCCTACTCAAGTTGATAACATACTGATCTCTTTAAATTTTTAGCCGATCTGTTGTTTGATTTGCACCAAACTCTGTTAAAAATGTGAATGTCATGCATAAAAAAATCATTTTATCTCCCACGAAAATGAAAATTTTGCAAAAATATCTAATTTTTTATTTCTGGTTTATCGTGCTCTACCTAAATATCAACATTTATTGTCAACAAAGATCGATCGTCTGAAAAACATGTACGAATTTTAACCCTAGTAATGCAATGAAATTGAATTGTTAGATCTGAGTAGAAGAGAATGGAATTGATTTATAAGAATAGAATAAATATAAAATAAAATTTTGTTGTATAAGTTGGCGCGTAATTTTGCTATTTAAGCGTGAAAAACTCTAGTTACCATCTCGGTGTCTTTGGTGACCCCCACTAAAATTTTCCGTATTTTTTTCGTAGCACATTTTTATCCTCAAATATTCTTTTCGAGACGACTTTTTTTGATGTTCTCGAAAAAAGGGTCAAATTGACACATAAAGAAAGGAGCTAGAAGGTCAAGATCTTCCACAAAAATAATCCTTCTAAAACGCCACGATATAGTTGTGACAATGAGAATTATCTCAGACATTAACTTACAACATTTTTTTCACTTAAACACTTTTGAGAGGACTTTTTTTGATTTTCTCGAAAAAAGGGTCAAATTAACCCACAAAAGGAAAGAGCGTGAGCTAGATGCTTAAAATTTTCCACAAAATTGATCTTTATAAAATTTCAGAATATAGTTCTGACATTACTAATTCTCTCACACATTAACATACAACATTTTTTCACTTCGACATTTTTTTAGGCGACTTTTTTTGCTTTTCTCGTAAAAGGGCCAAATTGACCCATAAAGAGAGGAGCTAGAGGGGTAAGATCTTCCACACAAAAAATCCTCAAGAAATTTCACAAGATAGTTGTGACAATAAGAGTTCTCTCAGGCATTATCTTACAACATGTTTTCACTTAAACACTTGTGAGGGGACTTTTTTGATATTCTCGAAAAAAGGGTCAAATTGACCCAGAAAAACAAAGGAAATACTAGGCTTAAAATTTTCCACAAAAATTATTGTCATAAAATTTAACGATATATTTCTGACTATAAGAACTCTCTCAGACATTTACATACATTTTTTGACACGACTTTTTTTGATTTTCTTGAAAAAAGGGTCAAATTGACCCATAAGGAGATAAGCTAGAGGGTTAAGATCGTCCACAGAAATGATCCTCATAAAATTCCACAATATAGTTCTGACAATAAGAATTCTTCCACACATTAACTTACAACATTTTTGCACTTAAACACTTTTAAGAGGCCTTTTTTGATTTTCTCGAAAAAGGGTCACTTTGACCCACACTATAAGACCTTTGTGTGTTACTAGAGGCTTAAGATCTACCACAAAAATGATCCTCATAAAATTCTGACGATAAGAACTCTCACAGACATTACCATACACAATTTTTTTTCACTAATGAATAAAGCTAACTTCGAGCAAAAAATAAAAACTTTGACCCACTGTAAAAAGAAACTCAGACCAGCGGGTTATTATTATTCTACAAAAATGATCTACTCAACATGCCCTTTCGTAATTATAGGATCGCTACTCTGTACCAAAAGTACTGTTGGACAGTGTTTTTTATCTGTTTTTTTTTTTGTGGTTGAAAATTTTCAAATTTGGAAAAAATGTATTTTTAGGTTTAACGAAATGCTCTCTGTTCTGAAACGTAGTAACTTTAATTTTTGGAAACCTTTGTTTTTTAAGAATTTTTTATACCTCCTAAATTTGTGGAAAATCTTGCTTTAAAAATAATTAAAAATGAGGTCGATTTTCAAATGTCAAGTGTGTATGGGATCTGACCTTTGCAAATCGAACTTATGACATTTCAGCTCGATTTCGCGTGCAGTGTGAAAAAGGGTATTAGAAACGTTTTCTAAACTTTTCAAAAAAAGAAAAAAATATTAAATATGCTATACCTCTTTGTGGCGATTTATGGTCTCAAAAATATTGAGACCACACACAGAAGTCTCTACTTGGCTGATTTTATCATGCTCAAACATTTTATTGCTCAGTTTTATACGCTTTATAAATTGATTAATTAATTTGCGACAGTGGAAGGCAACTACAACAACAATAACTACAACTTCAGCGCAAACATAAAAAATGATAATCATGCTGCAGTGCAGTTTTTTCTCACAACATGTGATAGATAGTCACATACACGCACATACACTTTTGCATGGGAATGAGTGAGTACCCAGTTTTGTTCGCTGTTTTACTCTCACTTTTCTTGTTTGCTCATAAAACGGAAGTCGTTGACTCTGTGAAAGTACCAAACATGCATGTCCGTCGTAGATGGGATGGGACGATCCGATTCAGTAGATACGATGTCTACGAACGACCGGCAACAGCGGCAGCAATGATGTGCAATGCTCAAACAAATATGTACACGTACATCATACGACGACATACAACTACAACATTCGGCTCTATGCACTAACTCATTGTAATGAGGAGAGCTTTTCAATTGACTGTGTGTGTGAGAGAGAGAGTAGCATTCGCATACAGTTTTGAGTAACCGGAAGTTGCAATGCATATTTTTGTGTGTGAGCGCGCTTGAGTTTTAGTCGGTGTGGTGATGTTGTGTCTCGTTGTTTTTTGTTGTCATCCTATTATATTAAGGTTGTGGCAGCCAAAGAGATTCACTGTGTATGTTTGTTGCAATTAATTAATAACTGGGAGAGTAGATGTGTTTTTAATATACAATTCTAACATGGAATGTATGCATTATTTTACATTGATGACACATTAGCCGCGGTTGACGATAAATAATTAATTCATAGGCAAGGTAACACGTGTCGTGTGGTAATACAAATCACTTCAAAGTTTTTCTTACAGGCCAACAAGTAGATTATGAACAAATGTGGACCGAAAAATATATCCAAATTCTGAAATAATACCACTCACATCACGAACACGTACAACAATAAAACTAAATTATATAATTTACTTTAGAAATACACCGCTGAATAATTTATTGATCCGACCCCATCTCTCGCACAAACATAAAAGTTAAATAAAGTCATAAACAACATAGAATTCTTGGAATTTCAGTCAACTGAAGTTTCCCTCTAATCTCCTATAACAATCGACCAACCAACCCAAAAACCCCTTCTTCTTCTTCATCATGATCTAATTAATGGAAAGGGGCTACCAAAATGCATACTGCATTTTTTATTGATGTGTTAACATGATGCAGCACCACACACACGCACACTCACAGAACTCGAAAAAAAAACATTTCCCACGACATTGAACAACGGCCAAGTGCAGAGGGCAGAAGCATAAGTCACCATTGGGACTTGGAACACACGAGACAGACAAAGAATTGAGCTCCATTAAAAGTCATAAAATAATGGACGGATTATATTGGTCGGAGATGTGGAAGGAATTAAAACAGTAAAACAAATAAAAAAGAACAAGAACACAAAACAACACAAACAAATGAATGTGGAGGTATTTTGGAAAACACACTGAATATGGGGCATAAAGAATCTGTTATTTCAAATATTTCCAGCTGATGGAAATTTTGATTTAAAAATGAGATTTCCTATAAAAAATTATAATTAACTTTGGGTTTTTTTCTTGTGGGGAACGATGATGAAGTCTGAAAGCTTAGCCGGTAAAAGCCAGAAATATTTCCTTTACATTTGTTATTCTTTTTTAAGTAAGTAATTTAATCTGAATGAAAAATGTCCGAAAAAATGATATCATATTCAAAATTTGTATGAAGTAATGTCTTGTTTTGCCGGCGGCTTCTTTTTATATTATTTAAATTAATTCGTTTATTTTTAAACGTTATTTGACATTAAACATTATTCAAAAATAACAAGAATTATTAGCAACAACGACAATGTTTTTCGGGAATAATCGCTTCCCTCGAAATGTCTAGATTTTGTGCAAAGTATTCAGTTATCAGTAAGATAAGCCGTCCATGTCTTTTTGAATTTGAACTTATTTGAAAAAATACTTTTTCCTATAAAAACAAAAATTATGTTAAATGAATTTAGTTCGTCGGCATGTTGAATTTCTCACAGCCTCAACAGTAATACCAACAGTCGAGAATAAGACTGAAGGAATAGGTTCACATGATGATGGGCCTAATTCGCCCATAAACAGCTATTTTCATTTATTGTTCTATTTCTATATATATTGTTGTGGTTTTCGTCAATTATACTTTAAGAAGGGACTAATAAGAGTTGCTACACAGAATATTTGTTAAGAAAAAAATTTGAAAAAGTTATATTTTCCAGAAAAAAATATATAAATGTTAAGAAAAATAAATAAAAACCGTCGAATCATTTTTTCTGAAATTGCAACTGTTTCAATTTAGATAAATTTATCTCTTAAAAAATGTAGAGTTTGAATATTTTATTTGTATTTAAGAACATGTTTGTTTCTAACAAATAGAAACAACATCAACATCAACATACAAAGCATTGTATTTTGTTGCGGTTACAAATCTTTCATCAGCGGTTTTGCAACAATTTAATCAACCCACAATAATCTCACCAGCCCCAATGAGAATTACTTTATTCATTCATGCGAGTGCAGCATCAGAAAAATATGAGAGAGGTTGCAAGTACGAAAAACTTGTTCTATGGTACTTGATGATGGAAGTTGTTGATAAGTTTGGGCTTGTGGGTTGCACTGTAAGCTCATATATGATCTGTAGTCAATAAACCGAAAAGTTTAAAGCCTGCTGGTTCATAAATATTAATTATCACAAAAACAACCTGTTTTCTATTCTCTGTCTTTACTTTTTTAGTGGCTGCGCAATTTTTTTTGATATAGAGGTTTATTTAAATATTTAGGTGAATAGTACGTTCTCTTAATTAGATGGAAATATATTTGATTTGATTTTGCTTCTAACAACAGCAGCAAAAAGCTTATACAAAGCATTGTATTTGGTTGCATCACATCTGCTTGACAATATTCTCGTCAATGGTTTTGCAACGATTGCTCAAGCTAACATGAAAGCTCTTCCACAATAATCTCATCAGCCACAATGAGAATTACTTCATTTATGAATGCTTCATACTAAGTTTGAAGCAATCCACTTACAAAAGCAGCTGACAATAAGACTGAAAGAAAACGTTCCTAAGATGAACTAGGACCAAATTTATTCATACGATATGTCGTAAAGTAATATTTTCATTTATTGTTGTTGGATTGTATGAATTAAATTATATTTTGAAGAAAAATAAAAAAAAATAAAATTTTTTTTCAAAAAGAAAATATTTAATTTATAAAATGTTGAACATGAATATTTTATTCGTAATGAATATAAAAAAATGGAAACAACGGCAACAAATTGACACAAGACGTTGTATGTCACACCAACCTGTCAAAACTCTCTTAGGAGAGTTTGCAACTCCAACCCACATGGAAGCTCTTATATTGTATAAAGTCATCAGTCTCAATGAGAATTGTTTTATGGATGTTTTGCTTGAACTCAAAAACTATGCGGCTTCTTTAAAAGCGACAAACACAAGTTTTTTGTGTGAGAGATGAAATATTTTTTTAATATTCGATCTTAGTCATTTATGATTTGGGCTCTGAACTTTTTTTCGGGTTCGAGAGAACATTTGTGTTTTATGAAATTCATTTATTGTTGTTGGATTGTATGAATTAAAATAATTTTTGTTAAGAAAAACGAAAAAAGTCGAAACTGCTTTTTTTACAAAAAGAATATATTTAATTTTGAAAATGTTGAACATGAATATTTTATTCGAAGCGAGAGCATTTTTGTTTCTAACAAATAGAAACAACGGCAACAAATTGGCACAAGACGTTGTATGTGGTTGCAGTCACAGCAACCTGGCAAGACTCTCGTAGGAGAAAATCCAACCCATATGAAAGCTCTTATATTGTAAAAAGTCATCAGTCTCAATGAGAATTATTTTATTTATGTTTTCCTTGAACTATGCGTCTTCTTTAAAAGCGACAAACAAAAGTTCTCTGTGTGAGAAATGAAATATTTTTAATATTCGATCTTTATCACTAAATATGATTTGTTTTATTCGGGTTCGAGAGAGCATTTGTGTTCTAAGAAATAAAAATAACTACATTTTTTACATTTTCCTTCATTCGACTGATAATCTAATTTTGTATGTCAAATGATGTTCTTTATAACAAATTAGTAATCGAAAAAAATATATAAAAATATAATTTCTCAGATACTTATGGTTTTCAAATTGTTCCTATATATTTTTTTCTGGCGAAAAAAATCGTAATACTTTTATTAGACTTTCTTTTTTTGATGTTTTAGTTTAAATTGTTCCTATACATTTTTTTCTTACGAAGTGGTAGTAATTTTTATTAAATTTATATTTTGAAGTTTTATCCATGTTTGTTTGTTTTAAAGTTTAGTTGTAAAAGTTTATTATCAAACTTTTTTTTTTGAAGTTTTATTTAAATCCACGATTTTGTTTAAAAGTTTACTCTGGTTCGAGTTCATTTTTTTTCAATTTCAAAATGTATAACATTTTAGTGTAATTTAGTTTAATTAAAACTTTTTTTTTTGATTTTTTAACATTACATAACTTTTTTGAAAATTAATTACAGAATAATTTTCTTTTTTGCCATAAACATTATTTTTTGTAATTGTTTTATTTATTTTTTCACTTTATTGTCCATGTTTATTTTTAATGTTCTTATTTTTGCTTAGTTTTATTTATTTTATTATTTTTTACTTTTAGTTGTAGCTCAATTTATCTGTATTTTCTATAGATTATTATTTTAATTGCATCACTTTAGAGATTTTCGGATGTTTTCTCTAAAACGTATGAGTTTTCAAATTACTTAATTTTAATTATTTTTTTTAATGAAAAATCATTTTTTTGTAATATTTCTATGAAACATTATGAAATTATTTTTCTCTTTTTATGAAAAAACATTATTTTTGTTAATATCTCTATTTTTAAATTTTTATATTTATTCTTATTTTAAGATTTTAACTTTTAAATAATAATTGTCCGAGGTCTGCATCATTATTACTTAAAAGTTAATATCTTTAAAATAATTAAAAATATATATTTAATAATTTTCTATATATTTTCTTTAAAACGTTTTCTAGTTTCTCATATAGTTTGCCTGCTAAGTCGATGAACACTGCTAGCAAATCCACTTTTATGTTAAACGTTAAATCACTACACTTGTCCGATGGTTTTTCAGTTCTTTTTTTTCTATCTTTTCAAATGAATCGCAACCTGCTATTTTACACCGTCTCTGTCGACGCGACGATCTTCGTTCAATGTTCGTGCAAACACGAATAAATTGTAAATAATAAATACGTGTAAGTACTCTGCGCGCACTCTCTTTCTCCACTGTTATACGTACTATTATTTATTGTTTTACACACACTTTTATTGTAACGATTCCAGACAAAACGAATCGATTTTGTGTTTGTTGCAGCATCCGCACAAGCAACAAACCTTTTTTCAGTTACACACACGCACGCACTCAAATGATCAGCAACTCTGTTTTTCTTATTTGAACACACAGTTGTTGGTTGTACACACTATCTATCCATTGGCGCACGTTTCCAGTTTCCGACCGTTGTTGTTTACTGCTCAAAGTTTGACGCTCAACTGATTTGTACAAGTCCTGCGGCTAACAACATCTAAAACCTCGCGGCATGCGTGTGCTTCGCACACACAGTTGTAACCGAAACTCACCAGACTTGAATTCGTATTGGATTTCGTTGGTTCGTTGGTGGTGGTGGTGGTTGCAAAGAAATTCTCTTTGGGCAGTTGGTTTGACTGTTGGTTGGTTTGAAGTTACTTTTTGTCTGTTGTTTATGTGTGGTTGTGAATTAGGGTGGCCACAGTACGGATAAACTATGAAAGAGTAGACACTTGCGTTCGTAGACTGTTAACACAGTATGAGAGCAGTATGTTCAGCTCTTGTACGTAAGTAGTTGTTCTTCATACCATATTTGTAACTATGTAACTTGCTTTCTTTGTGTAACATCAGGTAGTTTGGCCCGGGGGTGGATATATTATTGTTGGGTGGACAATGCCGAGATTCAGATTTTGCAGTATCCTCCCCCGTTTTTCTAGTGTGTGCTTGGTGGTTGGGTTGGTGTTAATTAAAATTCGGTCATAAACTATAATCAAATGATTAGTTATCGTTGTAGAACATATGCGCTTGGATGTTATTGTAAATCATGTATGACAGAAAAATATGTTTTGTAATTAGAAGGTTTGTCTTTGCTGCAACGGTTGCTATCGTCTGGCGGAGGCAGCACTACTGTTGTCAGTTCACGACAGTCTTACAAATGTGGGCTTGAGATGAATTCACCGAATATGGAATGACTGTAATCTTAGATATAAACCATGAATATATTTTATAATTTGACAACTTTCTTAATACTAAGCAAATAATATAACCCACTAAGCAAATTTGGGAAATGATAATCTCAAAAAATCTCATTTTGCTGGCAAGAAAAAAATCGAGGAAAAATTTCCTTTTTTATTTTTTAATTCTAGCAAAGAAAACACAACTGTTACATAAAAGATCTATTGATAAATGTAGTAGACGACTAAGATTTTTAGTTTTTGATTAAATATCGTGAAAAAATCCTTTACAAATTAGACAACTATTTGAAGAAAATGGATAATATGGATGTTTTTCATTAAGACTGGATTACTAAGCTGCGATAACAACAATCTAAATAAAATGTTAAAATTTCACTAAAAATAAAACAAATCTTCTGTAAAAATTTCGCCAAAAGCAATATCAATGTGTGTGTGTGAAAACAAATTTTGAAAAAAAATAATTTTGTGTTAAAAATTTTTGACTTAGCCTGACTATTTTGACTTATCGAGGCTAAGTCCAATAAAGTAAACACAATATATTTTTTGAAAATTTGTTTTGATACATATATTTATATTGTAGTTGGCGACATTGTGAAATAATTTTTATTTTGATCAAAAATTTAAATTTTTATTATCGCAGCTTGTTATCCCGGCTAAAAGAAAAACAGCCATAATGTAGAAGTTATGACCCTC
This sequence comes from Polietes domitor, assembly GCA_947397865.1. Classification (NCBI taxonomy): domain Eukaryota; kingdom Metazoa; phylum Arthropoda; class Insecta; order Diptera; family Muscidae; genus Polietes; species Polietes domitor. The sequence continues at coordinate 240,740,757 of OX377618.1, read as the reverse complement.
TTGTAGAAGTATACGAAGACGACGTATACTTCTACAAGAGGGTATGGCGACAACGATTAAAGTTAAAACTTCGTAAAAAATACATACGATTTTGTTAACTTCCCTTACTTCTACAATAACTTCATAACTGCTATATACATTTATCCATACACTGAAAAATTGATACCAGAACATACTAAAATTGAGTTTGAGAAATGTTCTCACTTTAAGTACATTTGTAGTTCAAATGAGAAAATAAAACTAATTTTGCTAGATGCATTTTTTTATTTCAAAGAATTCAACCAAAACAAAAAGAAATCAAAATTATTGGCTATGAATACTGGGTGACCCTTTTTTCGCCAAAATTTTAAAATCAATTTATGATTTAAAAAACACCGATAACATACGTAATGTTTATACTTCTCATAATACATATTTTTGATTATATTTCAATGACAACAATAGGGCTGATCATTTAGTTTTCCAGATATAGACTGGTGTCGTAACAGGATTTCCGTCAAAATGTTACGCCCGTTACAATTTAAATATCCTATAGTTCCTATATTCATAAATAGATGTCGTTAACGTATACTTTAGACAAAAGTGTATGAACTACTCGTTTGATTAGAAAAAATGAATAAAGGCATGTAATAGAAGAACATTACCGAATTCAAGAAAATAAGTAAAACCTCAAGATTTCCTTCAAGCTAAGGTCGCACCCCTGACGATCTTGTTTTTTGTATATCTCCAATATTTGCAACACTAAGACGTATTTATATTTGCAATAATATTCCGCTTAACCTGACGTTTTCAATTGGAAGTATAGTAAAAATCTCAGTTAATGAATATGGGAGATATTTAAACATATTTAAGCAAAAGTGTACTATGTATTAATTCTACTTACAATTAGTTTGCAATAAGTAATAATGACAACTGTAATGCAAACTAATTGTAAGTAGAATTAATACTGTGTCAGAACAACAACATATTTGTAATTGAAAAATTTATTTGGTAGGATTTTCAAATAAACAGACCCCTGAAGAAGCTGGAAACAAGCCAGAGAAACGTTGGGTAAAAAATGAAATAAATTAGTTTCATTTCAATAAAAAGTTGACCAAATTAGCCCGTACAAAATTGAAGTTAATAAATTTATAGTCATTTGTCAATTATTAAATATTTTTCAAAGTACTACATTCAAGTAAAAAATAAATTTTAATTGAGTAAAGGCATACTGGGTGCCAAACAGATACTAATTTCCTTAATTTTAGTTCATTTTTAATGAAAAGTGTACTAAAGTACAGTTTTTGAGTGTAGATTTCCTGCAAATAGACATTGCTTTTTAGTTAAGATCCCAGCTATACTAAAATAAAAATATTCTGTTATAGCCTTTTCAGACTGCATGAAAACTATTTTTTTGCACTATTCAACCAAAAATTTAAAATATCATGATTTTTGATTTGAACTGGGATGTTGTCCTAGCTCAAGACCATTTTGCATCTATATTTAATAGAATGTAATTTTTTTTTACAAAATGCATGGTAACATTTATTACTTGGCAGACTACCACTATCATGATTTCCACCCTGTCAAAGGTTTCGTTCAGGTGGCTTCGCAGCGACTTTTCAGCAACATACCCGGCCGCTTTAAATGAATGATTCTCACAAATGAAACGAGAAGCACAATTCACTTGCCGAATATCCCTTTTTAAAAAATCGCACCAAGTAATAAAGCACACATGCCAACTGTAAGTTTATTGAGTTGCATATGTTGTGTTGCATATGTAAGTATTGTAAATATTGATTACAGACCAAAAAAAATACAAAATCATGATTTTTTTAAAACTAGTTTTTGTCTGCAAAGAGTGTAATATCTTCTACATTTATGCATAGATATTTGAAATATATAGATTGTTTTATTCGTTAGAATAAAAGTTTTCAAGATTTTTTTTTTTTTGGGGACTGTTCTTGAACCATTGCTTCTAAGTAAAAATCAAATTCGTAACATCTGCAGCCATCATAAGTGCCCTAAATTGAACAGTGTAATCGGAACAATATTTCCAAAATGAGAGTACAATTCTTAAAGGTACCTTCTGCGAAAATTGAAATCAGTGGACACAAAAACATTTTTAGATCTCGGGCACTTATATTTTGACAACATTTTATTTTAATGAAAATATTTTTTTTTTTGCTAACAGTATTGAAACTATCCTGTATTTTGATGCTATATATTCTACTACATTTCTATTACTTTTCGAGCAAATAAATTTGTATTGGGCATCTTTGAGACTGTGCAAAAAATAGTGTATGGGACCTTAAAAAAACATTTTCTGTTCCATGAGATCAGAAATAGGATAAATGTTGGCTGTAAAGTCAAAAATTATGAAAAGCGCCTTTAGAAAAACCCGAAAGATCGAGCTTTCCAAAAAAACATGGACCAATTTTAACCCTAGTAATTTTGTTGTATAAGCTGACGTGTAATTTTGCTATTTAAGTGGGAAGAGCATTACTTACAACTTTGGTATCTTCGGTGCCCCCACTGAAATTTTCAGACAAATTTTTTCATACAACATTTTAACCCTTAAATGTACTTTTTGAAATGACTTTTTTGATTTTCTCAAAAAAGGGGTCAAAAAAGATTCTCATAAAATTCCTCAATACAGTTCGGACAATAAGAATACGCTCAGACATTAACTTACAACATTTTTTTCGCTTAGTATAATGCTCCCATCGACCAAAAATTGAAAACATTGACCCGCGATAAAAAGAAACTCAGACCAGCTGGACTATAAGTTTATTCTACAAAAATGATCTACTCTACAAGCCCTTTCAGAATTATAGGGTCGCTACTCTGTTCCAAAAATGCTGTTGGACAGTGTTATTAATCATTTTCTCAAATTCCAATATCACGTCGTGTCAGTAGTTTATAAAAACACGATTTCAAAAAAAAACGTTGACAAACTTTTCCATAAAACACAACAAAAAGTGAGTTCTTGTGGTACCATGAGTACTTCTCGCGAATTACCTTCCCTTCAAATAAGGTGATTTTGCTTATTTGCATGACCATTGACCCAAAAATGAGTCTTATGACTGGACAGAATATTGAGTTAAAACTTTGGATTTACTTCCAGTTGATTTTATGTCCATTGAACGAACGGGAATATGACCATCATTTCGGATTTAATTAACAATAGCGTTGACTGGTCTGACCAACTTGTGATCGTTATCGATAAATTGAATCTCTAAAAACATCCATATTTAACTTATTAAAATGCTAAAATTAACAGAGTACAATTTCATACCATTAATTTCAATTGCAGGCCTTCCGGCGATTTCTACACCAAACAGACACCATCAAGCTCATGACCATGTCATACAGTAGTCGTCCGCTGAATATGCTCTTAAAACGAATATTCCCCACCAAACATATACCAATAAACATCAGTTAATAACATTTAATAGAAATAAACAACGACAGAACACGCGAGGATAATTCAGGTCATTATACATATGTATGTAGGTATATCCATACTCGTATGTACGCATACAAATATGTACGATCAGAGCCACTGACTGCAACACAAGTAGCACAACCCTTAGGGCAAGAACAAACATATTAGCACTTCATATACTACATAAACGAGTACCGACAAGTTGTGTTGCGAATGGCATTCTGATATTCATTCGTCGTATGTTATAAACGAAAATTATAGACTTAATACAACATAATAACACCAACCAAAGAGCTTGATTATCTCTGCGGGCCATAACAAAAAAACACAAGAGTTGCGAGGGAACTAATTTCATATAAAAGAGTACAGAGTGCAGAGGAGAGAAAATATCATTGCGGAATTAGGTTGAAAGAGCCAGAAAGTGTGAGAGAGAAACTATCATTGGAGAGTTTGAGATAAAGAGATAATGGTTTGAGAAAGAAGAGGTATATAACTCGTGTTGTGATTGGTGGAAGACGGTGAACAATATTAAAATGTTTTTCTTTGCTACCATTGCTTTGTCATTAAAAGTATTGTTGTGGCTGGGTTCACCGACATGTTTGGTGAGAATCAGCTGAGTATTTGTAGGAGCGTATACTTGTTTGCTAACAGTGGATAGTTGTTTGTAAAAAGAGTGACTCGAACCACATACATATGTGTTTGTTCGTTGTATGAAAAGATTTAAGAAACGAACGCGATTTTGGCGGGTCAGTATAGTAGTACGCAGCACAAGGAGATATTCTAAGAGAAGACTGACAAACAGTAACTATTGAACGAGTCACAACACATAATTCGATCCATATTTAAAGTTTATTTGATTGTTTTTGTTTTTCTCCTAGTAGCCAATTTCCATTTGACCACATGATTCTGTAACGTTTCTCAATAGTTTTAGGTACAAATATTTGATAACAAATATTAGCTGTCGCTCAGTTTTTGGCAGCAAAATGTATTTTTTGGCGAATGCCATCAACATCGAATATTTATTCTTATCGATTGCGTAAATGTCTCTATAATTCCTCCTAAAAACAATTGTTTCTTTAAAGCGATGTTTGGTGTGTTAACAAGTCTTCACAATTAGACCACCGAGAAATTTTCAAAGGTCTTACGATTTTGATGAAATTTTGTGAATGGGTTTGTTATTGCAAGATATTATGTTAGACTATTTGAAGTTTTGCAAAATGATCTCTCAACATGGGCGTAGCAATAGATTTCTGCTGGGGAGGCCTATACCCACCAACAGTTTTTATTTACAAAATTTTACATTTGATTTTCGCAAGTAAACTCAAAATTTGTTTTTTAATCTTTGTATTTATTCACGGGTGAAAATGAAAAGTAAAAAAAATATTTCATATTGAAATCATAATACCACTAGATAGTGTGTAGCCAAGTAATAAATGTCACCTTGTCATTTGTAAATAAATTTGCATTCTATAAACTGTAGACGAAAATGGTCTTGAGCCACGACAATATCCCAGCTCAAATGAAATAAGAATTATTACAAGCTTTATATGATAAGTAAATATATTACATAAACATAAATTCAGTATTTTAAATTAACAACAATCATGTTTTGATGACTTATTCGGTTTCAGCACCCTGAATTCTTTCGAAATTGACTACAAACTTTCCTGTCTAGCATGTGATTTCCCCGAAATTTACAAAATTTATTTTATGTGTCACGTATAGGGTTTGGGGTTTCCCGGACTTTTTTTCATTTCACGAGAAAACGGGAATGGAAAGTTTCATTCCCGGGAATTCCCGGGAAAAAATAATTTATTTTAGGTATGTCCAATATGATTTAAAATGTCAACAAAATGTCAACTGGTGCGTTATTCTAACCATTAACGCCCACCATACACGTCTGTGTACACTATTTTAAGGTTTTCGTACTTTTTGATAGCTTTTAATATGAATGTAATTCCTGATTATTAAACTATAGACCTGTTCGGTTGGGCTTACTTACTTTTTGTATGGAATTTACTACTCTCATAATGTTGCTGACAGATTTTTATTGTTAATTAATTTAAAAAAAAAAAATGTTGCCACCTTATCAAATCTCTTAATTGTAAGTGATCGAGAGGACAATATAATATAATAATAATCTAAAAATAAATAATTTTTATTATTGTAGTAATAAATAAAAATAGGTTAAAATACTGCCATATTAAAAATTAGACGAATGTTTTTGTCAAAATATTTTACAGATTATTTTTCATTTTACAAATATTTTACTCTAGACTAATCGTCAAAATTAAAAGCGTCATAAAATTAGACATTTAAATCGCAGTCACAAGTGACTACACTAGATTCAAAATTTAAAAATGATTAAGGAAACAAAAAAATCGGAGAATGTTATGACGTAATTAATTTAGAAGATTCATATAAAAAATTTACAGAAACAAAGTAAAATATTCTAAATGTAGAAGTAATATAAAAAATGATTATTAAATAAATTAATTAATAATAATTATATTATAATAATTAGTTCTTACATTTTCTATTCATATTTGATTTCTCTTGAAAGTTTCCAGGTGAAAAATTTTGAAAGTACTCAAATTTTTAACAATTTCTTACTGGTTTCATATGTAAAGTAAATTGTTATTTAAAAAGATTTTCACCTTTTATTTTGTCGATTCTTCTAGGAAAACAAGAAATTTAAAGTATAACTAGCACGACATTAAGTATTGACATTATGTCAGCCATAGTATTGTCGGTATGATATTTTTGTTTCACAATAAAGATCATGGAAATATACTCACAAAAAGTTTGTATTCCCCTAACTGGGTTTCGCAAAAAATGGGTACTTAGAATGTTCTGTTTGTAGTAATAAACAAATACCCATTATTATTGTCAGTAAATATATGAATTTGAAATATATCTATAATTTCTAATTTATATAGTAAATGTAAATTAATGCTGAAAATAACCAATAAAATATTTTTTTAATATTTCCCGTATTCCCGGGAAATCAAAAATTTTTTCCCGGGAATTCCCGACCAACATTTTCCGGGAATTCCCGGGAAAAGCGATTCGGGAATTCCCGGACCCCAAACCCTAGTCACGTAGTGAATAAAAATGGCTTGTGTTTTCTTATTTTATTTCCAGTTGAAGTCCATTCTTGTACATTTGTATAAGTCCAAATATAGGAATATTTCCCACTTATTTTTTCCAAAAAAAAATCAAAATAATTGCCATCTCTACTTACAAAACAATCTACGAACCCAAGGAATCGTTCTTCTACTTCTAAATTGATTGCAAATCTAGTAGTAATTACCAATTGATCTTCTTTAATGCAACTGACCAGACCTAACCAACATCTTTTCCATCCATTTATTTAAAAAATTCTGACTCAAATTCCTGACGGGAGCTAAAGAAATTCTGCCACCTTCTTCCTACGCTTATGTCTGTCAAAGATATTGACATACAACTATTTTTTGATATTTTTAAATATTGAAATTTATTGTTTTAAAAAAATCTCTGTTCATTGTTTTGATTTTTTCTCAGCGAATAGCTACATTTGTGTTCTAAAGACTCTGTAAATTTCAGTAGTTTCTAAGATGTTGACAAAACTATGGAAGTACTCATTTAACTTTAGTTTTTTATTTTTTATTTTTGCACTTGAGTTCTTCTACATTTGTGCTCATATCTCAGAAGTAAATTTTTCACTTTGGATAGATCACATCAAAATAAAATTTGGTTTTATATATAAAGGGTGTTTTTTATTGAGGTATAGAACTTCGAATTGAAATAAAACACAAGAAAATCGCTTTAATGTCCATCAATTTGGCTTTATTGGAAGGATAATTTTATGCCATTAATGTTTAAATATGATTTCGGGCATGTGGCCGCCGCGGCTGGCTCGAATATAGCCAATTCTACAGGTCCAATTTTCAACCACTCCAATTGCTGTGCACGGTGGCGAATCGATTCATTCGGGTCCTCTTCAACACTTTGCTCTACAGCGGCAATTGTTTCTTCGGTGCGCACTGTTCGACGTCTCTGCGGATGCGTATTATCACATAGAGTAAACGTAGTGCGAAAACGATCCATGGATAACCGAATTAATTGCTCTGATGGACGATTATGTCGACCATAAAATGGACGGAGCTTGCGGTGAACTTCGCGAACTGAACCATTACTTTCGAAATAAATTTGCACGATTTGCAAGCGTTGTTCTTTTGTCAACCTGTTCATGATGAAATGGCAAACCAAACTAAATATTAATCACTTGACAGCTGACAAAATGGCCGCCAGTTAAAAAAGTGATGCCAACTTAAAGTTCTATACCCCAATAAAAAACACCCTATATATATCTCGCTATAATAATTATACCCTACACCACTTCGTGGTCTAGGGTATTATAAGTTAGTTTCGCGCCAAATGTTTGTAACACCAAGAAATAATCGAGCTAGACCCACCTTTAAGTATACCGATCGGCTTAGAATCACCCGCTGAGTCGATTTAACGATGTCTGTCTGTCCGTCCGTCCGTCCGTCCGTCCGTCTGCTGTCCATCTAAGCTTGTTCGCACTCTACAGGTCGCAATTGTTGACCGATTGTCATGAAACTTGACAGAAGTTATTTTTTTCTGGCCAAGGACCATCGGTATTGAATTTGGAGGAAATCGGTTCAGATTTAGATATAGCCCCCTTACAAATATCGCTTAATATTTCACTTTTTCCGCTTTAGAAACCACATATTGTACCCGATTTTCTTTAAAATTGGCACAACATCTTATAATCCATTTAGAAACACGTATGCAAAAATTGGGTAAGATCGGTTCAGATTTAGATATAGCCCCCATACAAATGTCGCTCCCGATTTGACATTTTCCGTTCTAGAAACGACATATTGTACCCGGTTTTCTTTAAATTCTGCAGAACATCTTATAATCCAACTAGAAACACGAATGCAAAAATTGGGTAAGATCGGTTCAGATTTAGATATAGCCCCCATACAAATGTCGGTCCCGATTTCACTTTTTCCGCTTTATTGTACACGATTTTCTTTAAAATTAGCACAACATTTTATAATCGACCTACAAACACCTATGCTGAAAGTGTGTATGATCGGTTCAGATTTAGATATAGCCCCCATATAAATGTCGCTCCCGGTTTGACTTTTTCCGCTCTAAAATCCACATATTGTACCCGTTTTTCTTTAAAATTGGCACAAAATCGTATAATCCAACTAAAAAACCTATGGTGAAAGTGGGTAAGATCGGTTCAGATTTAGATATAGCCCTCATACAAATGTTGCTCCCGGATGTTTAACCGATTTTGGCCAAATTTAACATATTATATTTCACCAATAAACAGACATGGTTGAAACGGGTCACATCGTTCCTGGTATCAATATACCCCCATACAAATGTCCTTTCCGATTTAACATTTTTTGTCAAACACATACATTTACAGGATGCAAAAATCCTTCCCGATTTAAATTTTTTACCGAATAGAAATGCAATGAGAATTGTTTGGGTGATGCCTATATGTCCATACTTTGGTATACTACTGTATAATTTGTATTTGTCTGTCGGACAATTGGATCAATTACCATATTATTTACCATACTCGTTAAATTTGACTAATGATGAATTTATAGCATATAAATTATATTCATATAATTTATATGAACTACATAAAATTGCTCCCATGAAATAACTGGATTTAGTAATCAAAGCGAGGTACATACGCAGGGAGTGGTGTAGGGTATTATATAGTCGGCCCCGTCCGACTTTAGCCTTTCCTTACTTGTTTTTTGTTACACTATGCAACAAAAATGTTCCGAATTCCCATGAATAACATTTTCTTATTTTTTGGCTAAACTCGGACGGGCCGACTATATGATACCATCCACTTTCTATCCGAATACAATTCATTTCGGAAAAAGGGAAAATCCTTCCCGCAATTTTGTATGTGTCCTAATCATAGATTGATATGACCTGACCCAATTTGTCAAATCGAGAAGAAGATATATCCAAACTTCAAATGAAGTGACCAACTTTCACAATAGGTGCTTCTAGTTCAAGTATAACGTGCTATTCAAAATTTGAAAAATTTGTGAAAATACGTGGTTTGTAGGGCGGGAAAGGTGAAGCGGGGACCGAAATTTGTATGTGGTTTTAAGTCGATAGATATAATTAACAAAGAGTCTATCTCGCTTCTTTTTGGGTGTTATAAATAAATGCACAAAGACATAAAACTCTCGTGGAGTGTATAAAAATGAGACGAAAACTGAAATTTAAGTTTTTTTTCAAAAAAATTATGGATAGAAATGTTTTTTGTGTTGATTTTATGAATTAGTAAGTTTCACGAAAGTAAATTTTTAAGAATTGGACATAAAATGTTTATTTCTTAGTTATCGATTCTCTAAAAATAAATAAAAATCTTGATAGTGGTAGTCTGCAGCCAAGTGGCATTTGTAAATAAATTTGCATTCTATTAAATGTAGATGCAAAATGGTCTTGAGCCAGGACAATATCCCAGTTCAAATCAAATATTGATTACACACCAAAACAAAATATAAACGAAAAAAATAAAATAAATAAAAATTAAAAATTTTGTGTACTATTTTTTAAAGTAATATAGCTGGATTTTTTTTTTTTTTCAAAATATTTTTTCGTCTATTGCCCCCTTTTGGGGTTAAACACTTATTTTGAATACATTGTATCGTGTATAATTTCACTTTATCAGAGCTATCCATAGCATCTTCTATTATCCAAGTTCTCGTTTTCTGTTGGAGGAAAAATATTGAAATATTCCAGATTATGCAGTTAGTTCATCCAATGTAAATGCTGTATAAATTTGTAAATGCTGTATAAAAATTCATTATATCCTCTCCATTACACTGTGGAAGACAAGAGGGAATGAAAAAAGAATATACGTGTATCGACGTTTCTAAAATTTGCGATTTTCGAGGGTAATTTCATACTTTTTCCGAATTTTTGTTAAACTACCACAAAATTAAAATTTATGGAGGGGATGTTGTGAATGGAAATAATATTCTACGTCAAATTTTACTACAAATTTACTATAACCTGTCAAAATAAAATATTTTATTAAATAAGAAATTTCACTTAAAGAATTTGTCAGTAAAAGAAAACAAAAAGTCTGCTGAAAGAGCAGATTAGTATAGACTGAAATAGCAAACAGATCTTTGCTGTCTTTCGCAATAAAGACAAACTTTAGTCAGTACAGAACAGTATGGCCAGTTGAATATACATATTCATAACACTGTTTAGACTAAAAGTTATAAGACAATTTATTACCACTGAAAGATATTGCGATTGTCTTTTTAATGATACGCATATTGTCCCAAGTTATTAAAAAGGGAAATTAGAGCTAAACTCGTCTTCACCATCAACCTGAAAGACTTTTAACTTATGAGTGCATATTTTTATCTATTTCTATATTTTAATTAACATCAGCCATTCTTAGCAGACTACAAACTCGTTACCTGTATGAATACTAATGCAAGATTGCAGAAATACTACTGTTTTGGCAGAAAATCTGTTGTAATAGCAGAGAATTACCTACTGTTAGGCAACAGACTATTCTACTTTTTTCTCTAAATGTATTTTTGAAACTTTTTTGTAGAAGCCTATGTTTTTTACCTTGTTGCACAAATGGGACCAGATTGTTCGCCATAGAGGGTTAAAATGTTCCACAAAAATGTTTCTCGTAGTGATTTAACCCTCTAACCCGCAAGAGTGCCTCAGGGCACTTTTTACAAATCTCGAATTTACTCAATAATTGCTTATTCTTAGAAAGACAAACTTATAGTGGCAACAACAGACATAGTAACTCTTTTGCATAAGTACGCTTGGTTTAGATTTTATATTCAGTTTTGTGCACGAAGTCCGAAAAAAAGAAAAATCATGAAATTTTGCATGTGAATTCTTATTATTCCAAGCTAAATAATACAGATTTCTGGGCCAGGATCTAATTGTGTTATATTTTTTGATAAGGTTCGACTATCTAGTTTCAACATATGTACTTGTAAATGTGAAACAAGTAAGAAGGCGTCAAGTTCGGCCGGGCCGAATCTTATATACCCTCCACCACGGAGTGCATTCCAAAGTATTACCTGCAGATTAAAGGATGTCGACTTTACATAGAAGCACAGTACCATATTACGAAAATTGTGATATTTTTATGCATATATATTTGTTTACTATTTCAAACTATAATGTATACCTATGCACACTGTTTAAAATCGACCACTATATATAAATAAAATGCTGAAATTGTGAAAGTGAACATGCCGAAATATTAGGTGATAATCAGTCGTCATTAGAAAGAAGCATTTTCAGATACAGACAAAGTGATAAGAAAAGTATAAATTTTAAAGATATACCCATTCTCCGCCCAAATGAACAAATTTCGAAAAAACACTTTTTCGAGTCTTCATTGTCGGAATGTATACACCGAATTTCATGATTTCAACTTCAGCGGTTTGGTAGGTCCCATTTTTATCCCTCTTTTTATTATTTTTAATTATATCCCTTTAAAGTACGAATTTCGAAAAATCCCTCTATTTTAGGTGGCTATGCAATAAAATAAAGTACGAATTTGGAAAAAAATATTTTACGTGGCTATGCAGTCACCGAATTCCATGATTCTATCAGCGGCCATTTTGTTGGTACCATTTTTATCCCCTTTTTCCAATTTTGCCCCCTCAAGAGTACGACTATCTAAAATCTCTTTATTTTACGTATCTACACAATTTGAGGGATGTACACACTGAATTTCACCATTCTAGCTGTATTCGTTTAGTTGGTACTATTTTTATCCCCTGTAGCCATTGTAAAAGTACGAATTTGGAAAAAACGTTTTATTTTTCGTGTCTACTCAGTCAGAGGAATGTATACTCCGAATTTCATGATTCTAGCTGCTGTCATTTGGTAGGTACTATTTTTATCCCCTTTTTCTATTTGAACCCCAAAAAGTACGAATTTTGGAAAGTTCTTTTATTTTACGTGTCTACACAATCAGAGGAATCTATATATATCGAATTTTATTATTCTAGGTGCAGCCGTTAGGTTGGTACTATTTTTATCCCTCCATCCCCATTATAGTACGGATTTAGAAAAATACTTTTATATTATGTATCTACTCTATTAGAGGAATGTACACGCCAAATTTCGTGTTTCTATCTGTTGTCGTTTGATAGGTACCATTTTTTCCCTTTTTGTCCCATTTCGCCCCCTACAAATAAAAATCACTCTATGTGCGTGCCCTTTTAAGCTATATAGAAAAAATATAAAAATATCATATATTTTTTTATTTTTTAAGATATTGCCGGTTAGAGGGTTAAGTAATATTATTATTCCATTTAAAATTCTATACAAACCCTTTTCCTGAGCCTTTTATACGACAAATCGCCCTCATATCGAGCATAACTTTCCTAGGAACACAAATCTTTCAGTTAGTTTACTCTCATCCTTTTGTCTTCACAGAAATTCGATATTCGACAAAGTTTTATGCCGTCGTCGTATCGCCCTATTTCCATGGTATACCATTAACTGATCGTTAATACGAAAACCTGTCCATCAGCTTAAAGCAAACTCTGAAAATAAGAAAAATACAAAAATAAAAAATAACGAAAAGCACCTCATAAGCCAAAATCGGTACGGCCAAACACACAAAAGTGATCGATCATTTATCCCAGTTTTGATGACGACGCAGGCGTGCGAGGCCCACGGAACGTGATGATCATCGTAAATGCCGTTGACATCTTTTGATTTCATTCATGTTTCGACGTCATCTGTTTGTTTGTTGCAACTCCATACGCCATGTACGCGTCGCGCCGCTCTGCGCATCTGTGCTTCTGTGATTGATTTTATTTCGCTCCAGTTTTTTCCTTGGTTTGCTTTCGTTAAAATCGTCAGCCGTATTTCAAAGATCGCCTAAAGAAATGAACTAACGACGAAGAAGAAGAAAAAAAATGCAACATCATTTGAAGGAAGGTATGTATGTGGCTGATGCATTCGATGTTGCAGATGCATGGTCTCGTACTAATGCTACGCCTGTATGGTATAATGTTTAAGACGTGGCGACAACAAGACGCTCGCTCGTTCGATTATGGTTTCATTACGGTTGATTTTTTTACATTAACCTTTTTAGCTTGGCGCTTTTTTCGTTTCACAAAATAATTTTGTTTTCACCAGTTTTTGTGTTAAATCGAATAAACAAGAACAACTGGATAAAATTGGCGGGAATAAGAACAACAAATGTCCGAACATTGACGCTACACAGTGGGTCGACAAATTGTGTTGTGAACATTTAGGGAATATGAAATCATTTCAACGGTTTTGCTGGGAGGTGTTCATATGATGGATCCAATAATCGATTATTCTAAAGCATAGATTAGGCTGAAATTGAACCATGATGCAGACTATGTTGGATTTCAGGTACTTCCAATCATCGATAACATAAAACTTTGTCCAAAAGAAATTAGTCTATCGGTTGCGCTCGCCATGAGGGATAATAACAATAACAAATCGATGATTAGATTTCGAAGAAGTTCTGATCGATAATGGAAAATGACTTCGTTACTGAAGATGCTTTATTTTTTACCGCAATCAGGGTTCAAGCTCCAACTGATCCACAACCCATAACAAAAAGCTTTAAATATCACTAGTCTTCGAATATGTCGGAACAAATTTCATCCCTTTTTTTCTATTTTTCAAAAATATTCTCATCAAATTTGTCTTTGTGACCAAAAAATTTGATCGAATCTACTGTGTGCTGTTGACGTTGCTGCAGGTGACGCGTGATGCGTCAATTTCTACTTGTTCGCCCTGTCATGTGTTGCCAAAAAAACAACGTTTATTTGTGGCATTTTCTTCACTCATAAACGAAGTTAGATCAGACAGACATACGTACGGACATATTTACGTGCCAATCAGACAGGCTGTGAAAGTAGCAACGAACAGCGAACATCGAACAAACACTTTTCTTTGAACCAAACCCATCACCAAGTGTTGTCACAAATCGTAAATCTCCTTCAAGTGACCATAGCTGGTAGCTGGTGCTCTACATCTGAAGCCGATTATCTTGGGAATTCTCGATTGTAACCCATCCAACAATTTCATACAAATTCGTTCAAAAAACTTAACGAGTTTCCGTCGGTAAATGTACCGAAATTTGTATGCATGTTTTAAATTTTTCCAAAATTCTATAAAATATTGTCAAAAAATAATTGTTTCGGAATATTATTGATTTATTTGAAAGAACAAATAAAGTTTGGATTGTGTCAAGACGTCTGTGAGCTACACGCTCATGAAAATAACCCTAAAAATCATATTTTCCCGTGTATTTTCTTTGTCCTGCATTTTTATCGATTTTTTTCTGAAATAATAAACCATTGAAAGCTCTTTAAATATAAATTTTGATTCTTGCCTTAGAGTAACTTATTGGTCGAATTATTGGACCTTTATAGTAATTGTTGGTGTTTTCTCATAGTGACAAATGAAAATTGTTTCTTATTTCTTGTTAGTTGGTAACATTTTGTGAAATTTGTTATAAAAAATAAATGCCTAAATGATGAACATCAAAAGGAAATTGACGTCGCAGCACTCATTTTTGTAAAAAGAGTTTGAATATTTTGACTCTGAAAAGCCATCTTCTGTATTAAATTTTTTCACAAATATGGAGTCCAATATTCATCATATAGGCATCATTCGACAGGTATTAATTCCTTCTATTTATTTTTTATAACACAAAATGATACCAAGAAATATGAGTTTGTTGCTGCCACTTTGAAATCCCACAAAAAATCAGTCTAAACGCCCAATAATACGACCAATGAGTTATTCTAAGACAAGAATAACAATTTTTACTTTCAGTGCTTCCAAGGGTCTATTAAATCAGAGAAAAGAATTGGACAAAAATGCAATATAAAAAAATTACATGTGAAAAACATGACTTTTAGTGACGAAATTTTTTGCAGGTCATCATTAAACAATCCAATTTCATTTCTGGGGGCTGAGAGCTGTAATTTATTTTCGTGACCCATCCTAATTTTTATATATAGAAATAATACTTCGAGTCAATTCGAAAAGTTAATATAAGGCAGCAAAAAAGCTTAAATACAATAAATATTGGGGGATAGCTACAACCGTTTAATTGATCCTATTTTTATTCCGAAACTACAAATTTTAAATCCTTTACGAATTTGGAAAAATCTTTTTATTTTGCGTGTCTAGTCAGTCAGAGGAATGTATACACCGAATTCCATGAATCTACGATTTTTCGTCCATTTAAGTTGTAACTTTTTCCCACTTTACCCCTTAAAAAACGACTTTCTAAACTCTCTTTATTTTACGTGTCGACGCTATTAGAGGGATGTGCACACCGAATTTCATCATTCTAGCTGTAGCCGTTTAGTTGGTACCGTTTTTAACCCTCTGTCCCCATTGTATCCTTTAAAGTACGAATTTGGAAAGAAAAAACTTTTCTTATTCGCAGTTGGACTCCGAATTTCATGACTCTACCTGCGATCACATGGTTGGTACAATCTATATCCCCTTTTTCCATTTTAAACCCCAAAAGTTCGAATTTCGAAAAATCACTTAATTTTATGTGTCTACGCAATCAGAGGAATGTATACACCGACTTTCATTACTTGAGGTGCAGCCGTTTGGTTGGTACCATTTTTATCCCCCTATTCCAATTTTACCACTTAATAGTACTCATTTGAAAAAAAATATATATATCTATCTACTCAATTAGAGGAATCTACACACCAAATTTTGCGTTTCTATCTGTTGTCGTTTGATTTTTATCCCTTTTTGTCCCATTTCACTCCCTAAAAAAACTTTATGGGAAATGAGCATTCCAAATATCAAGTAAATATAAGCAAACATATTAAAAAACATGATTAAATACTCTAAATATTAGGGATAATTACTGTACTTGTGAGGAATTTTTTTTTTCCGAGTTCGCCCAGTTGCAATCCCCAACGATCTATGACTATTACCGAAAATTTGGACCTCCTTTCGTTTAGATGCTAGCGTTCTTTCAGCAGACGGACGGACATAGGTAGAATTTTATTACGATAAAGAATATATACTTTATAGGTAGAGTGCTCAAAAATCCGGTTTTCTGCAATGACGGGTTTTTCGAAAACCGTGATTTAAAAAACCCGGCCCACTTTTCTATTTACATAAAAACCGGTCGCACCGGGGTTTTTCTTGAAACAGTAAAAAATGAGGAAAATATACATTATTCTTGGGGATAGGACAATTCTGATGCATAATCAGATTCACTGAAATGACTTCAAACATTCCTGCCAGAATTAGGATCATTTTGGTTCATTGCCAAAAATTCATTTGACTTTTTTAATAATATATCAAGCTATCTTTAATACTATTATTCCCAAAATATCAGTTTAGTACAGTTGTGAACACCGTAAAAACTACAAATTTTGTCTTGCTGAAATAGGAAATCGTTTTGAAAAACAAGCTAATATTTCTGTACCATTTACCCCATTCTGCGATTTTGATATCTTGTAGAGAATACAATAAGCTAAAATATACAAAAATAATAAAATAAATCATAAGTTTGACATTAAATTCAAAGATTATGTGTATTTTAACTTTTTCAAATACAAGGACTTCACCATTTTAGACTCACAGTATTGCTGTGTTCGTAATTTTTTTAGTTAATTTGCGGTCCCTAATAAAAACGTTCTATGATGCTTGTGATAATATAAAAAGTGGCATATTATAAACCTGTTGACACCGACGTAAGAAACCCGGGTGTACCGGTTTTCCAAAAAAATACCGATGGTCGGTTTCAGATGAAAAACCCGGTTTTAGATATCGGGTTTGATCACTCTATTTATAGGGTCTCATGTCGATATTTCAAGGTGTTATGACAAACTTATAGTGGAGGGTATAAAAATAGTCCGATATTTTTAACACTTATTTGACCCTTTCCAGGCATTTTCCGACCACTATATTCAACACTTTTATGACCCTTCTTTCCTCTTCATGTTTAGGACTAGGGTCTTCTGATTACTTTAATCGCCGCAAGCAACATCATTCTGACTTTTGAGAAATTAAAGAATTAATAGATTTTATTATTATAACTTCGAAATAATCTCACCTATGATTATTCTCCAGTTGGTGAAATGTTGCGGGATTGTTTGCATAAGCAAGCGATTGAATGTATTCCCAAGGAAAGATCACATGATATTAATGTTTTTTCTGCATTTAGGACATTTTCCTTGCAACAAATCCAAAGCAAAACGACACGATATGCCGCTGTCTTGTTAAAATCGCATGTCGTCTAGGTCCATGTCTTTCAGTTGAAGGTCAGTTCACTCTGATCACTCTCTGCCTGAATGCAACACTTTGCATCCGTCATATGACAAATGTAAATGTCTGATAAATGCTTCCTTTAGTTCCTATAATGAGCACAGGACTACAGCTACGTAATGATACGTCGGAAGAATATGGTATACGTCGACAGAAATTGTTCACTGGGATGGGATACAGGAATTGCTAATAAAAATGTGTACTGATGCTCTTATTTATTTTCTATATGACTTTGTTGCAATTCCTTATAAGGTAGTTAACAAAGTTTTTGCAAAAACCATCATCAGCAACAGCGATTCTTCAATATCCCCAAGCAGGGGAACACCATCCACCCGTATCCACTATGTATGTATGTGTATGTATGCGAGCATCCATACGAATAGGTGTCTCAAGACACATTCAATCCAAATGCATGACTGCAACATTTACCAAGTTAATTAGCCAGCTTTCAAGTGATGGTAGTTAGTACCACTGCTGCTCGTTGCTCTCGTTGTCTTTGCTCGGAGTAGCAAACGACCAACAGTTGCTCAGGTGTGAAAATATTTTTGCTATGGAATTTTGTAACAGCATTTGATAATTAAATTAGATTTAGCCATTTTTGGGCTGTCTCTAATGTGGTTGCCACAAACAGTCTTTCGTGTACGTCTTTCGTTGGAGTGTCTGGCTACCTGTTTGCCGCTGCTGCAGTAATTTAACACTGGCTCTTTAAAATACCCGTATAGTTGTGGTGGTTGCTTTTAAGGCACTTAACAACATTTAATTGCTTAATATTGGTATTGCCATAAATTAGTATCAACCAGAATACACATTTGAAGTAGATGGATGGATTCTATTGGGTAAATAGTGTCTGTACCAAGTTAAAATTAGATAACTCGGGGTCAAACTGCTCAACTGCTTAAATACCAGTTTGATCGCCATGAACTTTGACCGGAGTATTTTCTGTTAGGGACGGAGTTTTTTATTAATTTTTTAAATTGTTTGTATTTTTTGTAAGTATAGTTGGTCTGTTATGTTGTATGTGTTGTCATTTATTTTGGTTTAAGACAAAAGGTTGTGCTGAAGTCTTCAGCAGAACCCAAAATTAGCAAAAAGACAAAGTGAGACCATTATTGTTGCAGCTAAAAGTTGACTGCGTAGTTTCGATGGGCGCTACCCCATCTCGTCAGAACTTTCGCAACGAATGTATGTCTTTGACTTAAATCAGGGTTCATATTAGTACCAGCGGTCACATATGACAAATGAGAAGCGCTGATAAACAAAATATTCCACCGAACTATGTCGACACACTAAAAATCTCACTTTGCCAATTCAAAGTTATGCATGTGCTCGCATCGCTCGCAATAATGCAAAGGTTGTTGTTGTACGGTATGTCCCGTCTTCACTTTTTAAATTTCATGATTCATTTTCTTTTCAGATTTTCAAAAAGGTTTTCCAAAATCATGAAACTAATAAAAACTACGATGATGCAATAATTCATACGAACTTCATTTATCGTCAGTTGACATCTTTCTAAAATATTACTATGCTAATCCTAAAACAAACACCAAGAGCCAGGTCGAATGGAAACTGTCAACATGAAAATAAACCAAAGAAAAAACTACACCTTCAAATCTTAAACTTTGCCGGAACCAAAATACCCGCGACAACGAACACCAATGAAGGTGAGAAACAAAAGATGCCGATACAGATGAGATAAAGTATCGTACGACAATGAACGGGCCGGGAAAAAAATATACAAAAGAAGGACAGACACATGTAGTAATACTGTCTACAATTCAGACAGTTAGACGAACCAAAAGCAAGGTATCACCAACAACAACAAAAACCCAATTTGGTACAAAATGATGACAACTCCAACAAAACAAAATGATTTTTCAAAAATATCAAGCCAACAGCAAACATTGCAAGACAGAGCCTCCAAAGAACCACCATTGTATGGGAAGGAATGGGAAGGGAAGAGAAGATGAATGGACCGCAAATGTGACAAAACGGTTGAGAAATCAAATACTTAACAACAAACCCAGCCTTTTTGCCTTTTCATAACAACAGCCAAGAATTACTAAAGAATCGTCAACAATAGCGACAAAGTTGACGACAACGGAAACACCAGCGCTGTGAGTCTTAAGACGCACCATGAGGTTGGTTGAAAATAGCAAACAGTGCTCTTAAACACTTGTGTGCTTTGAACGAGCAGGGTATTTTAATTTAGCGAATTTAGTTTGTTTAGATGAGCCGTTTATGTGTTTATTGGTTGTTGCAACTTTCAGCACAAGGAAAGGTAAAGTTCCGTCCATTGTATTCATGCATTTACAAGTGCCAATTATATGGACCCAAAGATTTCGTTACGTTTGGCCCTTCAGTAATTAAAAATAATAACATATCTATATTACTCCTCTTCTCATAGAAAAAATATATAAGCTATTCCACGTCAATCGGATCAATATCATAAAGGTAATGGCGTGTGGAATCGGGAACGATTTTTTTCTGGGTACTATATCATGAACCGATGTGACATTCTTTCACAACGTATGTTTTCAGCTGACATATAACGCGTTCTGCTGTAAATCGGTAATACCTGCACTGAAAGAAAAACGTACATAACCAGAACGAAATTGGTCATTGAAAGTCAACCAACGTCGGCGTTCGTTGTTGCAACGAACAAAGTTTCGTTGATGCAACGAATCTTGATTTAATGAAAATTATAGTTCCGCAACAACTATGTTCGATGCTGCAATAACTGTTTCGTTGCTGCAACAATTTTTTTTCGTTGCTGCAACAATGTTGTTTCATTGTTGCAACGATGTTATTTCGTTGCTGCAACAACTCTAATTCATTGGTGCATCAGCTCTGATTCGTTGCTGCAACAACGTGGTTTCCTTGCTGAAACGATGTGGTTTCGAAAATATTCGTGGCATTAAATTAAACACTTTCGTTGACGAAACTTTATCGTTGCAGCAACGAACGCCGACGTTAGTTGATTTTCAAAAACAAAATTTGTCCCGGCCTCGAACTTTTTTCTTTCAGTACAGATAATTTAGTTCCATGATGACCACCGGTAGTGGATTTCGAAGTGATTATTCGCAACAGCAGCACAACTACTCCAACAACGTGAATGAGAATTACTATCGAATACATCCCAAAAACACACACTAGAAAAACACAACGAACGAAAGAACCAACGAATAAATTGTTGCTGCAACGATATCAGTATTACACGAATATTTTCGAAACCACATCGTTTCAGCAAGGAAACCGCGTTGTTGTAGCAACGAAGCAGAGTTGTTGCACCAATGAATGAGTTATTGAGGCAAAGTGTTCCCTTCATTAATGGCTCTTCTCTCCCATTTTTATACCCTCCATCTCCAGGATGGGGGTATACTATCTTTGTCATTCCGTTTGAAACAACTTGAAATATCGACCTGAGTTCCTATAAAGTCTATATATTCTTGGTCGTTATAAAATTCAAAGACAATCTAGCCCGTCCGTCCGTCTGTTGAAAGCACGCTAAACTGATTTTTTTCTTGAAATCGGAAAATATTTGGAAAAATTCATCAAAATCAGAGAAAATAGAGAAAAATTGTGCCATCGCTTCACATGAAATACTCTGCATATATTTTCGTGAATATATATGTAAGTAGGTGATCGGATTACGTGAGGAACTGGGAGTTTGAAAATACAATACCTAAATCAGAGAGATTAGTAAGAAATAATATCTCATATAAAATGAGAAATTTTTGGCGTAGGGGTTATTGCCGGTTAAGAAGAGAAATATGGGGACAATTACGTATAAGTCTAGTTCCGTGCTCACCTTCAGTGTGTTACAAATAAAAGTGAAAGAACTTAAGCTAACATGCTACCAAGAGACATTCGATAGTTTGATATTTCATGCCATTTCATATAAATAATATTTGTTCACAATAGTGATATTAGTGTGGAATTCATTGAACACTAGGGAGAATTTAAAATAGAAAATTCAAATAAGTCTAAACTATGTTTAGACATACTCAGATGTACTTTTTATTTACTTAAACAATGCACACTGGTCCCAAATCCATTTGTTATGGCATAAAGTCGAAAAGTAAACATACAGTATCATACGCAAAAAATAAAAATAAAATTGGGCCGATCGGACCACGCCCACTACCACCTCCCATATAAACTTAATATATAACCAACATAATTCCGCCATAAACTACAACCTCAGACGAACAGTTTCACATTTACACTTTGAGTCAAGTTAGTTATACATATAACTTTTGGTCCACGACATTTATAGATTATGTTCTCTACAAATCACAAAATTACAATACCTATGAATGCTTACAAGACCACAATAATCATAAAATGTTAAATATAATTTTTCAACTACTAACTCTTGCCGTCAATTTTCATAATATAGTCACTTTATTATGTTCTTTTTAAGTCTTGATTTTAATTAATTTGTAAAACTGCTTTATATCAAAATTAATCCCACTTTTTTTGAACCGCAAAGTTTAAGTACCATTCAGGCTTGTGGTGTTGCCACCTAATTTTCTCCAGTATATTTTCTTGACTGCTTGGAGTGTTGCCATAAAGAAAATATAAACACATTTACCACTTTCCAATTTTATTTTTTTGAATTTCTGCCAAAAAATGAATTTGGGACCATAGTGCAATGCAAGGAAATAAGAAAGAATTAAAAAAGTATTTCTGAAGATTTTTTATATTTTTTTTTATAAAATTAGAAGAAATTTGCCTGAAATTCGGCAAAAAATATTTTTTTATCATCTGCCACAGCAAAGGAATTTGACAAAATTCCAGATTTTCGATCCATCCTACTACATACCTACAAATTCATATCTTTTGAAAATCGGTAAATACACCTTTATTTGTCATATTCAGGAGTATAAAATTGCAAACTTTCATTAAAATTGGAGAACCCAAGGACATTTTCTGTTCCGTTCCACATGGAATTAGTGATTTATAGGTCTCTAATCGATGTTTCCATACGAAATGACGAACTTAGGTGTTTGGTAATAGAAGCTGAAAATCAATCTACTTAACGGCCAACTAAAGTGTGATTTTTTAAAAGCTATAGGAAAGTTTTTCAAAAAAAAAACATAAAATTCAGAAAAATTCATGAAATCTTTATTTGAATCGATAGTACGGACCATATAATTTAATGTTTGAAGATTATTTCATGCAAATGTTGACCTTGACTGCCCATCAAATGGTCCATCCGCTTAGTCCAATTTTGGCATTTCCACGTTTTTGAGTAACAGAGGCCCAATTGCTGCGAACGGCGACAAATCGATAATTGATGGTCCTCATTAACACTGGCCGATATAGCTGCTATATTTTCTTCAGTTCGCACTCTACGTAAGCGTGTTGGTGGTTTAATGTCCAACAATGTAAATTTGGTGCGAAATTTAGTCACAATAGCCGATTCAGTGGGTCGATTAAACTGACCATAAAATGGAAGCGCACGATCTTTCTTAACAGAGCACGCATTTTGATAATAAAATTCAATAATTTGCAAGCGTTGTTCGTTTCTAAGACGATTCATGGTTAAATTATAAACCAAACTGAAGATGTTTGACAGTGAAACAAAACACGAAACGTGCGTCAGCTGTTTAAACCAGTGTTGCCAAAAAGCCCGAATGGGCTTGTAGATGTGCACTATTTTAGCTTAACTTCTTTCATATGTATAATTTTCTGCAATTTCTATCCAGTTTTATAGCCTCGATCTCATGTTTCTAGATCCAGCCGTCCACTTTATAAGTTTTTGCACATCTTTCCCAAAAAGTACAAAATTCAATATAGGTAACATGAATTTTTGCTTCCCCTAAAAACATGTACTTTATATGGTACCACGTTTATCCCTTGTTGTCCCGCCTCCTCCTTATAAGTAAAATATTTTAAATATACTTATCAATCATGGTAAGAGGAATTTACAAATTAAATTTCACGATTATAGCTGCAATACTTTAGTTGATATAATTTTCACCCCTTAAAAGTACAAAAATGCATTTATATTGCGTTGAGATGTGTCAAGATGTGTTGAGATGTGTCAATCAAATTTCACGACTATAGCTGCAATACCAACTAAAGTTGGTACCATTTTTATCCCACTCACCCTTCATAAGTACAATTTTCAAAAAAAAACCATTTAGATTGCGCTTCTTCGTTGTCAGTGGAATTTACACACCAACTTTCACGACTATAGCTGCGATATTTAAACTCGTAAAATTTGTGTCCCTTTTTGTCCCGCTCGTCCCTTAAAAGTATCCAAAGAATCCAATTTTACTGTGTTTTACGTGGTCAGTGGAATTTATATACCAAATTTCACAATTCTAGCTGTAATACTATAGTTTGTACTGTTT
Organism: Polietes domitor; assembly: GCA_947397865.1. Taxonomy (NCBI): domain Eukaryota; kingdom Metazoa; phylum Arthropoda; class Insecta; order Diptera; family Muscidae; genus Polietes; species Polietes domitor. The sequence goes on along the minus strand of OX377618.1, from coordinate 240,716,604 downwards.
TTATCCCTTTTTGTCCCGCTCGTTCGTTAAGAGTACAAATTTCAAAAAATCTATTTATGTTGCAAGTCTATGTTGTCAGAGAAATGAAAAAACCAATGTTCACAAATACAGTACTCAAATTGATACCATTTGTATCCCTTTTCCTCCCTTAAAAGTACAAGTTTCGAAAAATCCCTAATATAGCTCGTTTGCATGGTCGGCGCAAGGTTTCTAGCCACGCCGTGGTTCGACGTTTATCCCTTTTTGTCCCATTTTACCCCCTAAAAGTACGAATTTCGTAAAACCCTTTTTTAGTCGGCGTCTACGTCATATTTGGGAACTACCTTGAAAATTTCATGACTCTGGATTCTGCCGTGTGGTTTGCGCTTTAATGATAAGTCAGTCAGTCAGTAACCCAACTTCATTATATATATAGATAACCAACGTTTTTGCGTTTTGAGGGAAAATCGACTTGATCGATTCTAATAATATGGTAACAGTCTATTTTTTCCAGCGATAACCCTAAACGAAATGTTGGTAAGTTTCTGTCTGTTTTTGATTTATATGCAATGACAGTCATTTTAATTGAAAGTATTTTTTATTTATTTTTCGGCATCGAATTGTTTGACAATAATTTTTATAGTTTCCCTGTTTAACTCGTTGTTCAATTCGTATTAGTGTCATGCTTGTTGCAGGTATTTTTTTTTTAAATCCCCCTTTCTGGGTTTAAGTTGTATGCCTGCGACATATGAAGTGGAGAAACTGAAACGTGCAGCAGAGAATGATTTATAGGCAATCGCCTGCTTGAACTTGGGTGACAATGGTTTTTGTGGTGACATTACAAGAGTTATTGTTGGTAAGTATTCGTAGGTAGTACTAATACGTTATTAACATCTTTCTGGTTTTCACTTATTTATTTCTTGGTTATTTATACATATTGCGGCATTCATATCCCTATAAGGCTAATAAGCATGATGTGATTTGTTGCTGAGAATATTTAAATGTGATGGGGGAATTTTAAAGTAAAACCATTGTTTTGGATAGATATTACACAGTTTGAGAAATGTGAGATGCTAATTCCATGAAAACCAATCCTTTCAAATTTGATAAAATGCACTATGACTAGAAATCTAAAAATTCCACAACTTCAAAGTATAAAAATATTGATATAATTTTTTAGCGATCAATTTTGGTCCATTTTGATTTGAAGTTACTAACATTGGTTTGAGTGTAGCCCACTGATAAGAAAGGAATACATTGTATATTTGAATGGACGTGAGCTTTGGTGTTTGCAGTGAAAAATCTATATAATTGAAGTTTATGCTTTAAAAGCATAAATCTTTACAAAAAGAAAACCGTGTTAAGAACGCGTTATAATTTTCACGATTTTAATTGTGCCAAACCAAAGTGCCGCAAATATATTCTGTGGCAAAAAGAACCACCACAAGCCTTTCCAAACTACCACTGCCACCGACTAACAAAAGCCACTCTTGCGATCAGGGCGTGATGAGTAATATAATAGTTGCAACGTGGATACAAAAAACGGCAGATGCCTACTAATTCTTGTGAGCAGACTAACTTGTTACAACTCGGACTACAGACGCCGATTCCGCCGGTCTTTGCGCTTTTTGCTGCTGCTGCAGGAGCATAAGTTGCACATTCGAAATTTTGGAGAATCTCGCTGTGGTCATTTTAAATTGAAGTGCCTGCATTTGTTGCAACTGCTGTTTGGCTGCTGAGTCGTGGATAGCTGCGGCGGAAAACAGTAAATGCGAAGGTATCCGATTTCGTTTCATTAAAGTACATCACGAAGATAAAATCAATGAATTAGAAAATGTAGGAAGTGGATGGTGGCGGCGTCGTGTTCAATCGTACATTCAACATCAGGATTATAGCAACACTAACATTTGTGTATAGTATATGAAAAGGAGCACTCTTGTATATACTTAAAAAAGGTTTGCAATCAAGGTGATGATATTAAAAAATTCTTTAAAAGGTTTTTAGTAGACAATAAAAAACAAAATATGAACTATTTGAATGTAGATATTTCTCGAAATAAAAGCCTTACTCGTGTTTGTGATAAACTCATCTATGAGTTTTGTAATAGCCTTGTCACACTGCAGGGGAAATCTAGTTTAATTAGATTTCGAGCCAAGTCGACCTCAAACCTAGTACTTGTTCTATATAAAATTAAAAATCGATCAGCTGTTCGATTTTTTAGAAATCGACTTCGAAATCTAATATTTAGACCTGCAAAAATAAAATAAAAATTGAAAAATTTATGGTTATGTGTCTAAACTATAGGATAAAAAGAAGAAGAAACGAATATGCAAACGGACAGGAGGAGGATCACCATCAAAATGGAAATATTATCAAAAACTCCATTCCATAATAGAATGGAATCAGTGATGGAAGACAGCATAGTGGTCCATAGCAAACTATATTAATAGTATTGCAGTTTTCTCTGTAAAAATATAATTTGAAGAATTTTGTTCCTTTTCAGACGGATAGTCTTTTTTCTTACTTGAATAAAAATTAATTGCACAAATAGTGGTTGTTTATTGGTATTGATTTAAATCATCATTTGTTAATGGCATGAACACACATTATAATAAATAATAAATACAATTTAAATTTCATAGAAAATAGACTTTCAATCATTGGCATTGGAATACTTCACCATGTTCAAATTCATCTGCTCTACTAGGTTGCAGTGATGTCCAATCTGCGAGTTGGTCTTCTCTGAACTGACCATCGGTAGATCATTGTAGCCATGCAATGGGTCAGCCGTACTTAGCCATTTCCTGGTTCTCCTCGTACTCCATTTTTCTTTCAATTTTGTCCTTTCCACTTCGTCGCCATCCAAGGTTTTTTTGCAATTTCTCGACGACATCCCATCTAAACTGCTCAAACACCGTTTGCTTTGATAAAATACCCTCGGCCATAAAATATTGGCCAGCACTTTGGAGTAGGTGACCACAAATTGGTTTTCTTCGATCAGACATATTGAGCCAATGGCCAAACTACCACCCAATAAGACGTCCAACGAAGGCTTGTCACTTGATGTTATCACTTGTCCTGTTAGTGGAATGGTCCGTGTAATTTGTTTGTGGACGTTTCGCTTGCGAAAATTGGGCATTTCTCCCGGATGCAAATGTGAGTGATTCGGGTAAAACGTTTTCGCAAATAACGGAAAAAGAAACTTAAAAATATTTGCGTAAATAATTCCTTCCGGCAACTTTTCTTATGGCCCAAAATTAACACATATTTTAGTCATTAATTTAATTTTCCTTTATTAGAGTTTTCCATTGCGGCTGTTGTGACTATGGTTGACATTTTGTTTTGTTTACAAACAATCGTTTGACAAACGAGTGCAGGGTCGATTGTGACAGGGTCGATTTCAGCAACTCGATTTCAAAAGATATCAACTTGATTTCATGCAGTGTGACAAGGCTATAAGATTTTTTACTAGATTTCAGATTCAATTTCTGCCCGATTTCTAGTAAATGACTTTGAAATAAGGAAGCCTTACGCATACGTAGTTAATTTTTTCTATTTTTAAGGATATATTTTAACTAAACTTTAGTAAATTTATTGAACTAAATTTTAGTATGAATTTGAAGGAATATTTTTCTAAGTGTAGAATTGACAACAAATTGCTTGTAATTGGATGGAGATTGGCGAGTATCATACATCCATATAGTATTATCATAACCCATTCGACTATAGCCTTTCTTTACTCCTTTACTTTAATGCAAAAATAGATTAGTAAAATAATTTTAAACATTCATAAGAAAATATATAAACAATTATTTTGCGAGGAAAAGATATATTGATGAACTGAATGAAAAATGCATTTTGTAGGAATTAATGCTTGATCGAAATAACGGACATTCCAATGTATTAGTTTGAAACCTCAAATATTGCCTTAGATCCATACAAATTATGAAATAAAAATTATTTAAAAACAAATAAAAACCGCGTTAAGTTCGGCCGGGCCGAAATTTATATACCCTACACCTTGGATTACATTCCACAAGGCTGTCGATTTTCGTAGAAGTGCAGTAATATTACAGGATAATATAATTTTTTAATATAGCCACACCAAAACAAATAGAAATATTGAAAAAATTATTTTTTATTTCCATTACTTCAAGCCACGCTTTGTGTATATATATCGAAATAATACTTCAAGTCAATTAAAAAAAATATTCTTATATTTATATTTTCAAGAAAGCTTAAATACCATAAATATTGGGAGGTAGTGGGTGCTACAGTTGACTGTATTTCCATTCTATTTTAATTTCAAAAGTACATATTTGGAAAATCCATTATCTCACGTAAATAGTGCAAAATAACATAACTTCATGATTCAACCAATTTTTGCCGTAAAAGTACGAATTTGGAAAAATCTTTTTATTGTGCGTGTCTATGCAGTCAGAGGACTGTATACACCGAATTCCATGATTCTAGCTGTGGCCATTTGGTTGGTACCATTTTTATCCCCCTTTTTCCAATTTTACCCCCTTAAGAGTACGACTTTCTAAAATCTCTTTATTTGACGTGTCTACGAAATTAGAGTGATGTAAACACCGAATTTCATCATTCTAGCTGTAATCGTTTAGTTGGTACTATTTTTATCCCTCTGTACCCATTGTATGGCTTGAAAGTACGAATTTGGAAAACACCTTTTATTTTTGGTGTGTATGCAGTCAGAGGAATGTATTCTCCGACTTTCATGACTCTAGCTGCAGTCATTTGGTTGGTACTATTTTTATCCCTTTATTCCAATTTTAGCCCTTAAAAGTACGAATTTGGATAAACTATTTTTATATTATTTATCTAGTCAATTAGAGGAATCTATCTACACACCGAATTTCATGTTTCTAGCTGTTGTCGTTTAATATGTACCATTTTTATCCCTTTTTGCCCCATTTCTCACCCTACGAATAAAAATCACTTTATGGTGCACTTTTTTGTTATAGGGGGAATGTGCATACCCAATATCAAGTAAGTACAAGCAGACATAGTACAAAAACATGCTTAAATACTTACAATATTAGGGGTTATTAGGGGTATTTTCAGTCCTTGTGAGGGAAAATGATTTCCCTTTGTGTCGATTTCGCCCACTTTCAATCTTAACCGATCTGCAACCATAAGACACATTTACGGAAAATTTCAACCTCCTGGCTCATTTCGACGACAGACGTTCATGGCTATATCGTCTTAGAATTTTACCACGACCCATAATATATATACTTTATGGGGCTCCGACGTGAATATGCCCATCTTCATTAATTGAATTATAAATAAACAAAAACACGAGAAAACCAACCTATAGGTTAGTCATCTCTTGCTGTGGTGCAAATTCAATTCCAGAACAGAATCAGAACAAATGTAAAAAGGCATTAAGTTCGGTCGGGTCGAACCTTATGTACCCTCCACCACGGAGTGTATTCCACAGTATTATCGGTAGACTTGATGCTGTCGACATTACATAGAATTACACTACCATATTAGGAAAATTGTGATTCTTCATTAAGATAGATAATAGTCCTCTACTATATATATAAATATTAATATAATTATTAGTCAGAAATCTTCAAAAATGTGCCCTAAATATTATTAGGTAGAAACAATATCCCTCAAGCCCGATTTTCCCCATTTGCAATTTCAAATACTGAATATCATGATTCTAGCTACAACCGTTTGATTGTAGCCAATATTCATTATTATAGCTACAGCCGTTTGGTTGGTACAATTTTTATCCCCATTCACCCCATTTTCGACTAAAAGTACAAATATCAAAAATATTCTTTTTATTTCGCATCTTCACAGTCAGATGAATGTACATACCGAATTTCATTATTATAGCTTCAGCAGTTTGGTTGGCACCAAATTAAAAAAAACCTTTTTATTTCGCATCTTCACAGTCAGAAGAAAGTAGACACCGAATTTCATGATTGCAACTTCAGCGGTTTGGTAGGTACCATTTTTATCGCTCTGTTCCAATTATATCCGTTAAAAGTACGAATTTTGAAAAATCCCTCTATTTTATGTAATTAGAGGGATGTACATTACAAATTTCATGTTTCTAGCTACTATCGTATCATTGGTACCATTTTTATCCCTTTTTTGACCCATTATTTTTCGGTGCTTTTACGCTACAAGAGGAATGTACGCAACAAATTTCAAGTGCATAAAAGCAGAATTTTAAAAAATGCTTAAATATTCTAAATATTAGAGAGAACTTTCAGTCTAGAGAGAGAGAACTATCCCATTTTTATCCTCTAGGTGATTTGATTGATGATTTTGGCGATATCTCTAGACTTCTTTGTGGTAATATCGTCAATTCATCATCCAGAAGAACTACTTTCGCATTGCTTCATAGTATCGCTCTTGCACACAAATTTCGCTAATTTTTGTTATTTCCGCAATATGATTGTTGTCGCAATATTATTTTTCTTCTGGGCAATACGATTTCGAATCATTATGGTAATTATGATTTTTGGTAATAGAAAGAGGAGAAATATGCAAATTTCGGTCATACACTCATTTCATATTCTCTTCATGGATCTTATAGAGTGTTTATAGAAGTAAGAGAGTCTCAAATAGTTTATATTTAAGCAAATTAAGTTTTTATTTAAGTGGGCGAAATCTCACTTGGACAAGACTCGTAAATAATCACGCAACATAGTTTTAAAATAAGTATTAATGTTATACTTATTTTAAATTTTTCGTTCAAACATTATCTGACGTGGACTCCTCAAAAATATAGTACTACTATTGGAGGTACATACGCGAGAATTGTAATTTTACCAAAAAATATTACTCTTAAAAATTTTTAAATGTCGTTATTGAGTCTAGGGAACCAAAATACACTAGAAAATGAAATGCACAGCCCATCGATAAAATTGTTAGGAATTAATGTTATAAACAAATTCGATTTTCATCAATATGGGATCACATTCTAAATTTTATAAAATTAGGCATTTTTGGTTCATTTTGATACTCTTTATGGTCGAAATATCCAGATATTTCATTTTCTGAAATTCTATCCCTCCTCTATAACTCCTTCATATATTTAAGGATATCAATTAAGAAGTTACGAGTTATACCTTATGCTCGGAAAATTCCCCAAATGTCTATTGTAATGTAAAGCACGTCAGTCATGTTCGTTCCTTAAGTCTTTCGTTTGTAATACGGATCCAAAAAAGATAATTAATAAAGTACGTTAACGTTGGAACTGTGCTTTTCCATCTTGATATTATTTTTAATGCCTGCTTGATTTTAGGATTTAGTTCCTATCTAAGTAACAAGATTTGTACGAGAAATCACATCTACTAACTGCAATTACAAGCAAAACGTATAATTTTTAAGACTATAACTGACATGTTCTATTTTTAGCTAAAGCACGCAGGAAGAATTCGATGATGTTGCTAAGACATCGGAAAATAGCAGCAGCAGCATCAATAACCTCTTCTTATAATCGAAAAAAGAAAATATTTTTTAAATTACTTTTTGCTCCTTCCGGTACTAGGGTTTTTATTTGCTGCTCTAAGGCAATTTTTTCAGGTTGATTTTACTTAGCCTGTGGCAATGGAGCAGCCATTCTCAGCCATATCAGCCGTCATTGTTGCATCCCATGATGCTGGTGGATACCACTCAATGTCTGGCAGTGTAATGGAGGTCAAAGTTTCATATTTAGTTATGGTCTCCCCCTGTTTATGAGTTTTATCGAACATGGCAGCCTCAGCAACGGAGGTTTCATATTAAAAAAGCAACAGAGCAGCATTGGATTTTTAATAGATATTCGCCCATCACCTCCTCCCCCACTCTCGTTTGGCTGGACAGGATGAAGTCAAGTCTAATTGCTGGCTTTTGTTGTTGGCGTTTAAACCTTTTCGTTTTAATATGTACTCTGTTGCTGAAATGCATCAAGAATCGCGAAATGTTTAGAATTTGCTTTTGGCTGGACCAAACGTGTTTTAATGATTCTTTTTATTAATTTTATTTAGGCAAGGGGAAAATGTGAAATAGCGTAATAATAATAGAGTTTCGCATTTCCAAAGGGGTGATTGAATAATTATTTGAATTTCATCATTGTTCATTCACATTTTACTAACACCAATAACATTGTTGATGTGGGCCTTGTGGCTGAGAATTAAAATTTATTTTTAAAAGGCAAGGTGACATTTAACAAATAATTAAACAAACTGTGATAACGCTGTTACTTTGACATTTTTATATTTTGAGGAAGATTAATTTTTTATTGTACATGAATTGTTCGTCCGAAACGAAAGGAGCTACTAGGTCAGAAACGCCGAAGATCGGTTTGGATGACAGAGGAAAAATGTCACTGACAAAGACAGAAAATACCCCCAAAACCATAAAAATTAGGGTGTATCTAAGAGCTTTTTGGAAATTTTCTGTCCTGTATTTACTTAATATTTGGCAATTTTAATCATCTCATAGCATGAAGGGGCACCATAAAGTGATTCATACTTTTAGGGGTGAAATGGACCAAAACAGGGTAATAATGGTACCAATCAACCAAGACTCGCTAAAAGCATTGAATTAAGTGTGCACATTCTTGTAATCCAAGATAGTCTGGATTTTTGAAATTCGTACTTTTAAGAGGGAAAACAGGAAAAAAATGAATAAAAGTGGTAGTGGTATTTTTAGCTGCATGGATGCGCAAAATATATAAATATTTCGACATTACTAATTTAAGATTCAAAATGTGGAAAAGGGATAAACTTGTGAGACAAAAGGGATAAAACTGGCACTAAACCGATCGCTGTAAATCGGAATGTTGAAGGTAGGTGTCTGCATTCCACAGAGAACGTGCAAGTTAATGGATTTTTCGAAGTTCGTACTTTTAGGATCAAAATGGGATAGAAATTGTACCGACCAAAGGCTGTAACTGGAATTATGCAATACGGCGTTCATTTTTATCTGCGAAATCGGTCCGGAGGAAAAGTTTTTTAATTTAGGATATATAAGCAGAGTTTTTGAAGATGGCTGCCTTCTATTCACTTCAATACACTTGTACTATTATTTTGATACATATTATCGTTATATAAACATTTTAGTAGACTCATCCAGTAATTGAATGTAGTCATTAAAATTGTTATTCCTTTTTTTAATTTTAATAATAAAACAAGAGAATTTATGAAAAACTGTATGCATAGTAGTAACAAATAGAGTAATTTATATCAAAATCTCATTATTTTAAAATATGTTACAGAACTTCAACGTAAAGTCTGCAGCCTCTGACCTGCCGGTTGAATTTAATGTCCCATTTTTTTCTTTTCATACCGAAAAATATTGAAATTTATTTTTTGAAAAAAAAAATCCTATTTTATTTTTCTGTATTTTTCTGAGATATCGGCACAAATGATATATATAATACCCGATTTAAAAAGGAAGGATGATGAAGAACTTGTCATATCATAGTGCCAGTTAGAATGATAGTGGTTTAAGTCACACTTTATCCGTTCTGATATATGCAATTGTTTATATTTGAGTCAGTTGAAAAATATTTATCCATCGAAGCACAGCATTTTTTTCTTACAATATCCTAATACTATATCGAACTTTTATAAAAAAATCGACATCGTTGCTACCTCTAAGGGAACCACTACTTTCAGAGGATGTATTTATTTAGACCACTTTCATTCTTCTCAAAATTGAACAAAAAGTAAATAAAATCAAAAATGAAATAAAACACAAAAAATTTTATTAAAAAAATTAAAAAAATATATATATATAAATATTTACAGGCTATACGACCAACTTCATATATAAATTATTATATACTTTTCAAATAATTTCATTTTATTCAAATTATCTGAATCACATAAAAAAATTAAAAATTGCGATAAGTTCCACCGGGCCGAACTTTTTATACCCTCCACCATGGATTGCATTCCACAGAGGATGACGATTTTCGTAGAAGTGCAGTAATATTACAGGAAAATATATTTTCATACAGCCAAACCAAACCAAATAAAAATATTAAAAAAAAAATTTTATAAATAAATATAATATTTTTGTATTTCAAACAACGCTTACAAGGCAAGGTTACCAATTCAATTACACTATATATATCGAAATAATACTTCAAGTCAATTCAAAAAATAAATATTCTTATATTTATATTTTCAAAAGAAGCTTAAATGCCATAAATATTGATAGATAGTGGGTGCTAAAGTTGGGTGTATTGCCATTCTATTTTAATTCCAAAAGTACAAATTTTGAAAATTCATTATCTCACGTACATCGTTCAAAACAATGTAACTTCATGAATCAAGCAAATTTTGTCGTAAAAGTAAAAAGTACAAATTTGGAAAAATATTTTTATTTTGCGGAGGAATTTATATACCGAATTCTATGATTCTAGCTGCGGCCATTTGGTTGGTACCAATTTTATCCACTTTTTCCTACATTACCCCCTTATGAGTACGACTTTCTAAATTCTCTTTATTTTACGTGTATATGCAATAAGAGCGATTTCATCATTGTAGTAAGTCGTTTAGTTGGTATTATCCCTCTATACCCGTTGCATCCCTTGAAAGTACGAATTTGGAAAAAACCTTTTATTTTATATTTCTACGTAATCAGATGAATGTATACTCCGAATTTCATGATACTAGTTGCGGTCATTTGGTCGGTACTATTTGTATCTCCTTTTCCATTTTATTCCCAAAAATAACGAATTTCGAAAAATCCGTTTATTCTACGTGCCTGCTCAATCAGAGGAATGTATACACCGAATTTCATTATTCTAGATGTAGCCGTTTGGTTGGTACCATTTTTATCCCTCTATTCCCATTTTATCCCCTAAAAGTACGAATTTGGAAAAATACTTTTATATTATGTATCTACTCAATTAAATGACTGTACACATCAAATTTGCCCCATTTCACCCCCTACGAATAAAAATCGCTTTGTAGTGCACGATTTTGTTATAGGAGAATGCGCACACCCAATATCAAGTATGTATCCCCATCCTATGTAACATTAATTCTTTTTAACTTATGAAATCCCCTTGGATATAAACAGTTCGACCCTAAGCAATGTAAGAGATCTTTAACATTTCAAACAAATGCTCGGAATTTTGATTCTGATAATGAGGGTATATAGAAGTCGGTTTAACCGGCAGTATGCCCGTATACCTTTTAAACTAGGCATGGAAGTGTAAAATCGGTTGAACCATTTGGCGAAATACATGGATTTTAATTGACATTTCTCAGCAGAATTTGTGGAAATCAATCAAATGCAAATGAAATTTCATGATTTTTTTCCTAAGACACGTGTAAAATATTTTTTAAAGAATAATATTTCATGTGATTTTCAGAAACAGCTGTGTAATGTGATTTTTTTGCCGGTTAATATCGACTCAGAAAAACGTGAACCCTACATATGTTTTATCTGCTCTGCAAATTCAGTACATATTATAACATTTAAAATTAAGCATAACTTAAAAAAATATTTTTTTTAATATAGGGTGGGTCATTTAAAATTTTAAATTTGATCGGCTATAAACAATTTACTGATTATTTTTTCAAATTTCCGATTTTATTGGAAAGGTTGAAATTTGTCATTTAATAATGGAACGCAATATCATTCATATGACTACTACGACTGGCTTGGCAGTACCTCATCCGATCAACCCAATTTTTCAGTGTATGGTCCAATGATGGCGCCAGCCCAAAATCCACACCAAACAGTGACTCGTAGTGGATGCATTGTCTTCTCAGTACGTCACGTGTGGGTTCATAGAACATAGCCACAGATATGAAAATGAGCTTCATCTGAAAACCCGAAAATTTGCCACGTAAATTTCTTACAGTTTGCGTTAAAGACTCACTACTTTGGAAGTAAGTTTTTAATATTTCCCAATTTTGTTCGAGCGTATAGCGTCCCATTTTGCAAATGTCAAACATAAACCTTAAAATAAAAATTAATGTTAATCTGCCTTTCAAAGTCAAAGTAATCGGTAGTTCAAATTTAAAATGTTAAATGGCCCAACCTACATAACGATTGTTTTTTTTACTCTAAAATCTTTAGGATTTGTTAAGAATTTCAGAATTAGGTTGCTATTCTCATTGAGACGCCCACAGAAGAAAATGAAACCCCGAAAATATTGGTATATATTTATACCAGTATATTTATACCTCATCCCTTTTCTCTTGATTTTAGAAATTTTCAATTGGTCATAAATTTTGAAAAAATCTTTGTTCTTCCATACAAATCAAATATTTCATAGAGTTGAGTCTCTCTAGCAAGTATGATATGTCTTTATAAATGAGAAACGAGATATTTTTGGTATTACAAAATATTAAGTAGGACGAATTTATTTTTAAAAAATTGCAAATTACAAAATAGTACTAAATAATATATTGAGATTTTTCTGGAGAATTGTTGCTTTTTACACAAAAATATAAAAAAATTATATTTAAAACAAGTAAGGAAAGGCTAAAGTCGGGCGGGGCCGACTATATAATACCCTACACCACACCCTGTGTATGTACCTCGCTTTGATTACTAAACCCAGGTATTTCATGGGAACAATTTTATGTAGTTCATATAAATTATACAGTTACTATAAATTCATCTTTAGTCATATTTAACGAATATGGTTAATAATATGGTAATTGATCCAATTACCCGACAGACAAATACAAATTATACAGTAGTAATAGGATGAATCGGACCGACATTTCAAAAGGGGGCCTAAAACAACATTTTGGGGCTGGTCCGAAACATCGGCCTATATATTTCTCATTCACGGTAGGTATTCCTAGTTGAATCATATCATAATCTGCAAACTTTTTGATGAAGATATGATGTAAGATGTAGTTTCTAGAGCTGTAATAGATCAGAATGGGGCCCCATTTGGGTTATACCAAAGTATGGACATATGTATGGGCATCTTCCAAACAAGTAAGGAAAGGCTAAAGACGGACGGACTTTCTATCTCATTACAATTCAATTTGGTAAAAAAGTGAAATTGGGAAGGATTTTTGCATCCTGTAAATGTATGTGTTTGACGAAAAATTTTAAATCGGAAAGGACATTTGTATGTGGGTATATTGAAACGATGTGACCCGCTTTAACCATGTATGTTTATTGGTGAAATATAATATGTAAAGTTTGGCCAAAATTGGATAAACATTCGGGAGCAACATTTGTATGGGGGCTATATCTAAATCTGAACCGATCTTACCCATACTGCATAGGTGTTTCATACTTACTGCATAGGTGTTTCTAGTTGGATTATAAGAGGTTGTGGCAAATTTAAAGAAAATAGGGTAAAATATGTGGTTTCTGAAGCGGAAAAAGTCAAATCGGGAGCGACATTTGTATGGGGGCTATATCTAACTCTGAACCGATCTTACCAAAATTCTGCATAGGTGTTTCTAGTTGGATTGTAAGATGTTGTGCCAAATTTAAAGAAAATCGGGTATAAGATGTGGATTTTAGAGCGGAAAAAGTCAAATCGGGAGCGACATTTGTATGGGGGCTATATCTAAATCTGAACCGATCTTACCCACTTTTAGCATAGGTGTTAGTTAGATTATAAGGTGTTAAAGCAAATTTGAAGAAAATCGGGTACTATATGTGCTTTATAGGGCGGAAAAAGTCAAATCGGGAGCGACATTTGGGGGGTATATCTAAATCTGAACCGATTTCCTCCAAATTCAATACCGATGGTCCTTGGCCAGAAAAAATAACTTCTGCCAAGTTTCATAACAATCGGACAACAATTGCGACCTGTAGAGTGCTAACAAGCTTAGATGGACAGCAGACGGACAGACGGACAGACATCGTTAAATCCACTCAGGTGGTGATTCTAAGCCGATCGGTATACTTAAAGGTGGGTCTAGCTCGATTATTTCTTGGTGTTACAAACAGTTGGCGCGAAACTAACTTATAATACCCTAGACCACGAAGTGGTGTAGGGTATAAAAATATGAAAATAAAAATATGTTTTATTTATTAAATTTTTGGTACATTTGGCAAAAAAAACTTGTTTTCTGAAAATTATTTCTCAGTTAGAGTAAATATTCACTTAATTTGAGGGAAAACGCCTCACAAGTTTGAATTTGATATAAACAGGGAGGCGCAGAATGAGCTATATGGTTTGAATTCTTTATAACTTTTTTAATTATTATTCTTTCTATGTTTTTTTAAGCATTTTGTGAAATTTTGTGGAATTAATTATGAATCATTACACGTTCGAACAATGTACAAATATAATTGAATTTTATTTTCTAACCAACAGTCACTATTCACAATTTGGTAATGAGCGATGAAGCCCATTTCCTCTTAAATGGGTATATCAACAAGCAAAACTGCAGGATTTGGGCTACGGATCATCAGCGACAATCACACTCACTTAAGTGTACTGTTTGGTGCGGTGTATCTTCCGAAAGGATAATTGGCCCAGATTTTTTTGAAATTTTGCGAAAACTTATGGAAAATATTTTAAAAGAGCACGCATCATTTTCCAAAGCTAATTGCATAAATTCCCAATAATATACTCTATTTTTAAAGAAAAAAATTATAGTTATTGCATAAAAGATAAAGTTATAAACCATACAGCTCATTCTGCGCCACTCTGTATAATATATATAAGGAAATATTGTTTTAGCGCTATAAATTTTGTTATCTTAAAGTTTAGTCCATTTATTGTTTAAGTTTTTTCTGAGTGCTCTTAGAATCCAATGTTTATTATTAATAGCCAACTATTTAAAATTAAGCATAACAACTAAAAAAGCAACAAATCTCTATCATATCAGCAGCATAAAATCACCAAGTGCAATCTCGCAACTTCATAAGTTTTAATCCTGCAGAAATACTCGTTTGTTGTAACAGTAGCCAGACGGCCAATATTCAGTATCGAAAATGCAAAATGAGAATGTATGTCAACGTCATGTGTTTTTGGCATGCGGTGCAGACGGGCAACTATGTGCTCATATAGTTTTTAATCCGCTAAAAACTGTATGCCAGCGATTATGTCAATAAAATCTACGCCAGATTTCTATGATGAAATTACAGTGAATGTCCATAAGAACCGAACGAGGGGTAAACTACGAAATCTCGGTGAAATTAATACCAATTTGAAAAGTAAATGGCTTAGGAAAGTGGCTACCAGTGGCTATAGAAAAGTGCCTGCAACCACTTAATGTGCAGAGTAATTGGCATCGGCACAAGTGTGCGTACGTGTGTGTTTGTGTATTGCATGAACAGCAAAATCCTTTGCCAGGCAGAGCTTTACAACATGTGCGTGCATTCGCAGCCGTAGCTCCTTCCTTTTCTTGTTGTCTGTGTTCGATAATCTTGGCAAATCTTTAACAAGCCATCGAGTGCACACAACTTGGCAGCCAGACAGGTTGGCCGGCAGCAGCAACAACAACGTGGACTGCGAGATCATGAAATGAAATTTTATCGCGAAATCAAACATATTGAGTAATCAAATTGAACACCACAATAATTCAAATCGCTAAATATAATCCGACAAGGACGCTGCCGAACAACGGCGGATAGGCAAGTGTGCGCACACCCAACACTGTTTGTCTAACAGATTGTATGTGTGTGTGTGTATGGTAGGTACAATCTAAGGGGTGTTGGCATGTTTTGAGATATTCAAGGGGTGGATGATTAACCTTCTTGTGTGTTTGGCGTAACCTCAACATCCAGCTTCCAACCCCCTCTTCAATCAAAATTATGTTTACACTGCATACATCGGAGCATTTTCAACATACGCCGAATGGCTCTTGATAATAAATGGTTCGTCAACCCAAAAAAGGGATAGCCTTGTGTTCCTTCCACTTGTCAGTATTTCATGTACATTCATAAGGGGTGGTGGATTTTGAAATATTTTTGATACAATTTCATATTATACGGTCTATTGTTTCTGGTGCCTAATGAGAAACAAGTAGTTTATGCATTTTATTGCAGTTAATTTTTGTCACCAAGATTTATGAATTTTTGCGCCACAAGGTCCAAAAACCGTTACAATTTTACAATTGCAGTAGAAAAGATTTATGGATATGCATGTAATTGATCTGTGTGATCAATTTGAAGTGTGGGTCGATAATGCAGAATGTATTTTAGTGTAGACAAGTAAAAACGGCGTTAATTTCGGCCGGGACGAACTTTATATACCCTCCACCATGTATTGCATTCTACAGAAGCTGTCGACTTTTGTAGAAGTGAAGTAAAATTACAAGAAAAATTTAATTTTCTGTTTTTCCAAACTGAAAACAATAATTTTATAAATAAATATATAATTTTAATTATTTTAAACTTCGCTTAGGCTACCAATATGTTTATAGTACTTACATATGTCGAAGTACTATTTTAAGTCAATTCAAAAAGTAAATATAAGACATCAATCTTCAAAAAATCGTAAATACACTAAATATAGGGGAAAATGCACCCACTGCATTTTCAGCTACAGCCGTTTGGTTGATTATATTTCCATCCTATTTTGAAAAGGAACGAATTTGGACAAGTAAGGAAAGGCTAAAATCGGGCGGGGCCGACTATATGATACACTCCACTTTCAATCCGAATACAATTCAATTCGGTAGGAAATTGAAAACGGGAAGAATTTTTGTATATTTCCTAATCATAG
The DNA here is from genome assembly GCA_947397865.1 of Polietes domitor. NCBI lineage: Eukaryota > Metazoa > Arthropoda > Insecta > Diptera > Muscidae > Polietes > Polietes domitor. The sequence continues at coordinate 240,699,974 of OX377618.1, read as the reverse complement.
GCTGATATGACCTGACCTATGTTGTCAAATCGAGAAGAATATTTGTATCGGTGCTATATCCAAGCATGGAATGTGACCCACTTACACAATATGTTCTTCTAGTTCAAGTATAACATGTTATGCTCAATTTGAAGAAATTCTCTGAAAATAAATGGTTTTTTCGGTCGGAAAAAGTCAATCCGGGAGCGAAATTTGTATGGCAGCTATATAAAAATCTAAACCGATCTGACCCATTTTCACCATGGGTCTTCCTAGTCGAAGTATAAGATATTTTAGCAAATTTGAAGAAGATTTGTTAAAATATGTGGTTTATAGAGCGGAAAAAGTCAAATTTCGCCACTGAATTGATTATTTCCTCTCTAGAAATAGAATATTTGAACAGATTTGCTTAAAATTTGGCAAACCAGCTCATATTTCAACTACAAACTTCCATGGCAAAAGTGGATCAAATCGGTTCAGATTTATATATAGCTCCCATATAAATGACTCCCCCGATTTAATTCTTTCCACTCTAGAAACCACATATTTAATAAATGTTCAAATTTGGGAAAGCGTGTTATATTTCAGAAAACCTATGTTAAAAATGTGTTAGATCGGTTCAGATTTATAAAGCACCCATTCAAAGTTTGTGTTCAAATTTTCTTAGAAATACATATAAAAGTATGAAATTTGCAGTATATATATACCAAGTTCAAATGTAACGACATTCTTGTACCCTACATCACAGGGTATATTGAGTGGTGTAGGGTATCATATAGTCGGCCACGCCCGACTTTAACCTTCCTTACTTATTTATGTATAATGTCAACTATAAAAATTTCAAATAATTTGAATAAATAATAATTTCAATATAACGTTTCTACACCTTTTCAAGATTATAATCAGAACATACAAATTTGTATTGAGAAATGAAAATTCATAATAGGAACATGTTAACATGAACATGAACATGTTAATGGGAAATATAAATTCATAATGGGAATTGTTAATTTATATTGAGAACTTTTAATTCATAATAAGAAAATACCAATTCATAATCAGAAAAGCATGTCCATAATCATAAAATCGAAATTCATAATGTGAACATATATTTTCATGTTCAGAAAATATAAATTCATAATGAGAAAATATAAATCTATAATGAGAACATTGCTAAAATATGTTTCAAAGAAAATATCGAATATAGAAGATTATGAATATATATTTTCTTATTATGAAAATATATTTCCTGAATATGAATTTATATTTCTCATTATCAATTTGGATTTTCTCACTTTGAATTTATATTTCTCAATATGAATGTACATTTCTCATTATGAAATTACATATTCTGATTATAAATTACATTTTCTCATTATGAATTTGAAAAGGTGTAGAGGAACAACAATGAGATCGGTTCAGATTTATATATAACTGCCATACAAGTGTCCTTCACATTTTCACCGAATTGAAATGTAGTAGAGTAGAGAGTATAAGGTATCATATAGTCGGGCCCGACCGACTTTAGTCTTTCCTTACTTGTTTATACATTTAAAAAAAAAATATAAAAGTTCGATATAGTAGTAGTTTGATATAACTTCTAAGAAACAAATTTTGTGCTTCGGTGGAAAAATATTTTTCATTTGACTCAAACATAAACCATTGCACTGATAAAGTGTGACTTAGACCACTATCATACTAACTGGCACAAATGCGGTTATAAACGTCATTTGTTAAGTCATATATTGAAAGATTAATTTTTTGATGGTAATATATAGGAGGTGTTCACATATTTTATACGTTTCGCTGTTGATATTATTATTAGATACACATTTCGAACCTTTTATGCATCCATCAATGCTCTCGTCTTTTCCTTTTTACTGCCAGAGTGATATGTTTTAATTTTGCGCTCAATAAGGTTTCCGATATTATTAAACGTTAATGTAAGAAAATTTGTATCGAATAAGACATGATTCCTTTAGGTACAAACTAATAAAAAATATCAATGCTATTGATCGATGTTACACATCAAGATCCCAACTAAGCTATTTGATACCCTGCATGGATTTTTGAACGTCACAAATCAATATTTTGCGAAAATCTTAACCCTGCGATATTAAGAGGCCACCTAATATTAAATTTAATGAACCTGAGCCTATTTATATTGATAGATGTAGGCTGATTTCTTTGAAAACTCTTGAAAGTAGAAGGAGTCTTCTAGCTCAAGTTTTTCTCTATAAAATTATCAACGGTTTAGTTGACTGTTCAGTGTTGCTTAATATCATAACTTTTAATGTGCCTTGCCGTGCTTTGCGCCAGAACAACCTTTTCTACATACCTTTTTGTAGAACTGGTTATGCCGAAAATGAACCTATTGCTCGGGCTTTAAAGGAATCTAACAGGTTATGTAGTGATTTCGATTATGCTTTAAATATGTTTAATTTTTTAAAGATATTAGATTTAATTTATTTTTAGTATTATTTTTAAGTTGTAGTCTGTAAGGAAGTTTGTATTCCATAGACTGTAAATAAATGAAATGAAATGAAATGAAATAATAAAGAAATCATTACTCTCTCATTTTCTTGTGTATTTATACCCTACACCACAGGGTATAATGTCTTTGTGCATTTCTTTGTAACACCGGAAACGAGTTAGACCCATCGACATCGAGAATCACTTTTTGAATCGATTTAGTCATGGCCGTCTGTCTGTCCATATATTTTAATTACGATACAGGTCGCAATTGTCGTTCGATTCTAACGAAACTTGACACAAACGATTTTTGCACGTCGAGGACTGACAATATTTAATTGAAACAAATCGGTTCAGATTTAGCTATAACCTCCATGTTGGAAATATATATATTTGTATCCCTCTATGTCCATGTGGCCCGTAAAAGTACGAATTTGGCCCTTAAATGTACGAATTTTATATTAAGTTCTACTCAATTAGAGGAATGTACATACTGAATTTCTTGTCTCTAGCTGTTGTCGTTTGATAGATACCATTTTTAACCACTTTTTGTCCTATATCACCATTTCAAATATCTGACATATTGGAAAACATTTTTAAATATTCGAAATATTAGGGGTATTTTCATTTATTTTTCCCCCTGGGCCGATTTCGATCATTTTCAATCTTAACCGATCTACAACTATTATACGTTAGGATGGGTCACGAAAATAAATTGCACAATCATCACTCGCTTTAAAATCCAGTGCTCATTTGGTCATAAACACAATTTTGTTTTACGCTGTATTGCTCACTTAACATTTTCTTACATTTTGTTCATAATTAATAAAGTTCTGCGGGTAACAAAAGTGTTTCAATATTTAAAAACCTGTCAACATGCCTAAACATGTGACACAACATACATTTTGCAAATCCCTTTTTAAATGGCCCACATTAACCGAACAACATGTCGGTAAACAACATTAACAAGTTACTATTATTAACCATAAACAAGACTGAAAACACTACACCTACAACTTTATTAATTATCACAAAAACCATAAAATGACAAAAGGAAAAAACCGCAACAAAAGAAGACAAAAGGCATCATGACAAAAGCATCATATTTCTGGGCTTGAGACAATCTCGAAAGATGCGGCGACAACAATAACACCGACGTACAACACTATCATGACAATGACTGCGACACAAGCCTACCACAAACAAGTGGTACTTGTGAGCACGGTGCACATGTGCGTCTGTGAGTGGAGTATCCACAGGTATGATATGGTACTATTATAATCCTTGGTATGGTAAAATGCTGTGGAGAATAGGAAACAACAATAGTGTGCATTAAAAAAAAGTGTTATAGAAAATTAAGGCTTTCCTCTCCTCGGTTGCAATTGTCTGTGTGTGAGGGCGCGTTGTGACTGTCATTGACGTTAGAAATGTTCACAGCATGTGGGTGCAAAAAGTCGAGATAAAATGGAAAATCACAACGAAAAATGAAGCCACAAGATCTTGATAAACATTTAAAAAGTAAAACAAAGAAAAAATCACTAGCTACTTACCTTTTGTAAATAAAAATATTTTCCATCGCCTAATAAACAAGAAATAAAAATAGTAAACACACATATAATACATATTCAAAAGGTAATAGTAGATCGACGGAGTTTAAAATAATCTACAATTATTCCGTGGCAGCCGCAGAGGATACAATAACTTATTGAAAGAACATTTGATCTAGAAACAAAGAATGGAAATTATTTTGACTTGTTATTTAAATACAAATAATGTCACAAACAAATGAGGTACTACTCAAGTATGCACAGTACTTTACATCTTTTAGGGCCATCTACCACCTCAAGTCGACACATTCATTCAATTATCAGAAAACAAAGCTTTAAATTTGTCAAATTTATTTAACCTCCCGCAAGTGGGCACATCCCTAAAATGGACAAATGTTGTCAACTGCTGGGAGGTTTCACTGTTTATATATTACTATGATGGAGACTTCCCTTTGAAGATTGTGATGGAGACTTCCTTTGACGATGCACTTGCAGTGCTGTCAAACTACGTAACCAGGTCAATGAACAAGAAATACGCTACCATGGCTGTCAGCATTGCCTTTGACACTGCCTGGCACGGCGGAATCTTGTAGAAGATGCTGAGACTAGAATTCGCTGGCAACACTTGTAGTATTGTTGCTAGCTTTCTCAGGGGCCGCACCTTTAGATAAAGTAGGGGAGCAACTTTCGGAGAAGCCACACGTGCCTATTGAGAAGCCAAATGCATCCACAACGAGTCACTGTTTGGTGTGGATTTTGGCTGGCGGCATCATTGCGCCATGTGCTGAACAAATGGGTTTATTGGATGAGGTACTGTCGAGCCAGTCGTGGTATTCATATTCATATGTTCCATTATTAAATGACAAAGTTCAACCTTTCCAATAAAATCAGAAATGTGATAAAATAATCAGTATTTTTTTATAGCCGATTATAATTTAAAATGTTAAATGGCCCACTCTATATCTGACTGACATCTGGATATGGAATAGCCCGATTAGGAGATGGTCACAACGTACAAAAAAGAAATTAGACGTTATGTCCGTTTTGAGGGGCGGTCATGCCGGACAAAAACTATTTCGGCTTTATGGTTATCTTGGTCTAACCTCCCTTCCATTTTTTGGGAATATTTCATTTCTTCGTTTGGGGTTTATTTTGTAAATGGGGAACCCTTGAACCTTTCCAAATTTCAAAATTTTCATAATTTTCAATTTTCAAAATTTTCAAAGAAAAAATGTGAAAATCTGTAATACACAAAAAAATTAAATTTTTTTCTTCGCATTATGAACGAAATACGTAAAAATATGTTAAAGAAATATAAAAACAAAAAATAAAAATTTTAATTCTTTAAAATCGAAAAATACGAAATGTAGTCCCTTACTGATATCGCACTGAAGTCATCATAATCTTAAATATTTTGAAAGGATTCGAGTATTTTGTCTCTTGACACCAATATATAAACTACAATTTCATATGCTTTGGGTTTTGGGACGTATTCATACTCGGAAAAAACATTCGTCATTGGATAGTCTTATCTGTTGTTGGCAATTACTTATTTGTTTTGATATTTTCAGTCGGTGTAAGGTCCACGCCGATGCAAAGTGAGTTTTTATTAGCTTTTTATACCTTCCACTAGGGTATTATGTCCTTGCGCATTTGTTTGTAACAACCAAAAGGAAGTTATTGATTAATATTCCGGTCCAGTCCATATATTCCTTGATCAAAGGAATATATCTCCCATTCAAATGTCGTAGTTTTTCTTCGATTTTGATCAGATTTCCCATATTACATTATATGCGAAATTATGTAGTAAATGAGACATTTGAAAACATGTAGGATTGGTAAAACCTTGTAGTAAGGTAGAAAGTGGTGGTTAGGTGCCAACCCACTCGACTTTTGCCTCTCCCGACTTAATATTAGAAAATATTTTATGAGTTTATTTCGTCTATAAGTGAATATATTTTAAAAACATTTGTAATTTTAAGCAAACATCCAAATAATTCCAAATGTTGTTTTTTGTAATAAAATCTAGACTTTGTATTCAACAAATCATTAACACCTTATCTTCCCGCCCTTCCCTTTTTACCCAGAGCTCTTCCTTATTTTTTCTATTTTAATTAATCCTATTGTTATATCTGCTTACGACGTATATCATAAAACTAAGTCAAACAAAAGTCCTTTGCGCAAATGCACTCTAAGGGATGATTGTTAGCCCTCGAACACATTCTTTCTTTTCTGCACGACCATTGTTGATGCATGGAATGCGCAAACGTAAAATTGTTGATGATGTGACAGTGGTTGTAACCACAGACATTGTGGTAGGTGAACATGTTGAAGGCGTGATTATGGCGGTGGTGGGGTGGGTGTTTGATGAGTGATAATGTTAATTTGAAAATATCTGTTTTTTGTTTGTTGTATTTGGGTGAATCCGGTTCCTTTTTTGTTGGGTCGTTTGTTACAAAATATGAACATGTGACAATTTCGCATGAAAATTCGATCATTGGGACAAGTGTGTTTTCATAGAGCGTGTGCGGTGCGCTGATACATTTTTTTATTTTTAGTTTGAAGTGGTATCAGTCTGTTCGTTTTTTTGTTCTGATTATAGTTTTGTGCTTATTCAAGAGTTGTTTTTTAATGACTCGTGCTGTCTGAAGTGGTGGCAGTTGACCTCCTTATGTTGTTATTTAATTATTTCCTTTTTTGTGGCGGGAAAGGGGATGTGGTTGTTTGGTGGTTTTCTGTTCATGAGTTGCTATTTAATACTGTGTGATTAGTTGAAGCACCCTAGAATAATGAAAACCTCGGAGATGTAGTTGTATAAATATATATATATATATAAAATATATAAATATAAATATTTTTTTTATATTTCTATAAGACACATTTGAGTATTTGGAAGTGTATGTTGGTTGAAGCGAAGAAGTATTTTTATACCCAGCAAACAATACATAGTACATCTTTAAGAAGCTCATTATAGTCACATCCTAAAGTCCCAATGAGGAAGTTTTCGTGAACAATTTCTAAAAAGTGGATGACGTGTATCCTTTTTCATTTTGCAAATGCATTTTCACAAGTGAATCCGAGCAATTGAGGTTCAAAAATATTTTTGTTGTTTTTTAATTATATTTTCAAATATTATTATCTTATTATATCATTTTTTGTCCCAAAGTAAACCAATTTTAATTTTGTGTCCCAAAGTAAACCAATTTCGAATATTACATTTTGCTTACCACCTGCTGCATATGCTCCAAAAAAGACGAAGAAAAGGATGGCTCTTGCGTTCTGCTTCAGTTACAGTTGTCAGTCATGGTCACATAAATGCTGGTTGAGAGCAGCAACATAGGTACCCAACAAGTTGATGTTGTTTGTGTTCATCATACGATGGTGCAAGCGAAAAATAACAACAACGTGAAAGCAACATATTTTGCATGTGATGATGTGCTTATCATCACCATCTCGTGGTATTACAGCCGAAACGGCAACAGCTACATCGACACTAAGAACATGCAACTTGCAACAGTATCTCGGAAACAACAATATTTTTCAACACTCGATTTTTGGCATGATTTACACAAAACTTATCGCACACGATTCGCTTTTTTCATGTTTGAATCCTTTGGTCGTAGCTACTGTTGTTACCGCTGTGGTTACTGTTGCTCTTATCCTATTGACTTGATTTCCCACATGATATCTAAATACTTTGTTGCGTGTGTGTGTGTTGCAGCTACAGCTTTTTAAGAATTGAATTTCTTGGAATTATTTCCATATAATCTTGGTGAAGTCATAAAATAGCCCTATATAGCTTACGTTTATACTTCAGTAATAATATAGTCTTAAACGAACATATTTCAATGTAAGAGAATTTAGAAGAATTCTTTACCAATAATGCATCACCAATTAATGAGAAGATCAATAAACCAATTGTCATCTATATTTTGATACATAGATTCTTAAGAAACTATAGGCTAATTAAAAAAAACGACCCATAACATTTATCCAGTCCGATTTTGATGACTATTGGCACATTCGTTATTGCGTTTATCATAGTACAAAAACACCTGTGGCAAAAGCGGGTTAGATCGGTTCAGATTTAGATATAGCCCTAGGGTTTGGGGTATCCCGGACTTTTTTCATTTCCCGGGAAAACGTGAATGAAAAGTTTCGTTCCGGGAATTCCCGGCAAAAAATAAATAATAATAACTAAGTTGCGATAACAAAAAATAAATAAAAAGTTAAAATTATACTCATAATAAAGGATACTTTTTATATTGTCGCCAACAGAAATATCAATGTGTGCCTGAAAAGAAATTTAAAAAAAATAATATTATGGAGTAAAATTTGGACTTGGAACCTCGAGGCCAAGCCCAAAAAAGGTCAACACAAAATATTTTTTATTTGATACAGATATTTATATTGTATAGGGTTTTCCAACAAGAGGTGTTATTTTGAATCACCCGGTATTTCGGTAGCTGTCACTTTTGAATCTTTTATTCTTTGACATTTGATAAGTAGAAACTACGCCCTTACTAAAAATGGAACGATAAACGCTTCAACAACGCATTGAAATTATTAAAATTCATGAATGAAAATGATCCGGAATTCCATCGAAAAATGAGGCCCATTTCTACCTCGGTGGCTACGTCAACAAGCAAAATTGTTGCATCTGGGACTCGGAAAACCCAAGAGTTATTGTTAAGAAGCCTCTCCATCCTCATCGTGTGTCTGTTTGGTGCGGTTTATGTTCCGGCGGAGTCATTCGACATTACTTTTTCGAAAATGAGGTAGGATTAACAGTTACGAGAGATGATTAACGATTTTTTATGGTCGGAGTTGGATGGTATTGATCTGGACAACGTTTACTTTCAACAAGACGGCGCTATGTGCCACACAATCATGGAAACCATTGCTCTTTTACGGGAAAAGTTTCCGGACCGTGTTATCTCTCGAAGAGGTGATCACAATTGGCCACCGAGATCTTGTGATTTAACACCTTGCGACTTCTTTCTTTGGGGCCACGTGAAAGATAAGGTCTACGCCAACAGCTCAGCGTCAATACAAGACCTCAAAGATAGAATTCGTGAGGATATCGAGGACATAGGGCAGCCACTTTGCGATTTGGTTATTGAAAATTGCATGCGTGGTCGTGGTGGCCATTTGGCTGATGTTGTTTTTCATTATTAACGGCATACCTTCCTCTTTATTATGAAATAAACATCCGATCATTTATCTCAAAAATTGACATTTTTTTTTTGAATACAAAAATAACACCTCTTGTTGGAAAACCCTGTAGTTGGTGACAATGTGAAAAAAATTATTTTGAATAAAATTTTTATTAAAGTTTTTGTTATCGCAGCTTGTTATCCCGGCATAAAGGAAAGAGCACTACTATTTCAAGGTTTCGTACTTTTCAATGTGAATGCAATTCGTGATTATTAAACTATATGACACCAGTGATCGAGAAGAACAAAACAAATAAAAATTATATTATGAAAATAAATTTGTTATTATTGTAGTAATTATAACGAAAATAATTGAAATAGAAATTTAATAAATTAAATTAACAATGGGGTTAAAATACTTACATATTACAAATTAAAAATTTTTACAAAATAATTTTGTCAAAATATTTAAGAAATTATTTTTCATTTTACAAATAAAGCGCGATTTTTAAAAGCTATAGGAAAATGAATGCATAGTACGGTCCATATAATTTAATGTTGTGTCAAATGTTGACCTTGACTGCGCCTCAAATGGTCCATCCGCTTAGTCCAATTTTGGCATACTCTTTCCAACATTTCGGGCGGTATCTCACGAATTAATGCTTCAATATTGTCTTCCAATGGTTCAATTGAAGCTTTAACATAGCCCCACAAAAAATAGTCTAAAGGCGTTAAATCGCACGATCTAGGCGGCCAATTGACCGGTCCCGAACGTGAAATAAAATGTTCACCGAACTCGCCTCTCAATAAGTCCATTGTTGCGCGTGCTGTGTGGCATGTGGCACCGTCTTGTTGAAACAACATGTCATGCAAGTCAAGCTCTTGCATTTTGGGCAAAAAAAAGTTGGATATCATCTCACGGTAGCGCTCACCATTCACAGTTACGTTCCGATTCGCATCATCTTTGAAGAAGTACGGTCCAATGATGCCACCAGCCTATAAACCGCACCAAACTGTGAATTTTTCTCTTGCAATGCTTCTGGCTGATATTCACTCCAAAATCGACAATTCTGTCTATTTACGTACCCATTGAGCCAAAAATGAGCTTCGTCGCTGAACACAATTTTTCGGTAAAAAAGTGGATCTTCGGCTTTCTTGAACTTTCTTAACAGAGCACGCATTTTGATAATAAAATTCAATAATTTGCAAGCGTTGTTCGTTTATAAGACGATTCATGGTTAAATTATAGACCAAACTGAAGATGTTTGACAGTGAAACAAAACACGAAACGTGCGTCAGCTATTTAAACCAGTGTTGCCAAAAACTAGTTTAGTTTACTGTAGACAAAACATCAGAATTCAAGGAGACATAATATTGGACATTTAAATCGTAGGCACAAGTGACTGACACCTACACTAGATTCAATGTTAATTTTGAAGATTCATTCGCCTAGACAGGAGAATATTTTACGGATACAGGGAAAAATATCCTAAACTGTAAAAGCAATAGAAATGTTTAAAAAGTTAATATTAATTAAATAAATAAATTCATAAAAGTTAAAACATTGAAATAGTGCAGTCATTTGTTCTTCCATAGGGTCATTTCTTTTATTTTATTCCATCTGGTAAATCAATAAATTTAAAGTTAGAGCACGAAGAAGATAGCACGAAGGGTTATTGACACTATGTCAGCTAAGTATTGTCAAAATGATATTTTTCACAATAAAAATCGTGCAAATATCCTCACAAAATGTTTGTGTTTGGTGTCAAAAATAACGAATAGCGACTTCGCAAATTTAAAAAGTTTTGTTTGTAGAAATTAAATAAAAAACAAAATGCTCATCATTTTTGTCAATAATGTAAATATATGAACTTGAAATAAATCTATATTTCCCCAATTGTATAGTAAAGCCAAATTAGTGCTCAAAAATCAATAACATATTTTTTAATATTTCCCGTATTCCCGGGAAAACGGTTCGGGAAGTCCCGGACCCCAAACCCTAATAGCCCCCATACAAATGTCGCTCCCGATTTGACCTTTTCCGCTTTAGAAACCACATATTGTAACCGATGTTCTTCAAATTTGGCTTAACACCTTATAATCTACCTAGAAACAACTGTGGCGAAAGCGGTTCAGATTTAGATATAGCTCCCATACAAATGTCGCTCCCGATTTTCTTCAAATTTGGCTTAACACCTTATAATCTAACTAGAAACACCTGTGGCGAAAGCGGGTTAGATCGGTTCACATTTAGATATAAATTTATTAAAATGTAAATTTTAAAATTTATTTAAAATGTTTAACCGATGTTGGTCAAACTTTACATATTATATTCCACCTATAAACATACATGGTGAAAGCGGGTCACATCGTTCCATGTTTCAATATACCCCTGTACAGATGTCCTTTCCGATTTAACATTTTTTGTCAAACACATACATTTACAGGATACAAAAATCCTTCCCGATTTCACTTTTTTACCGAATTGAATTTTAATAGGATAGAAAGTGGAGTGTATCATCACTTTAGTCTTTCCTTACTTGTATCCCTTAAAGGTATGAATTTCGAAATATCTATTGATTTCACAAGATTTCTCCTTTTTTCGCGACTACACAGTCAGAGAGACGTGTACACTAAGTTTTAATATTCTAGCTACTCCTGTTTGGCTGGTACCATTTTATCACTTTTATCTCATTCTAAGAAATTAGAAGAACCGAATTTCGTGTTTCTACTGTTGTTGTTTGATTGGTACTATTTGTATCCCTCTTTGTCCCACCTAACACCCTAAAAGTATGAATATTTTAAAAATGGTTCGTGTTCACGCTACATGGGAAATGTGAAAATTAAAAGTAATGCTTAAATAGTCAAAATATTGCAGTTCGAGAATTTTTTCCCTCTGGACCGATTTCAGCCACTAAATCCTGGCGATCTACAACCAAATTTCATTTTCGTTCGCAAGTAGTGCTTTCAAAAGACAGACAATATGTTTATATCGTCTTCTAATTTACCACGACCCAGAGTATAATACTTTATTGGGTCTCCGATGAATATTTCAAGGAGCTACAAACGGAACGACAAATGAATCTTAGGGTGGAGGGTATACAAAATCGCATAAAACTATTCTGTTCCATATTTTAATAGCTACCATAAGTACTTTTAAAATAAGCATCCTAAAGAGGAATTCTCACTTTACTAATACCTATGGATTAATGTAAAATTATGTCTTTGTGCAGACCCATTGTTTTGTCTGTTCGTCTGTCTGTCCGTCCCTTCATCTACTCTTGTAATCAAAGTACAGGTCGCAATTCTTATCCGATTCTTTCAAAGATTGTCACAATTAAGTTTTGTGGCCCAAGGACGAACCCAATTTCATTTGAAGCAATTCGGTTTAAATTTAGATATAACCCACATACAAAAATCTGTCCCGATTTGACTTTACCACTCTAGAAATCACAAAAGTTAACCTATTTTGTTCAAATTTGGTACAACACCTTATATTCAACTAGAAACATCTACGGTTACACCGGTTCAGATTTACTATAGCTCCCATACAAATTTCTTTGCAGATTTTACTTTTTCTGCTATCGACACCATATATTTTAATAGGTGTTCTTAAAATATGGCTTGTAATTAAAATAGAAACTTCTGTAGTGAAAATGGGTCAAATCGGTTTTGTTTAATATATAGCTCCCACCCAATGTCGCTCCCTATTAGACTTTTCTACTATAAAAGCCACATAATTCAGCAGACTTTGTGCAGAACGTGTCCACGATAAAGAACCAAACCAAAAATCCTCACGAATTGTGGTAGAAAGTGTAGGATATATATAGTCGGCCCCGCCTTTCCTCACTGGTTTTTATTTGGTAATATGTATACCGATTCCTTACACAATAAAAACCCATTAAAATTAGAAATTAAAATATATTTTCTAATAGCTGCCATCTTAATGAAGATATAAAGTCTTGGTTGAAGATAATCAATTATTAAATGTTTTTGTGCATTAAAATTAAAGAACGTCCCTTCAATGATAACGCTATGTTCAATTTGTTGACGATGAATCGATTTTTCACAGCAAAAGAAATAAACGAAAGCGTCTAATGAAAATGGGTCCCAACGTTGAGGATAAGTTTCTTCAAAAGTCCTTAATTATTTTTAAAATATTACTCAAAAACGATAACTGAATTGTCACTCATTTTCACGCATTTTGTCTAAAACTACCATTTACCATTCAAGTATATGGAAATTCTGCGTGAATTTTCGGTCACCTTTTACGAAGGTGAGATTATGATGGCAGTCAGTTATAAAAAATAGTTTCAAAGCAAATTTTAATATGAATTAAATGACAATAATTATGTTCTCTTATATTTGAGACATTGTCCGGATATCGGAACTCGAATCCTGATCTCATGTTTATTTTTGTATCAAATGTTATGCGTCCTGTGTGTGCCTACAACAACCACACTGTTGTTACAAAAGCGATAACGTCTCAAACTGTCAAAGGTCATACCCTTCAAATAAGGGATGAGAAAAATTTTAAACAACCAGATTAATTTATCTTTCAAAATGCTGACAGCGAAGTTTGAGATAAAAAAGAAATCCTCTCAAAATTAATGAAAAGAATTTCACATCATTTGTATTTCGATAAAAACAAATGAAGGATTACAACAGCAACAAAAATCACGATATTAACAAACACACACGACTCTGTTCACATACATTCATTTAAAAGATGATTAAGCCTCATTAAGATTTGATCGCATTGATTCAGAAATCCACATCTCCATACAAATAACTGATCAAAGAAATGATGCAGTGAAAGTCATTAAATTTATTTTATCCATTTTTAAAGATTCACCGACAGCCACAACACTGACATCAACATACATACATATCTGAAGCATGAGCAGCAGGACACCGCACACACACTCAGAATGGATGAATGGGATCACCAACGAAGTTCAGAGAACACAGAACAGAGTCAGGTGAAAATGTGGAAAATATTTCAGGCATTTTAATTTACATATTGGTAGCTGTCCATAAATGAAATAAATTCCTTGGTAGTTTGGAGATTGCTATGGATGGAGATTTCCTTGTGTATCTAAACAATCTATAACGAGTCGACCACCAAACGTAGGGCTGCATGAGTACCAATCAAAACAGTGTTGTTACTACTAAAGTTATTTTATGTTTCCTGTAGCTCATTAAGTACAGAAATATTTTTTCCACTTTTCATTCCGACTACAAATCAAAGGAATTTTCGATTTATTAACGCTGAAACACTCAACCCTATGTCCAGGCGGCTTAAACGTTTGTGATGTTTTTCTTGGTTGTGTAGTTTTGGTTTTTGAAAAGGGTTTCATTCTTATTTCCTTTTGATCAATTCGTTGCTCTTAGAGACTGGATGGGTGACTGCTTGCTTGGTTGATAGCTTGAAATTCGAGTTTGCAATGTTTGGTTTCTAATTAAAATACCTTTTGGTCGTCCGAATCAATGTGAGTGTATATGTCAAAGCGCACATGTGTATGTAAGGTGAATTTGTACATTATTTGAACCAAAATACAGGGGCATGAAGATCTCAGTTTAGTTCTCACATTTAGAAGGCACAGTGATCAAAAGCTGAGCAGATAGTATGCGAGAGAGGTCCAAAAATAGCATATATGCAAATTTATTAGGGTATTTGATCCTTGACCTGCAAAAATTGCATATGCTTGGGAGAGCATGATCATATTCTTGGTAGATCTACAGCTCTATCTATAAGTTCACAATGGTCCATATTTTTATACCCTCCATCTCCAGGATGGGGGTATACTAACTTTGTCATTCCGTTTGTAACACCTTGAAATATCGACCTGAGTCATACAATTCTAAGACGATCTAGCCATATCCGTCCGTCTGTTCAAAGCACGCTAGCATCTAAACGAAAGAAGCTAGAACGTTCAAATTTTCCATAAATGCGTCTTATACTCGCAGACAGAGCTGTTAAATTTCGATTACGATTAGTAATCAATTACATTACTTTTTAAAAAGAATCGTAATGATTATATAATCCACTATTCAACAATTCCTGATTACTAATTGATTACGATTATAAATAATCAAAAAATAATCAGGATTACTTGCGATTAGCTGGCAAAAGAACGAGAACAGAAAAAATCAAAACTGACATATATTGAAAAGTCAAAAGTTTGGACAAACAGACTACTATGACTCTCATACCGATTTCGCGAGAATCAAAAGTAATCACAAAAATCAAAAGTAATCTAAAATAGTCAAAAGTAATCTTTTAAAGTAGTCGAACTCATTTTTGATTACTTTTGATTATTTTTTAGTAATCACAAGTAATCCTGATTATTTTTTGATTACTTATAATCGTAATCAATTACTAATCGTATAAAACTGAATGTAATCGTATTGTAATCATTACTTCTACTTTAAAAAAAGTAATCTAATTACTAATGATTACGATTACTAATCATTACTTAACAGCTCTGCTCACAGATCGGTTGGGACTGAAACGGAATCGGCCCAAAGGGAAAATTTTTCCCTCACAAGGACTAAAAATACCCGCAATAATCCCTAATATTTTAGAGTATTTAAGCATATTTTTTCATATTTTGCTTGTACATACTTGATATTGGGAATGCGCATTCCCCCGATAACAAAAACGTGCACCATAAAGTGATTATTTTTTGTAGGGGGTGAAATGGGGCAAAAAAGGGATAAAAATGGTACATATTAAACGACAACAGCTACAGACACGGAATTCGGTGTGTACATTCCTCTAATAGATTAGATACATAATATAAAAGTATTTTTTCCAAATTCGGATAAAAATGGTACCAACCAAACGGCTGGACCTAGAATAATGAAATTCGGTGTATATATTCCTCTGATTGCGTAGACACGTAAAATAAACGGATTTTCCGAAATTCGTACTTTTTGGGGTTAAAATGAAAAAAGGGGATAAAAATAGTACCAATCAAATGACCGCAGCTAGAGCCATGAATATTTGGAGTATACATTCCTCTGACTGTGTATACACGGAAAATAAACAGATTTTTTGAAATTCGTACTTTTTGTGGTCAAAACGGAAAAGGGGGATAAAAATAGTACCACCCAAATGACCTTTGACTACATAGACATGGAAACTATAAGTTTTTTTTTCGAAATTCGTACCTTCAATGGATACAATGGGTACAGAGGGATACAAATGGTACCAACCAAGCGGCTACACCTAGAATAATCAAATTCGGTGTATACATTTCTCTGACTGTGTAGACACGAAAAAAACTGATTTTTCGAAATTCGTACTTTCAAGGGATACAATGGTACAGAGGGATAAAAATAGTACTAACTAAACGACTACATGAATGATGAAATTCTAATTGGGTAGAAACGTCAAATAAGGGGCTAAAAATGGTACCAACCAAATGGCCGCAGCTGGAATCATGGAATTCGGTGCATACATTCCTCTGATTGCATAGACACGCAAAATAAAAAGTTTTTTCCAAATTCGTACGTTTTCTTTTACGACAAAAATTGGTTGAATCATGAAGTTAGGTTATTTTGCACTATGTACCTCTAATAATGGATTTTCAAAATTGGTACTTTTGGAATTAAAATAGAATGGAAATACAACCAACTGTAGCACCCACTATCTACTAATATTTATGGTATTCAAGCTTCTTGAAAATATAAATAGAAGAATATTTATTTTTTGATAAAATTATAATTTATATAATTATGAATTATTTATTTATAAAATTACTTTTTTAATATTTGTATTTGTTTTGATTTGGCTATATAAAAAAAATTATATTTTCCTGTAATATTACTGCACTTCTACGAAAATCAACATCATCTGTGGAATGCAATCAATGGTGGAGGGTATATAAAGTTCGGCCCGACAGAACTTAACGCCGTTTTTACTTGTTTTATTGTTAATTTATTCTGCATAACTTCGAAAAAATCTCGCAATTTAAACTATTTTGAGTTTAGTTCATGAACTCGCACACCTGCATCTTCGCAGATTTGAATGAATAAAAGCAAGTTAAAACGAGTTAGTTATATACGCTGAATTAGAACGACTGCGCATTACTTGTTGTACAATAATTTAACTCATATCGATTTTAATTAGGTATGTTTTAATTAGGGCTCAAAACCATTTTGCATCTATATTTTATAGAATGCAAATTTATTTAAAAATAGCATGGTGACATTTATTATTTTGCTGCACACTACCACTATCATGATTTTCACCCTGTGAAAGGTTTCGTTAGGTGGCTTCGCAGCGACTTTTAAGTAAATGATTTTCACAAACGAATAAGAAGCACAACTCATTTGCTGAATATCCGTTCAAAAATTCGCACACATGCAGCCTTAATAAAATGTGCATGTTTCATTTGAAAAAATAAGCTTAACTCATGGTAAACGAAACGATTTCCCGTCCTGTCCCGGGATCCCGGGAAATTGAAAAAATAATTCCCGTTTCCCGGGAAATAAAAAGTACGGGAAAATGCAAACCCTAATTACTAAGAACCCATATAATCGTCCCAGCAGACACGGAAGTGTGGAAATTTGCAGCAATATCTGCAAGAAGTGATCCCATCGATTGCAAGTCTCGTTTGAGTTTTCTTGGATAATCAGAGTTTTCGTGAAATCAAAATTACAATGTTGATATCCATGCCGGGAACTATAACACATTTATAGTATGTCAAGTATTGAGATTTCAAGGTACTATTTCATGAGATATCGAATGAAATATTGAAAAAATGTATTTTTAGAATTTAGAATATTTAATAATTTAGAATAGCGATTCGCCGACTCCCCAAATCTAGAGTCTTACTTTCATAGCATTGCAATATCGTGTTAATAAATCTGAATAAATCCAAAAGAAAGGCTGTAAAGAAGTAAAAAATCTATTGAGTTTATTCTGAGACAATCAATCAAAGGTAACTTTGGGGTTTGGTTATCGCAACTAATGAGGATATTGCAACAAGCATGGACAGTAATTAGTTGCCATCATCGAGTTCGTACTAAATTTTAAACCACGCTTATAAAGCAAAGCTATCAATATGTTTATAATATAATACTTCAAGTCAATCCAAAAAGTAAATATAAGGCTGTCATCTTCAAAAAAGCAAAAATACAATAAATATTGGAGGATAGCGGGTGCATTTTCAGCTACCGTTTGGCTGGTTGTATTTCCATCCTATTTTAATTCCATAAGTACAAATTTTGAAAATCCATTATTTATTACGTGCACATTGTAAGATGATAACCCAACTTCATGATTCTAGCCATTTGCTCGCTACCAGTTTTATTACTTTTCCCATTTTTGTCGTAAAAGTGAAAACAACGTACGAAGTTGGAAAAATCTTTTTATTATGTGTGTCTATGCATTCAGAGGAATTTATACACCGAATACAATGATTGTAGCTGTGCCTATTTGGTTGATTCCATTTTTTCCCATTTTACCACTTAAAAGTACGACTTTCAAAAATCTCTTTAAGCTGCGTGTCTACGTAGTTAGCAGGATGTACACGCCAATGATTTTTTCTTAACCTCAGTGAAAATTTTCATTAAAAAGTCGCCAAACAAACATTTCATAAAATGTATGAAACATATAAACAAAAATTGCGGAAAACGGTCTGACTCGTTGACTAACCAAACAACACACAACACCATTGCGAAAGTCTTTGCAATGAATATATCTTTAACCTAAATCAGGGTTCATACTTATGTCAGAGTTAACAGAGTACAAATGAGAATTGCTAACATATAAAGGCGACACACTAAAAATATGGTTGTAAGTTATGAAACATTTCATACAAAATATTACATCCTTCATTATATTTATGAAGACATTTCATAACGCAATCATTTTATTGGTTATGGCATATTTCATAATATTTAAGAATTGTTTCTTTAATACTATGAAATCCTTCTCTGATCTTATGAACCTAAGTTTAACTAATTTAACAATTTTGTTTTATGAAATGTGAAATGTTTATGAAAAAATTGTATGAAACATTTCATTATACCCTACAACACTTCGTGGACTAGGGTATTATAAGTTAGTTTCGCGCCAAATGTTTGTAACACCAAGAAATAATCGAGCTAGACCCACCTTTAAGTATACCGATCGGCTTAGAATCACCAGCTGAGTCGATTTAACGATGTCTGTCTGTCCGTCCGTCCGTCTGACATGAAACTTGGCAGAGGAAATCGGTTCAGATTTAGATATAGCCCCAATACAAATGTGGCTCCCAAATGTTTAACCAATTTTGGCCATACTTTACATATTATATTTCACCTATAAACATACACGTGGGTCACATCGTTCCATGTTTCAATATACCCCCATACAGATGTCCTTTCCGATTTAACATTTTTTGTCAAACACATACATTTACAGGATGTAAAAATCCTTCCCGATTTCACGTTTTTACCGAATTGAATTGTAATATGATAGAAAGTCCGTCCGTCTTTAGCCTTTCCTCACTTGTTTGGGAGATGCCCATATGTCCATACTTTGGTATAACCCAAATGGGGCCCATTCTGATCTATTGCAGCTCTAGAAACTACATCTTACATGGAATCTCCATCAAATTTTGCAGATCATTATATTTTTCAACTAGGAATACCTACCGTGAATGAGAAATATATAGGCCCATGTTTTGGACCAGGCCCAGAATGTTTTTATAGGCCCCCTTTTGAAATGTCGGTTCTATTACTACTGTATAATTTGTATTTGTCTGTCTGATAATTGGATCAATTACCATATTATTAACCATATTCGTTAAATATGACTAAAGATGAATTTATAGTAACTGTATAATTTATATGAACTACATTAAATTGCACCCATGAAATAAATGGGTTTAGTAGTCAAAGCGAGGTACATACGCAGGGAGTGGTGTAGGGTATTATATATATTACTTGTTTTAATTATGAATTTTTATACGTAATAAGAAAAAAATAGCTAAATTTATGAAAAACCTTTTATGAAATCGCATCATAAATATTATGAAGGAAAAAATTCTTTCAGTGTAGCTTTAGCCGTTTAGTTTGTACCATTTTTATCCCTCAGTTCCCATTGTATTCGTGGAAAGTGCGAATTTTGAAAACCCTATTTGTTTTTGTGTATACGCAGTCGGAGGAATGTATACACTGAATTTCATGATTCTAACTGCGGCCATTTGGTTTGTACAAAATGTATCCCCTTTTCCATTTTACCCCCCTAGAAGTACGAATTTCGAATAATCTCTTTATTTTACGTGTCTACATATTTAGAACTACATAAACTTAATTTGATCATTCTTAGTGCAGCTGTTTTGTTGGTACCATTTTATCCCTCTATTCCCATTTTACGAATTTCGAATTCAAGTACGAATTTCGAAATAATACTGTTTTATAATTAGAAGAATGTACACACCTAATATCGTGTTTCTACCCGTTGCCGTTTGATATATACCCCTTTTATTCATTTTTGTCCCATTTCACCCTTACAAATAAGAATCAAGTTTTTGCACTAAGAGGAATCAAAAAACATACCTAAATACTCTAAATATTATGGATATTTTTAGTCCTTGTGAGGGAAATTTTTTTCCCTCTGTACCGACTTCGCCCACTTTCAATCCCAACCGATCTACAAGTATTAGACGTATTGTGAAAACATTTAGATTTCCTGGATCCTTTCATTTAGCGTGCTTTCAACAGACAGACGGACGAAGGTCGTCTTCGAATTTTATGACGATCAAGAATATATATACTTTATAGGGTCTCAGGTCGACTTTCAAGGCATTACAAACGGAATGACAAACTTATTAGACTCCCAACCTGTGGTGGAGGGTATAATAACGTAAACAAAGTAACTTTGAAACAGCTCCGACAAGGATACCTGGAATCACACAAATGTTCGTAAATTTTTAATTAGCACAATCTTTGTTTTCATTTTGTTTCGTTTAGCGAAACAGCCGAACATAAACTGTTTGAAACAAGTTATCTCTTCCCAAAAAAAACCTCAAAAAGACTCGAAACAAAACTGTTGCAAAAAACAACAAGTTAGGTGATCAAGTTAAAAAGGGAGGCAACACATGTACATATTTACATACAAATATATGCTTGCTGCAGATAAAATTAATGGGTCCGATGCCACTGACTGCGCCGACAGTATGTTGTATGTTGGTCGGTGAGTATTTGAGGCATTTAAGAACTTCCGTTTCAATGTTTTGGGAGAATATTTTGCATAAAAAATCGTTGAAAAAGTGAGTGAGTAGGGTTTTAAGAACCAATCTAAATTTTTCGCTTGGTTGATACTTTTTGAACTATAATACAATTATGAGGTTGAAACACGTTACAACCTGATGTTATGTTAAATTTACTAAAGTCTATCTTATATTAAATATATTGTTTTACATGCTCAATCGGAATATGCAGATTAGGTACACTTTAAATCTGCTCCTTCATAGAAAAAGAATAAAGTTATGTGACAAATGTGGTCAGATTCGGTTGTACTTCCGGCATTTAGTGTAGTTAGAAGTGGTTGGTAAATTTTTAATGGGGGTTATTTCAGAACATAGATTTGCGAGACCCATTTTCACCGTTGTGTCGAGGCAACATCGCTCGACTCCTACTCCAGTATTTTAAAATGTTTCGACTTCGACTCATAGTGTATTTTTTTAATAGTTGTAATAATGTCTATTTTGATTTGAACTGGAATATTGTCCTGGCTCAAGACCATTTTGCATCTACATTTAATACAATGCAAATTTATTTACAAATGTCATAGTGACATTTATTACTTGGCTGCAGACTACCACTATCAGGATTTCCACCCTGTCTAAAGGTCGTCAGAAGGAGTTGATTCGTGATATGTATCGCACAATTGAGAACCATCTAGACTACAAGTTTTTCGCATACTTTCTGTCAGTTCATATAATCCTTACCGTGCCACTAAAACGTGGTTATGGTTTAATAAAATTCTATTTAAAGGGTCGACATATATTCCCGCCAATAGAAGAGAATTCTTCATTATATCCGTCTCTCTTCTAGTAATTGAAGAAACAATATCATTTGCAATAACATTTTCAAATTTCTCCAATTTAAATATTAGTTCCTTCCATTCCCCGTAGAAATTGATTTTTTTTTGGTTACAATATAAGGACCCTGTAAAACCTTTTCGAGAACAATGATCCCAATATTTTTCTGCTAATGAGAGGTCATTACTGTCCAAATCGTTTAAATAACTTTTTATTTCAATTAGACGTTTCAGCATTAAATACGTACTTCCTCAACAAGTCACTTGATCTATAATAGCTCCTTTGCCGTCTCTTTAAATTTGCTATCTTTGCTCTCTCAATTGCATCACTAAATGAATACCACATTAACTTTAGTTTTATTTTAAAATTTTTACAATTATAAAACATTATAATTGTGTTCACAGAACATGCCTCAGACTAATATTTAAAGATTTTAAATCCTTTATTTAATTTCTAATAACAAAAAAAAAAAAAAACATTTTTTCAACTTCAAACAGCATCAATCTTAATGGTCGAATTGTATGTCGGCATTTAATGGGGCTACAAGGGTTAAAAAGGGTACTCTATCAAACGACAACAGTTGGTAACATGAAATTCGGTATGTGTATCGTTCTAGTAGCGAAAAATAAAGAGATTTTCCGAAAGTCATAATTTTAAGGGGAAACGGGGTAAAAGGAGATAAAAATGGTGAAATTCGGTGAAAATACTATGACTGTTTAGACGCCCATAAAGAGTTCTTACGGTATTCGGGTTAAATGGGGAAAGAGAAATGCAACTGTTACCAAACAAATGATTTAAGGTATACCCCAGAGGAGAAAATCTTTAAACCCTGTCGAAGACCGTCGACGCAGTAAACCTTTACTCTGCGTCACCCACTTTGCACATATCACAACTCGTTCAGCTCCACAACGCCCTTTACTCTATGTAGCCGGCTTTGGACATGCCCTAGGTGAGAAAATCATAAATTCCGACCGAAAAAACTATTTGGAACGATTTGATATTTTAGAAATTTCAGCAATTCTCTAAAATATTTAAAAATGTCAAATCGCCTAAAATGCGTAAAAAAATCGCTCAAATTACTTTAAAACAACTTTCTGGCGTGTATTCAATTTCCTTCTTTGAGCGATCTTCACTTGGGCCATTATTCATGCGGCTGTTAAGTTTTATATGAAACATCACCAAAAATGAGGATTTGTCATATTTATTGGGCAATATTTGTTATCTGGCCAATTTTTCGTTATGAAAAATTACCCAAAAACCAATTATAAAAAATATAATCAAACTTTTGGATGTTTTTTTTCATATGAAAAAACGCCAATTTTTAAGGCGAATTTTCATTTGGTTGATTTTTAGGTCATTTTTATTTTTTTTTGCACATTTTTTGATTTGGGCTATTTTTTATTGTTTTTGGGAGATTTTTTATGTCGCAAGATTTGGAGATTATTTCCTGAGAAACGGGATATTTTTCGATTTGTCGGGGCGGGAAATCGCCAACATTCACTACCTAATAGTACACTAATATTTTTTAGTAAAATTTCAACCTCCAGGATAGGGGTATACTAACTTTGTCATTCCGTTTGTAACACCTTGAAATATCGACCTGAGACCCTATAAAGTATTTATATTCTTGAACGTCATAAAATTCTAAGACGAAAGCACGCTAGCATCTAACCGAAAGGAGCTAGGATGTCCAAATTTTCCATAAATGCGTCTTATAGCCGTAGATCGGTTGAGATTGAAAAAAAAAATTTCCTCACAAGGACTAAAAATACCCATAATAACCCCTAATATTTTAGAATATTTAAGCATATTTTTTCAATATGTCTGCTTGTACTTACTTGATAGTGGGTATGCGCATTCCCCCTATAACAAAAACGTGCACCATAAAGTGATTTTTATTCGCAGGGGGTGAAATTGGGCAAAAAAGGGATAAAAATGGTACCTATTGAACGACAACAGCTAGAAACACGAAATTCGGTGTGTACATTCCTCCAATCGAGTAGATACATAATATAAAAGTCTTCGTACTTTTAAGGGGTTAAATGGGAATAGAGGGATACAAATGGTACCAACCAAACGGCTGCACCTAGAATAACATAATTCGGTGTATACATTCCTCTGATTGCGTAGACAAGTAAAATAAACGGATTTTTCGAAATTCGTACTTTTTGGGGTTAAAATGGAAAAATGTGATGAAAATAGTACCGACCAAATGACCGCATCCGGAGTCATGAAATTCGGAGTATAGATTCCTCTGACTGCGTAGACACGAGAAATAAATTTTTTTTCCAAATTCGTACTTTCAAGGGATACAATGGGTGCAAAGGGATAAAAATAGTACCAACTAAACGACTACAGCTAGAGCGATGAAATTCTGCATGTACATCACTCTAATTGCGTAGACACGTAAAATAAGGAGATTTTGGAAAGTCGTACTCTTAAAGGGATGATGTGGAAAAAGGGGATAAAAATAGTACCAAACTAAATGGCTACAGCTAGAATGATGAAATGCGGTGTGTGCATCCCTCTAATGGCGAAAACACATAAAATAAAATAAATAAATAAGATAAAAAGAAAGTGGGAAAGAATGGGATAAAAATTGTACCAACCAAATGCCCGCAACTAGAATAATGGAATTCTGTGTATACATTCCTCTGGCTGCATAGACACATAAATAAAAAGTTGTTTTCAAATTCGTACTTTTTACCTTAACGGCAACAATTGGTTGAATCATGGAGAGATAATGGATTTTCAAAATTTTTTACTTTTGGAATTAAAGTGGGATGGAATATGTTGACTTGAAGTATTATTTCGATATATAGTATATACGTATTGGTAGCCTTGCCTTATAATCGTGGTTTGAAATAATAAAATTTTATATTTATTTATAATTTTTTTATATATTTTTATTTGTTTTCGTTTGACTATATTAAACAAATTTAAATTTTCATGTTATGTTACTGCACCTCTACGAAAATCGGCAGTCTCTGTGGAATGCCATCCATGGTGGAGGGTATATAAAGTTCGGCCCGGTCGAACTTAACGCTGTTTTTACTTGTTTTTATATTTACTTTTTTAATAATCTTTTTTATAGATACCTTTCTGCATTTCCCACCAATAAATATGATACTAGGGAAGTTATATTCGGCTTTTTAATTCAAAAGTTATCGATAGCTTTGTGTCATTACCGAAAAATGAGTTCCAAGAAAAAGTCTGCGGGTATCACACACTTCTTCTTGCGGTTTTTCACTTCAAGTGTACTGAGCTTAATCATATTTGAGTGTTTTGTTTAACGTTTACAACATACCTCCTAATTTTTTCTTTCACAACAAAAAAATTAAAAAAATATATTTTTCAATAACCTATTTTTTCTTGGATTTTTCATTGTTTTATACCTTGTGTTTATGAACTAATGAAAAATTATAATTTTGATAAGTTTTCACTGTAATTCTTGTTGATTTTGTAAAAAGAAAATCGAAAAAAATAGTAAAATATAGTAGCCATCATTTCACCACTTCCAAACTCACACAATCACTTAAAAATAGACCTAAGCACACTGCTTTGAAATTTGAACAAAATGCATTAGTGTAATCATTTCGAAAATCAAAATAAAAGAATTAAAATTGCAAAAACTTTAACAAATCTAACACTGCTATAACAAGCCATATCAATATTTTAAAAGTAATTCAAGTTATCTTCAAAGCAAGGTATAACACATAAAAATCGGTAAAGTATTTCGGGAGGTAGAGGCGATTGAATGAACATACCTTTTGAAAAAATTAGTATTTTTCACTGTTAAATTGGTCATAACTCGTGAAAAAATATTATTTATGAGAAGAATACATACAGAAACTTTCAAAACAATCGCAGCTTTCGAGGTCAAAAACCGAACCGCTTGACCTGGAATGACTCTTATAAAAAAATTGGTTTTAACTTCGTATAGGAGGAGCCATGTCAACTATCCGCCAATATTTGCAACTACACACGTTGATGCACTCACACAAAATTTCAGCACTCTAGCTGTCATAGAAATGACTTTATTCAATAATAGGTTTAACAATGGGAGGTGCCATGCCCACTTTTCCAATACTGCCCATTTTTGCCACAACTACGCACATTGGTGCTGGATGTACTCACACAAATTTTCAGCACTCTGGCTGTCATAGAACTGAATTCATTCAATAATAGGTTTTAACTTCGTATGGGAGGTGCCACGCCCCTTTCCAATACTGCCCATTTTTTGCACAGCCTTGCAGACCAACAATTAGTGGACTTTCACAAAAAATCAAGACTCTTGCGGTAACGGTACTCCGAATATGTTGATTTATTAAAACGAAAAAATCCCCAATTTGTGTGGGAGGGATTTCAAGAGGATCGGTCCAGTGGTTTAGTCAGCTATAACGAACAAACAAACAAACACAAATTCAGTTTTATATATAAGATGTTTGTCGTCCGTTAAGTATATTCAATTGAATCACAATTATAATACGAATTTATGTTGATTTACAATTAACTCATCAAACGTCGTAATAGTTATATTTCAAAATATTTATTTAGAAAAACAGAGAGAAAGGAGTGCGATAAAATCGAATAATTTCCAACTGCATCACCACCCTCGTCGTGACGGAACCCGAGTAATGTTGTGACTCGAATGTTGATGACTTTACCAGCAACAGCTTTATTGGTTTGCATTCTGCAGCTACCAAACCTAACAACAGCACTGCCAGCCGCCAAGTTGCAACGTTCCTGCACAAAATTGTATTGGATGTGGCATATTATCCTCCTGTAATCCAGATATGTCTGCTACGATCACAACAGCAACAACAACGAAATTGTTTTCAAACAATGTATTTTTGTTTTGGCATCGATGTTGTTGCTGTTGTTGTTGGTAATAGTGTATTCGTGGCTTTTTAAAAATTGTCTGCAAATTGAAAGCCAATTATGTAGTAGATATTCGTAATGCCACAAAATGTGGCAAATCTTATATGAATTGGATGCAGTAGCGTTCTGCAGCTAATCAACGAAGGGGGCGAACTGGTGACAAAGCGACAGCCGGTGAATTGAATTTAAATTTACAAGCTTAACAACGCCTCTGGCTACCGCTGCGGCCTCTTGTTGTTGTTATATATTGCTGATCGTATTTGTAAATTCAAAGCAACAGCCAGCACAAATACCTGGATAATCTGTTATGGCTGCTGTCGACTGATATCGTTTCGCAGTTACAATATAATCTGTAACTCACCCCGAAACAAGAAGAAGCAGCTTCATATGGTGATCATGCTTTGCGCCATAAGATGTATTTTGGTCCACAGCTTCCACGCTTTATATGCCTGTGAATTGTGGCAACTTTTGCGTTGTTGCTGATACTGTCGTTGTTGTTGTTGGTGTTGCTGTTGTTGAGAGACAACTTACATAAATATTTAACACAGGTCCATAAATTCAAAACCAATTAGCCAGGCGGAATTGGAAATGGCTTAAGTTTTTCTTCTGGTTTTGCTTAAGCCTTAAGCCAGCCTTCTCGACAATGTTTGTTGCTGTTGCTGTAGCCATATCGATGGCATATAACTCAGGGTAACATATTCCCGGACGAACGTGCGATGGGAGTAATCGGTTGCCAGGAATTGTTCTTGATAAACTGTTCTCGAAGGTTATGTGTGGTATGATAAGTTCGGTAGCATGTTGCAAAACAACTGCATATTATTGGTCTCAAAACCAACGTTGGAGGAGCCAAATCGACGTAAATTCCAAGGGCACAGTTAAATTTCTAGCAACTCAATTTATAGTATTGACAGTTTCCAAGTTTGTTGTCAGTTTTCATAAATAAAATAAATATTTTTATTTATTTATTTTCCCAATATTTTGGCCATCTTCGTAATCTTAAAAAAACTCAAATTAATCAATTACAATTATCAGAAAATTCCAATTACAATCTTTAATTTTTTAACTGAAAGCTTTTGTTGCTTTCAAAAAATACCCCCTAAAAATTGAATACTCATTTCTGGAATGAACAACAAAATTAAATTTACGCAAAAATTTATACACTGAAAGAATTTTCCTTCATAACATTTATGAAGCGATTTCATTAAAGGTTTGTCATGAATTTAGTGAATCTTTTCTTAACCCTCTAACCCCCAAGAGTGCCTCAGGGCACTTCGCAAATCTCGAATTAACTCAATAATTGCTTATTCTTACAAAACCAAACTTATAATAGTACTTCGAACAACAGACATAGTAATTCATTTGTATAAGTTCCAAACGCATTATAACATTTAGTTTAGATTTTATTTCCCGTTTTGTGCACGAAAAAAATAAAATCGTGAAAATTTGTGTGTGAATTCTACTTATTCCAAACTAAATAATACTGATTTCTGGGCCCGCATCTAATTGTGTTATAATTTTTGATTAGGTGTAACTGTCTAGTTTCAATATATGTACTTGTGAATGTGAAGAAAGAAAATACTTTTATGTGTAGGGGACGCAAGACACTCCTCACCTTTTATCATCTGGCTCTCGAACTAAATTAACAAACGACTCTGATTTTTTGCTGAGTTTATTTTAACATATATTTTTAATTTTTAAAAATTACCGGTTAGAGGATTAATATGTATGTAAAATTCAAAATTAAAATGAAATGTTTCATACAATTTGTTCATGAAATAAAATTATTAAAATAGTTTCATAAGAATTTCTTACAGATTCTGAAATATGTCAGAACCAATAAAATACTTGTGTTGTGAAATATTTTCAGGATTTTGTTGTTTTTATGAAACGGTACATAACTTACAAATATATCTTTAGTGTGTCGACGTTATTCGGTTGAAACCTACACACCTAGCAATTCTCATTTCTCCTATGCTAACTCTGACATAAGAATGTATCCTAATTTAGGTCAAAGACAAAAAATTAAATCAGACCACACTAATATCTTTTACCTTTATTTTTTCCCTATTTCGACAACTTTTTTTATTGTGAAACATGAAGTTAACTTGTTCTCTTTTATTTTTATTAAAACTTTAAGTGTTATAACGAAAATTACTAAACATTTTTACTACGAGTGGAAATTTTTGTCCCGTCCGTTTTGTTTATAATTTTGTACTAATTTGTACTAAATCCTGACGATATATTTTTAAAAAATAGTTCTCTTTAAGCGCTTTAGAACACTAAAAAGGCTGATCGACTTTTTCTGTTTCTTTCTTGGTTTTGTCATAGTTTAAAGCATGCGAATGTCGCGTCCGGGCCACTGGGAGATGCCAATATTCGTCACAAAGGTTCTCATAGTGATGGGGTGTATTGACTGACCAGTAAACCAATTTCCCGCAGCTAAAACTAGTCAAACTTTTTTTGTTTATAGTGGAAACTTCAGTGGAAATTATAAATATTTATGAAACTTTTTCACAAAAATAATGATTTTTTGTTATAAAATCTACAAAAATTTCCATAAATTATATTATGTAAAATAAAGAATTTATATGACAAAAGTTCATTTTATGAAAACTGCATTTCATAGTTTCTAAGAAATTCTATAATAATTTTCATTGATTTGTGCTGTATGAAAAATGTTTCATATATTTTATGAAGTGCTTTTTACTGCAATTTTCCACTGAGGTTATGACAATATCATAGATATTATGAAGATACTTCTTTCAGTGTACTTTATACTATGTTAACAGTCAAACGACCAAAGGCTGGAATTCGGTGTGAATGTCGAAAGAAATAAGAAATCTTTCGATATTGGTACTTTTCTGGTCACTCAAGCGTCCCTAGCGTGAATCATGAAATTGCAAATGGGTGCAATCGGATCTGAAGGAAACAACGATTCCCTAACAATGGCTGAAATTATCACTAATATTTTGACATCTTTTTAAGATTACTGCCTTATTATGAACATAGGCGTAGGCATTATCTTCGCCACTCCCCAGCCACCACCCTCCTGAACATCTTCAGTTTGGTCTATAATTTAACCATGAATCGTCTTACAAAATGCGTACTCTGTTAAGAAAGTTCATCGCGCGCTTCCATTTTATGGTCAGTTTAATCGACCCACTGAAGCGGCTATTCGGGCTATTGTGACTAAATTTCGCACCAAATTACATTAAACCACCAACACACTTACGTAGAGTGCGAACTGATGAACATATCGCAGCTGTATCGGCCAGTGTTAATGATGACCATCAATTATCGATTCGTCGCCGTTCGCAGCAATTGGGTCTCTGTTACTCAAAAGCGTGGAAATGCCAAAATTGGACTAAGAGGATGGACCATTTGAGGCGCAGTCAAGGTCAACATTTGCATGAAATAATCTTCAAACATTAAATTATATGGACCGTACTATCGATTCAAAGAAAGATTTCGCATTTTTGAATTTTATGAGTTTTTTTTGAAAAACTTTCCTATTGCTTTCCGTCCGTCTGTTGAAAGCACGCTGGCATCTAAACGAAAGGAGCTAGGACGTTCCAATTTAGCATGAATACATCTTATAGCTGTAGATCGGTTGTGATTGCAAAGAATCGAAATCGGCCCACAGGGACTGAGTCCTCACAAGGACTGAAAATTCTTATAATATTTAGAGTATTTCATCATGTACCTATCAAACCACAAAAGCTTGAAACACGAAATTCGGTGTATACATTCCTCTAATTGAGTAGATACATAATATAAATTTTTTCCAAATTCGTACTTTTAAGGGGTGAAATGGAACTATAGGGATCAAAAAGGTACCAACCAAACGGGTGTACCTAGAATAATGAAATTCGTTGTATACATTCTTCTGCATGCGTAGACACGTAAAAAAAGGGATTTTTCGAAATTCGTACTTTTTGGGGTTAAATAGGAAAAAGGGGATACAAATTGTACCAACCAAATGACTGCAGCTAGAATCATGGAATTCAGAGTACTGCGTAAACACGAAAAATAAAGAGATTTTTAAAGTCGTAGTCTCAAGGGGGTAAAATGGGAAAAAGGGCATAAAAATGGTACCAAACAAATGGCAAGAGCTAGAACATGGAATTCGGTGTATACATTCCTCTGACAAGCACAAAAAAATTCCCAAATTCGTAGTTTTTTTACTTTTACAGCAAAAATTGGTTGAATTATGAAAGAGCACTGTGGACGTGAGATGGCTTTTCAAATCTTTTACTTTTGAAATTAAAATAGGATAGAAGTACAACCAACTATACCAATATTTAAATTACTTAAGTTTTTTTGTAAATTTCTGGTATATATTTAACTTTTGAATTGACTTGATGTATTATTTCGATGCCTTATAAGCGTGGTTTGAAATAATAAAAATATTATATTTATTTATATTTTTTATTATTTTGGTTTGGCTATATTAAAAAAATATATTATTACATTTTCCTGTAATATTAGTGCATTTCTACGAAAATCGACAGCCTCTGTAGAATGCAATCCATTTAGGTTCGGCCCGGCCGAACTTAACGCCGTTTTTACTTGTTTAAATTTATCAATGACAATATTACGGGTATTATATACAAAGATTTATTCTACAACTTGTGGTCAAATTCTACGTATATGAGGACTTTTCAGAGAAAAATATTGTTTCATTGTTTTGGTGTCAGACAGCATCAAGAAAAAACTACATATTTTTGGTGTAAGGATTTCATAAATGGAAAAGACAAATCTCTGTTTTATATCTGCTTGAGTGTGTGGATTCTCATTGAAGGTTGGCGAGGCCAGGTGCCTTAAAGAAGATCAATTGGTAATTAATATATGATTTGCAATTAATTTTGTTCTGTAAGTAGAGATGCTGATTCTATACATAATTTAAAAATGGTGATGTAATGTCGGGCTATAATGCCATTTTTATTCACTGCCTGGCAGACAAATACAATTTGGTAATTTTAGCCTCAAGGAATCGCTTCGAGACATTTCAATTAGCCAATCAACTTCAATATGATAAGAGAAAAGGTTGGCATAAATATATATACGAATGTGTATAAACTTTTGCAAAGTTGCCATTAGTCTTCCAATGGAAGAAGTTTTCCGGCAAAGCGTCAAAATAAAATATCGATTTTTAAAATTGTCTAGTTTAAATATCGAAACGAAATAGTTTGTAACTGCTGATGATAATCTTACGCTAGTGAACAGTAGACCTCGGATTTTTGCACAATTTTTTCATTTGTTTTTCTAGTTTTCGCCATGCTCTCAAATAGTTTATATTTGAATGATAAAACTTCTAAATGCAAAGTTGATTTCAAATCGGATGAAAAATTAAAAATATGCAAAAATCCGAGGTCTAGAGAGGTAGATCCGCTAGATTTAACCAGAGGTTACTGATGTCAAATTTCACATGAACAGATATCTAAAGCTTTCCGACAAGGAGAGTCGAGGTAGTTCCCGCCCGGTAGTCGAGTTGGTAGCGTGCTCGGCTTTCAGCGTGGGGGTTGTGGGTTCGATTTCCACCAGAGGCTCTGGTCTGTCGCTGCAATAACTAAACCAAACCCAACCCAAAATTAGAATATAAATTTACTTTGTATTGTAATTCATAATAAATATGATAGTACTTATGTGTTTTTGATAGTAAGATAATTAATATATAATTCTCATTTATTCTATTCTGACACTTTTTCTGTTTCTTATGAATGATTGTATTCTTATTTATGTTAATAGATTGCTACATACATATTAATATTTCTTCTTTAATTAATGTTATTAAATATTTTTTGCCTTAAACAATTGCAGTTCTTTTAAAAGTCTGAACTCTTGTTTATGTTTTGTTTGTTTGTAATAATTCTTCTTTCATTCGAACTGGGATATACTTCCAACTCTACACTATTGTGCATCTATATTTTATAGAATGGGAATTTATTTACAAATGACATGGTGGCATTTTTACTTAGTCCAAATGTTGTAAAATTTTACTGATTTTGATGACCGTCCCTACTAACAGAGCGGTAACATAAAATTTGCAAAAATTCAAGAATTTCCTAAACTTAACTGATCAACCTCATTTACAGCGAAATATTTGCAAATAACAACTTAACAATTTGTTACGCTTGTGTGTTGTTCGAAAGAAAAATATTGCTACAATTGTTTGTATTTAATTTTATTTGATTGCAACAATCACAACTGAGGAAGATGTTGCAGCAACGAATAGTGCTACCCAGCATCAGCATCTCTATATGTGGTGGCACAGTGGCAGCTCAACACATTTACTGACAGCCATCTTGTCGTCTTCTCTCCTCTTCAGATTTTTGTTATTTCTGTCGTGTTCTAATATAATTGTTTCTTGTTTTATAGCCATTTTATGCAAACGTTAAGGACATTCGTCGTCTATATCGTAAGCTAAGACAACATGTACTCGTATGTATATTTAAGAGCTACAAACGATTTGATACAACATGAACATGTGTTGCTGTCTTATTTGTACAATCATTGTAATTTATTACATCTTCATGGGGATATATGTTTAGACGATATTCGCAGAGTCACAAAGCAAAAAAAGTGAAGAGAAAATACTGCCTTGTAAAACAAAAGACTCAAGAAACGAACTTTGTCAATAGAACATCATCATCAAAACAAACTAATGAAGACAAAGAAAAACGATGGAAAAAATATTACTAACAATTTGGATTGTTTGAAAAAATGAAAAGAATGTTTTGATTTTGATAGTGTTTTAGAGGATACGCCAAATAAAATATTTCAGCACAAGATAAACGAATAAAATAACAAGGTTCGGCCAACGGATTCTGGGAATCTTTGGTGGTTAATGTATTTTATCAGAACACTCGAGCCAAAAATTATATTTCCAAATTCCTCCATGAATATCAAATATTTTTTTATTTTTTCCGGTAAAATATTATTAAAATTACTTAAATTAAAAAATGGTTTATTGTTTTTTCTTTAATTTTCTCAAGGGTTTTAGCTTTTTATCTTCCAAACAAATTGTCTCGATCTTCGTGTGACGGTCACCGTAGTCTCTTTCATCTCAAGTATACGTCATATCTACGGAGATCGCGTAACCATAAGGAGGAGTTTGAAGTGATGCCCAAACACTCATGATTCGAGTGATGATTTTTAAAAGAGTGTGGACACATTTATCTATAGTCATAAAATCTAATTATTGCTTACATTTTGTATTTCTGCGTATTTTTATTTTTTCAGTTTTGTGTCCATTTCCATTTTATCTGATCACAAGCAATCACAATTGGTCAAGTGTGTGTTGTGTTGCCACAGCCATGTGTTTGTTTTATTCTTGAAACTTTTCTCTACAATTCACAGTGAAGAACAGATTTTGTGCTCAAGATTAAAGGCAGACTGAATGGGAATTTTCTTCTGAAACTGGGAAAGCACTTACAAGACCGAATATTAATGGATGGGCAAAAAGGCACAAACATTATTTACATTTAATTTAATTGTATTCAAATAAGACCGTAATTGTCAATGATTTGTTAATAATGATATTCCAAACGATAGTCAATGGTAAACAAATTTTACTGATTTGTTTAACGTTTCCAATTGAAAGTTTAACATTTTTAACCGTTATATTCTTCAGAACGTTTGATTGGTATAATTTTTACCCTTTTCCCACATTTTATCAGCAGATATAAAATTTCGAAAAAATCTCTTCTTGCTCGCGGAATGTACATATCGAATTTCATTATTCCTGCCTCAACCGTTTTATTAGTACCATTTTTACCCTCGTTTCAGCATATGATCCCTTGAAAGTAGAAAGTTCGAACAATTCCTTAATTTGTACGTGTTATGCTCTATTATATCCCTTAAAAGGACGAATTTTGCTAAAAATCTTTTTTGGTGCACAATGTACCGTTTGTCCTGCACGATTGTATCACTGTTATCCCTTGTTAGTACTTAAAAGTACCCTCTCAGTCTTCGCAATTAGAAAATTCAATTCAGACCGTTAAGTCTGAGCAGCGATCAATAGTTGTATATATCTTTACCCTAATATAAAAAAGATCCAACTGAAAAATTTTCGATATCCGTTTTATTGCTAATTTTTGTTGAGTTCAATATATAGGGTGTCCAAAACCGAAACCGGTTAACCGGTTTCTTCACCTGCAACCGTCACACAGAGGGTTGAAATCGCCAAAAATGGAGATTAATTAAGGGAAGCCTTCGGGTCAGGTAATGTTTATATTTTTGCAATATTTATACCATAATCAGTAAAAGAAAACGCAATTTGAATACAATTTAGTGGAAAAAATGGTTTTCCTGGAAAATAAATTAATAATTCGTCCGTGTATATAATCTTGTTATCGAAGTACAAGTCGCAATTATTATCCAATCCCAACGGAACTTGGTACAGCTAATTTTTTCGCATCAATGATGGACGCTATTAAATTTGAAGCAAATCAGTTCAGATTTAGATATATTTTCCATGCAAATGTCACTCCCGATTTGACTTTTTTCGCTCTAGATACCACATATTTTAGCCGATATTGTTCAAATTTGGCACAACACGTTATATTTCACCTAGAAACATTTATGGTGAAAGTGGGTCACTTCGGTTTAGATTTAGGTATAGCTCCCATACAAATGTCGTTCCAGATTTGACTTTTCCGCTCTAGCAACAAAATTGTTTACCCAATTTTGTTCGCATTTGACACTTAACGTTATATTGTACCTAGAAACTGCTGTAGTTAAATTCGGTGACCATCGGTCCATTGTTTGATTAAGCCCCATACAAATGTCCCACCAGATTTGGTGACATTTGCTCAATGTTTTGAATGTGTCCGGCAATAAACTGTTACAGAAATTTTAATTCATCTAGAATTGGTAGTAAATTACTTGAAATAGGGTAGAAGATGCAGGGTATCATATAGCCGGCATTACCCGACTGTACTCTTTCCGCACCTGTATGTTTATAAGATTAAGATTTATTGTGCGACTTGGAACCTCATTCTGCTTCTGTGAATGATTTTCATTAGAAATAATTGTTTCATTTACGCGTCAAGTAAATAAAAAGACTTATTTTTCATTACAAAATATTAAATATTAAGTTTTCGTCATAATCTAAATTCCAGCTGTACAATAAAACTGAATGTATAAGCACCCATAAAGAGTGACTATTATTTAATAAAATAAATTGGCGCAAAAACGCGCAACATGTAATTGCGGAATATTGAAGTTAACACATTGTAATTTAATTAGAAATTCACCATCTGGCGGTATATTACAAAATTCACATTTAAAACTGCACATATATTTTAAAAATACCTTAAATTTAGAGATATTTTCAACAATTTTTTAAAAATATTTCTGAAATACTTTCGTTAAAACATTTTTTTGTAAAATCACTCTAAAATATCTGAACTTGAAGATTCTATAATCAAAGTGCTACTTTTTACAATGGAGAAAAAGATTTTAACCTTTGAAGTATGTCAATTTGCAATTTTCAGAACTGTTCGCATAAAACTCAAAACATGCATGAATGTAATGCAGTGCAACTGTAAAAGTAAACAACACATGTCATTGATATTTTCGGTAGTGATGTGGAATTTTATATTCTTTAATAGTAAATATAATAAAAAAAATTCAAAAAAATAAATTTTGATTTTTGAATTAATCTCCATTTTTGGCGATTTCAACCCTCTGCGCGTCGGCCGGTTTTTGTAAAATGACCATTTTCGGTTAACCTTTCGTGTCGGTTAACCGTTTTTTGGTAAATAAGCGAACATTGCACCAATAAAATACTTCTGCACAGAAACACTACCACTTTACGTAAATTGTGACACATATGTAAATGCGTCGTATCAGTGCAGCATTTGACAGACGACGTACGAAGCGCTTTTTAATTAGGATGCACAATGAAACTATTATTATAATACGTTTTCGTCATGCGAAACAGACGCTACACATGCGAAAGCTCTATTCTTTCATTCCGAAGAGGCTTGTAATTTAATGTTGGATTTACACCAAACAATAAACCACATACAAAACCACAAAATTGCACGAAAAGGCGAAAGACAGGCGACTTTATAAAGAGTGATTTTTTTGAGGTTAGGATTTTCATGCATTAGTATTTGACAGATCACGTGGGATTTCAGACATGGTGTCAAAGAGAAAGATGCTCAGAATGCTTTGACATTTCATCATGAATCGTCTTACAAACGAACAACGCTTGCAAATTATTGAATTTTATTATCAAAATGCGTGCTCTGTTAAGAAAGTTCATTGCGCGCTTCAATTTTATGGTCAGTTTAATCGACCCACTGAAGCGGCTATTCGGGCTATTGTGACTAAATTTCGCACCAAATTTACATTGTTGGACATTAAACCACCAACACGCTTACGTAGAGTGCGAACTGAAGAAAATATCGCAGCTGTATCGGCCAGTGTTAATGATGACCACCAATTTTCGATTCGTCGCCGTTCGCACCAATTGGGTCTCTGTTACTCAAAAACGTGGAAATGCCAAAATTGGACTAAGCGGATGGACCACCTAAGACGCAGCCGCGGTCAACATTTAAATGAAATTATCTTCAAAAAGTAAATGTCATGGACCAATCTAACGTTTCAAATAAAGAACCGATCTGACCAATCTAACGTTTCAAATAAAGAACCGATGAGATTTTGCAAATTTTATGCGTTTTTTTTAAAAAAAAAGTTATCAAGCTCTTAAAAAATCACCCTTTATGACGATTTCGCATTTTTTGACAAATCAAAGAAAAAAACTGAAAAGCTAAGTTCTTTATTTGACGCCTTGATGACTGTTATCCTTACATCAATATTTAGCGACCGTGTTTTTCCACGACAAGCTTTGTTAAAAACAAACAAAAAAATCGCTTACAAAACTATCACTTGAATTGCATACTGGTATTGCGATATTATTATAAGAAGGATTCTACGTAAACTTTTAATTCAAGTTTTTGTACGTAAAAATATGAATTATTTTATAGAATCGACTTTATTTTAAAATGATCTCAAAACAAGTAAGGAAAGGCTAAAATCGGGTGGGGCCGACTATATGATACACTCCAATTTCGCCCCGTTTCAATCCCAACCGATCTACGACTATAAGACGCATTTATGGAAAATTTGAACGTTATAGCTCCTTTCGTTTAGATGCTAGCGTGCTTTCAACAGACGGACGGACGGACGGGCATGGCTAGATCGTCTTAGAATTTTATGACGATCAAGAATATATATACTTTATAGGGTCTCAGGTCGATATTTCAAGGTGTTACAAACGGAATGACAAACTTAGTATACCCCCATCCTGAAGGTGGAGGGTATACAAATTATACGAAGCACTTTGTTTTAGAAATAAATAGACATACATATGTATATATATTTTACTTTGATTGAAAATATTCACATTTTTGAATAAAATATAATGAAAATATAATATTTAATATATATGTGCGACTCACGAAAAAATCACGTGATTCACGCAGAAATTAGACTCACGCACGAACATTTTTTCGTTCCTCACGTTCACGCACGCTCACGTGAGTAAAATAAATTTTGCTCACGATCACGCGTGATTCACGCAATTCACGTGAGTCGAGCCCATCTCTAATCTGAATACAATTCATTTCGGTAAAAAGTCAAAACGGAAAGGATTTTTGTATGTTTCCTAATCATAGGCTGATATGACTTGACACAATTTGTCAAATCGAGAAGAATGTTTGTATCGGGGCTGTATCCAAACATGGAATGAAGTGATTAACTTGTACAATAAGTTCTTCCAGTTCAAATATAATTCTTCCTGTTCTCATTTTAATGGAATTCAGTGGTTTGTGGGGTGGAAAAAGTCAATCCGGGACC
Organism: Polietes domitor; assembly: GCA_947397865.1. Taxonomy (NCBI): domain Eukaryota; kingdom Metazoa; phylum Arthropoda; class Insecta; order Diptera; family Muscidae; genus Polietes; species Polietes domitor. Next base: position 240,661,028 of record OX377618.1, on the reverse strand, counting down.
GAAATTTGTATGTGAGCTATATGTAAATCTGAACCGATTTGGCCCACTTTCACCATGGGAGTTTCTAGTAGAAATATAATATATTTTGCAAAATTTGATGAAGATCTCTTAAAATATGTGGTTTATAGAGTGGAAAGTTTAAATATAAGTTGTTTTGCCACATCTGAAGACAATCTAATACAATACGTAGTTTCTAGAGCGGAAAAATTAAATCGCGAGAGCAATTTGTATGGGAGCTATATATAAATCTGAACCGATCTAACACATTTTTACCACAGGTGTTTCTAGTTGTACTATAAGATGTTTTGCCAATTTTGAAGAAAATCTGTTATAATATATGGTATCTAGGGTGAAAAGAGTCAAATCGGGAGTGAAATTCGTATGGGGGCTATATCTAAATCTGAACCGATATTCTTCAAATTAAATAGCGTTTGTCCTTATCTCGAAAAACTTCGTTTTGCAATGTTTCATTTGGTTCTGCTATAATTGCGGCCTGTATCGTGATACAAAAATAGATGGACGGACAGACAGACGGACGGACATTGCTAAATCGATTCAAAAAGTGATTCTAAGTCGATCGGTATAATTAACAATGGGTCTACCTCCCTTCCTTTTGGGTGTTACAAACAAATGCACAAAGACATAATACTCTCGTGGAGTATATAAAGAGTTGCGTTACTGACTGACTTATCATTGACCAGCCTCCAGGCCAAACGGCCGAAGCCAGGGTCATAACATTTTCAGGGTAGTTCCCAAATATGACGTAGACGTCGACTAAGAAAGGGTTTTACGAAATTCGTACTTTCATGAGACAAAAAGGGATAAACATGGAACCTTCGTCCTGACTAAACGGCAGTAGCTAGAAACATACAAGTCGGTATGTCCCTTGCAATGACCATGCAGACGAGCTACAAATAGGGATTTTCGCAATTTGTACTTTTAAGGGAGGAAAGACCAAATGGGATAAAAATGGTACCAATTAAGAAATTGCAGCTAGAATCGTCAAAATCTGTATTTAAATTGCTCTGACAACGTAGACTTTTCCAAATTTGTACTTATAAAGGGTGAGCGGGACAAAAAGGGATAAAAATGGTACCAACTAAAGTATTGTAGCTAGAATAGTGAAATTTGGTATGTAAATTCCTCTGACCATGTAGAAGCAAGTTAAAATTGGATTTTTGAAAATTTGTACTTTTAAGGGTTGCGAGGGACAAAATGGGATGAAAATGGTACTAATTTAAGTATTGCAGCTATAGTCGCGAAATTTGGTTTGTAAATTCCTTTGACAACGTAGAAGAGCAATCAAAATGATATTTTTGAAATTTGTACTTATAAGGGACGAAGTGACAAAAAGGGATACAAATGGTATCAACGTTAGTACACAGCTAGAATCGTGAAATTTTGTATGTAAATTCCTATGGCCATGTAAAGGGTGATTTTTTAAGAGCTTGATAACTTTTTTTTTTAAAAAAACGCATAAAATTTGCAAAATCTCATCGGTTCTTTATTTGAAACGTTAGATTGGTCCATGACATTTACTTTTTGAAGATAATTTCATTTAAATGTTGACCGCGGCTGCGTCTTAGGTGGTCCATTCGGAAAGTCCAATTTTGGGCAACTTTTTCGAGCATTTCGGCCGGAATAGCCCGAATTTCTTCGGAAATGTTGTCTTCCAAAGCTGGAATAGTTGCTGGCTTATTTCTGTAGACTTTAGACTTGACGTAGCCCCACAAAAAATAGTCTAAAGGCGTCAAATCGCATGATCTTGGTGGCCAACTTACCGGTCCATTTCTTGAGATGAATTGTTCTCCGAAGTTTTCCCTCAAAATGGCCATAGAATCGCGAGCTGTGTGGCATGTAGCGCCATCTTGTTGAAACCACATGTCAACCAAGTTCAGTTCTTCCATTTTTGGCAACAAAAAGTTTGTTAGCATCGAACGATAGCGATCGCCATTCACCGTAACGTTGCGTCCAACAGCATCTTTGAAAAAATACGGTCCAATGATTCCACCAGCGTACAAACCACACCAAACAGTGCATTTTTCGGGATGCATGGGCAGTTCTTGAACGGCTTCTGGTTGCTCTTCACTCCAAATGCGGCAATTTTGTTTATTTACGTAGCCATTCAACCAGAAATGAGCCTCATCGCTGAACATTTCGAACACATGAACACATTTCGAACCGAACACTGATTTTGGTAATAAAATTCAATGATTTGCAAGCGTTGCTCGTTAGTAAGTCTATTCATGATGAAATGTCAAAGCATACTGAGCATCTTTCTCTTTGACACCATGTCTGAAATCCCACGTGATCTGTCAAATACTAATGCATGAAAATCCTAACCTCAAAAAAATCACTCTTTATAAGCACAATAAAATTTAATATTTCAAAATTTGTACTTTTAAGGGTTGCGAGGTACAAAAATGGTGTTTGGTTTGGTGTGTAAATTCATTTGGCAACGTAGAAGAGTAAACTAAACGGATTTTTTTTTGAAATTTATACTTGTAAGGGGTGAGCGGGACTAAAAGGGATAAAAATGGTACCAACTAATTTATTGCAGCTACAGTCGTGAAATTTGGTGTGTAAATTCCTCAGACAACGTAGACTTGCAAAACAAATGGAGTTTTCGAAATTGGTACTTTAAGGGGCGAACGGGACAAAAGGGATAAAAATGGTACCAACTTAAGTATTACAGCTAGAATCGTGAAATTCGGTATGTAAATTCCTATGATAATGTTGATGCGAAATCAAAATGGATTTTTCTAATTTTTTTATAAGGGGTGAGCGGGACAGAAAGGGATAAAAATGGTACCAAATAAATTATTATAGCTAGAATCGTGAAATTTGGTATATAAATTCCTCTCACCAAATAGAAGCGCAGTATAAATGCCTTTTGTACTTTTAAGAGGTGAGCAGGGCAAAAAGGGATAAAAATGGTACCAACTACAGATTACAGCTAGAATCTTGAAATTTGTTATGTCAATTCCTATGGCCATGTGTAAGCGCATTAAAATTGGATCTTTCAAAATTTGTACTTTTAAGGGTTGCGAGTGACAACAATGGTACCAACTAAGTATTGCAGCTATAGTCGCGAAATTTGGTGCGTAAATTCCTTTGGCAACGTAGAAGATTAATCTAAATGGATGTTTTCCAAATTTGTACATATTGGGCGTTAGCGGAACAAAAAGGGATAAAAATAGTACAAACTAAAGTATTGCTGTGAAATTTGGAGTCTAAATTCCTCCGACAACGTGAAAGCGTATTCTAAATGAATTTTTTCGAAATTTGTACATATAGAGGGTGAGCGGGATAAAAATAGTACCAATTAATGTATTGCAGCTATAGTCCTGAAATTTGTAGTGTAAATTCCTCTGGCAACGTAGAAGCGCAATCTAAATGGATTTTTTTTTGAAATTTGTACATATTGGGGTTGAGCGGTACAAAAAGGGATAAAATTGGTACTAACTTTAGTACTACAGCTAGCAATTTAGTACGTAAATTCCTCTGACCGTGTATAAGCGCCATAAAAATTGATTTCTTCGAAATTTTTCTTATAAGGTGTTACTGGGATACAAATGGTACAAGCTAAAGTATTATAGCTAGAATCGTGATATATATCCACCAAGAGAAAATAAGTAAATACTATCCAAAAACAGAGATGAATAAAGCTAATAACAAATAACAGGCTTTTTCGCGTGCGAAGCAGCGGGTACTGCTTGTATATTCATAAAGTGTTATCGTTGGCAATATCTTCCCACTTATGGTATCTTCCAAATTTTCACATTGATTTTGGTTTCGTAGTAATTAGATATACGCGTATAGTTCATATATTCCCTGGGTTAAGTTCAGATTCCGATTTGTTCCCCGTTTTGTGCAATGACCTCCGAAATAATTTATTTATCTACTATTTATCATCGGTATTCCATTTGGCAGAGGGAGATATGAATGCGGCCTTTATAAGCCACCGACACCAACTACATGCGACCAGTAGGAGATGATGCTTTCCGCGCAGTTACTACTCCCTTACACATCTTCTTCAGTCTTCCCAAACGTGAGCGGCAAAGCTTTAAAAGATTTATTACATCTTTGGATCTTTCGGTTTTGATGCCTGCTGTGCGGACGCTTCTTTTTGTGTGTGTCTGTATTATAGCTGCAGAATGCATGTCAGTGTGAGGAGCGAAGCGTGCAACTCTTCTCATGAAATTGGTTGCGTTAAGAGTTTATGTTCTTTGCGTATTACCTTAATACCTTTGTGCATACGAACTAACGAAGCATATTAAGTTTTTTAATTGGTTTTAGGAGATCTGATTAAATATTTTCATCACAAGATATCATCGTTTTTTCTTTTTCGAGCAAAAGAAATATGAAAAACGCCAAGTAAGAGTCTTGCTCATGCAGAGTTTTGGCAACAGTATCAGTACGTTTGAGAACCTGTCGTGTAATGTCAAGGCTTTGTTCCAAGACGTGCGGAAAAGACTGACTGTTTGGCGATCCCAAAGGCCGTCGTTTTACGTAAGTTTTAAATACCACAAAGCGTTGAAGGAATTTGTTAAATAAATATGTATAATAAACCCATAACTACTTGTTGTTCATAAACGGACAGGTTTGTGTCTTAAGTCTTTCGTTTTGGTATGAAGTCGTTAGTACGTAAATACATGTATGTATGTACTAGCGAAAGGCCGCTACTTCGCAAGCGGGAAATTAACTTTAATTGTTAGAAAGAAGGCTTTCAAACAGAAACGCCTAAATACATGTACCATTTGTGTTGATCTAATTAAAGTGGGAGAACTAAAACGCTGTAACCTCAGATTTGTGAGAAAAAGACTAGCATTACCTTATGTTTCGATTTCCAATTGATGTTCTTGCTGCAACACGGAGCTCATCTCATCATTTGCACCATCATTTTATGGCTTCAACACCATTTGTTTGTGTAAAATTCGAGGATTCTATTTCATCGTGTATCCGAATAGCTGTTAGTTGTAGCTGCATTGTACGAAATAATTGTTAGCCCTAAAGTTAGCTTAGTTAGAGCTAAGCATATGTGAACGTTTCTGTCTGCTTAATTACATACCGCCCGTTGTCAAACATGGAACCGTGACATGTAGAACATTACAGACTCCTTTCTAATGGTTTACTGTATAACAACCACACATATTTACATGATGTAAAGTAGAGTGGGTCGTGAATTAAAGTCGTAGCTGTTACGCCTTTAAGATAAAATTCCCTAATTTTCATGTTGATTGTGAGAATGGAATAACTTCAGCTAAATTGTTGGTATAGCATTCTAAACATAGAGATTTTCTTTTTCTTTTGAGATACATTATAAAACGACTACTAAAAAGCGTTTCAATGAACACTACAAATTAAAATAGAAATCAATTGAAATTAAAAAATATTTTGAAACATTTTTTTTCGTGAAAAAATCCCTTTTTTATTTTATTTATTTTGACATTGAGGCTTCGCGAATACCAAGTAAAACGAAAGAAAAGTTGTCGAAGGTCTTCCGCTTTTGATGAAATTTAGTGAAAGTCTATTTTATGTAAAGTATATTGTATTGGAAGATGTTGTGTTAAAAGTTTTTCTTGAAAAATGAGACAACCCTGTAACGTTGAAATTTTTGATATTTTACAAAATTGGGTTTACTCAACCAGTCATAACTTTTGTTCTTTGAAAGATATTGGGACATTTCTTGCAGGAGAATTACGGATTTTTAGAACAGAAAACAAATGCAAATTTGATATTAAAAACTATATGATCTTTTTTTGAGGAACTACCTAGAACTGTATTTCTAGTATCCCTATCCTAGGTAAAATTAAATCCTTAATACTAGTTACTGGAATCTACTATGACTTTATACTTGATCATGTATTTTATAATTGTTTTGTAAATGTGGCTGGGATAAATATGTTCTCTGATCGTGAGTATATAATAAGTTGGTTGGATGTTTCATTGGACAGTATAATGCTCCCCTTATTCTACATAAATTATCTACTCAACATTCCATTTCAGAATTATAAGGCCGCTACTCTGTCCCAAAAATGCTGTTGGACGGTGTTACTAAATGACTGAGAATTTATATTGTTACTAGCAAATACCCGCTACTTCGTACGCGGTGTAAGGGTATACTCTTCAGGGTAAATCGCTTGTAAACGCTCACAAATTTCGAAAAATCACATTATTTCGTGCAACTAGGTATTCAGAGTTATATTCACACCAAATTGTCGATTCCAGATCCTACATAGCCGAATTTATTTTCGAATTTCATGATTAGAATCATTGTTATCACTTTCACCCCCAAAAAGTACGAATTGTGGTAAGGGCGGTGGTACAATCTCAATTTTAAGCCCTTAAAATAAAAATTCAGAAAAATTCCTTCTTATCTCACATCTACGCTGTAAGGCTAATATACGCACCGACTTCATGATTATAGCGTCAGTCGTGTTGTTGGTACCCTCTTTTCCCGTTTACCCTTTAAAAGTACGAATTTCGATTTTATTTTACGTTTCTAAGCTTTGGTATAATTTTTATCCCATTTATCCCTTAAAGGTACAAATTTCAAAAAATTCCTCCTTATCAGTGATCTTCACTGTAAAACGAATATATACACCGAATTTCATTATTTTAGCGTCATCCTTGTTGTTGGCACCTTTTTTATTCCATTTTCCCGTTATCCCTTTAAAAGTACGAACTTCAAAAAATCATTTCAAAAATTCCTTCATTTTGCGTTTGTAAGAATTTTGAGGTATATTCAGCTCCGTCTGTTTTTTTGGTGCCATTTATATCCCTTTTTACCCATTTTCGCTCACAAAAAAGTACGAATTTTGCAAAAATATTTTCTTGGTCGCAGTCGTGCTATGAAAGTAATGCCCGTTCCGAATTTCAAGATTATAGACCCAACCGTTTGATGTGGGCTGTGATACAATTTGTAGCCCTTTTAATCCCATAAAAGTATACATTTCGAAAAATGCCTTCTTATCAGTGATTTGCGCTATGAAAAGAATACATATACCGAATTTCCTAATAGTGGCGTCATCTGTGGTGTCGGCACCTTTTTTATACCCTTTTCCCCGCTTACCCATTAAAAGTACGAATTTCATAAAATTCATTCATTTAGAGTTTCTAAGCATTTTGAGGGATGTACACATCGAATTTTATGATTCCAACTCAATCCCTTTGATTTATCCCTTTTTACCCGATTTCACCCCTAAAAAGAACGAATTTTAAAAAATATTTTATTGGGCGCGTTGAAGCTGTAAGATGAATTTGCGTACCAAATTTCAATATTCTAGGCCCAACATTGCTGTGGTAACATTTTTATCCCTTTCAACCCCATTTTACCCGTTAAAAGAACGAACTACGTAAAACTCCCTTCATACCTGATCTCCAGAGACCAGAGATACAAGACGACCGATTTTAAGCCGACAAGCCACCGCCTCCACAAGTTTCTGAACGGGGAGAGCCGCCGCCGATTTCATCGGCTCACATCGACTTTAACAACGCCGCCGATAATTTTTTAGATCTGAAGGAGGTCTAACTCATTCAAATCTTACTACCAAAATAGACAATGATGACAATGATAGACGTCCATAGTCAGTTGAATGATTGTGCAGGGTTTTTCAACAAGATGTGTTATTTTGGTATTCAAAGAAAAATGTCATTTTTTGAGATAAATGATCGAAGGTTTATTTCATAATAAAGAGGAAGGTATGCCGTTAATAATGAAAAACAACATCAGCCAAATGGCCACAACGACCACGCTTACAGGACCACATCCTTTTCATGAAATTTTCCATAACCAAATCGCAAAGTGGCTGCCCTATGTCCTCGATAACCTCACGAATTATATCTTTGAGGTTTTGAAATGACGCTGGGCTGTTGGCGTAGATCTTATCTTTCACGTGGCCTCAAAGGAAGAAGTCGCAAGGTGTTATATAACAAGATCTTGGTGGCCAATTTTGATCACCTCTTCGAGAGATAACACGGTCCGGTGCTTGTGTGGCACATAGCGCCGTTGAAAGTAAGAGTTGTCCAGATCAATACCATCCAACTCCGACAATAAAAAATCATTAATCATCTCTCGATAGCGCAATCTATTCACCGTAACTGTTGATCCAACCTCATTTTCGAAAAAGTAAGGTCCAATGACCCCGCCGGACCATAAACCGCACCAAACAGTCAGACGATGAGGATGGAGAGACTTCTCAACAATAACTCTTGGGTTTTCCGAGCCCCAGATGCGACAATTTTGCTTGTTGGCGTAGCCACCGGGGTGGAAATGGGCCTCATTAGTCAAGATGATTTTTCGATGGAATTCCGGATCATTTTCATTCATGAATTTTAATAATTTCAATACGATGTTGAAGCGTGCATCGTTCCATTTTTTAGTAATGGCGTAGTTTCTACTTGTCAAATGTCGAAGAATAAAAGCATCAAAAGTGACAGCTACCGAAATACCGGGTGATTCAAAATAACACCTCTTGTTGGAAAACCCTGTATTTTGATTTGAAAGTGGCATTTATTTGGTCAATCTTGTGTAGGACACAAAGCCACAAATCTCGCAACGATGATCTTCTTCGGCACACACATGTACATTTAGGATATGATGTTGCACTATCGTACAATACAATATCATTTGCACTGTTCGGACACTTAATATTGTGCTTCTTTGGTGTGTCAAAGTATGTAGAGCTTTACCATTCTTTGGAAGGATTATGATATTCAGAATGTCTGGTCATTATGCCACACATGAAAAGCTGTAATTGCAAACAATTTATTAAATTCATCCATATTATAAAAAAATTTGGGATGGATTTCCACTCACAAAAAATAATTGTATGAGATAATAATATGAAATTATGGGAACACTGGCTAGTATCGGCTATTATTAACAAATATTGAAGTACTTGCCAAAAAATAAAAGAAAAAGTATTATAAACCAATACAAATTGTTCCTTCCCTTTTCCCAAAATTGTCAAATAAATTTCGTAATGGGGGTGATCGAATGACAGAACGAGCCGTTAAATCAGCCGAAAGCCGTCGCCGCCGACCCATTTTGGGTAGCGCCGCCGCCGCCGATAATTATGGTTCGGCTTGTAACTCTGATCTCTACGCTGTAAGAGAAATGTACACACCAAATGTCATGCTGCTAGCTTCAGTCGTGGTGTTTGTACCATTTTTGTCAATTTTTTGCCCCATTAACCTCCCCCCTAAGGTACGAATTTTTCAAATGCCACTTTTTGGGATGCCTTCATGCCGCAAAAGAAATGCCCATACCAAATTTCAAGAATCTAGGCCCAGCCGTTTGGTCATTGCGGTGGTACCATTTTTATCCCTTTTTACCCCTTAAAAGTACGAATTTCGAAAAATCCCATCTTATCACACCTCTACACTATATATATACAAATGTCTACTAGAACTAAAGTTATTAAATTTTGGTCGATGGATTTTGATTCTGAACCACTGTGGGCCGTTGATTATTGTAGTATCCTTGATTGTGAATGCACTGTGTGCAAGTGTGTTTTGCCTAGTTGCAAAATTTGGTGTTTGGTAAGTATGTTTGATGGCATGGGCTGCTCGTTTATGGTATGGTTGGAATCATCCTCAATATTAGATAAACATCGCGTTCGAACCTCAGAATCGTTCTGAGCTTGTAGACCACATAAAAAAACAATATATTTGAACCGATCAGAATTCAATTCCGATAACTTGAATTGTTCGCACGCTTCAATAAATGAGGCATATTTGTTGTATGCAATTGTATTTAGCTTTCGCATTAGCAATCTGACTCGGGCTGCATCTGCCTCCCACCACAAATATGTCTTCATAACGGAGAAACAAGTAAAAACGGCGTTAAGTTCGGCTGGGCCGAACTTTATATACCCTCCACCATGGATTGCATTTCACAGAGGTTGTCGGTTTTCGTAGAAGTGCAGTAATATTACAGGAAAATATATTTTTTTAATACAGCCAAACCTAAACAAATATTGTAAAAATAATTTTATAAATAAATATAATATTTTAATTATTTCAAACCACGCTTATAAGGCAAGGCTACCAATACGTCAATTCAAAAAATAAATATTCTTATATTTATATTTTCAAAAAGCTTAAATTAAAATAAATATTGGTAGATAGTGGGTGCTACAGTTGGTTGTATTTCCATTGTATTTTAATTCCAAAAGTACAAATTTTGAAAATCCGTTATCAGACGTACATAGTGCAATAACTTCATGATTCAACCAATTTTTGTCGTAAAAGAAAAATTACGAATTTGGAAAAAAACTTGTTATTTTGCGTGTCTATGCAGTCAGAATTCCCGAATTCCATGATTCCAGCTGCGCCCATTTGGTTGGTACCATTTTTACCCCCTTGACGTTTCTACGCAATTAGAATTTCATCATTCTAGCTGTAGTCTTTTAGTTGGTACTATTTTTATCCCTCTGTACTATTGTATCCCTTGAAAGTACGAATTTCGAAAAATCCGTTTATTTTTCGTGTCTACGCAGTCAGAGGAATGTATACTCCGAAATGCATGACTCTAGCTGCGGTCATTTGGTTGGTACTATTTGTATCCCCTTTTTCCATTTTATGCCCAAAAAGTACGAATTTCGAAAAATTCGTCTATTTTTCGTGTCTACGCAGTCAGAGGAATGTATACTCCGAATTTCATGACTCTAGCTGCGGTCATTTGATTGGTACTATTTTTATCCCCTTTTTCATTTTAACCCCAAACAGTACGAATTTTGAAAAATCCGTGTATTTTACTTGTCTCTGCAATCAGAAGAATGTATAAACCGAATTTCATTATTCTAGGTACAGCCGTTTTGTTGGTACCATTTTTATCCCTCCGTACCCATTGTATCCCTTGAAAGTACGAATTTGGAAAAAACTTTTATTTTTCATGTCTACGTGGTCATTGGAATGTATACTCCGAATTTCATGACTCTAGCTGCGGTCAATTGGTTGGTACTATTTTTATCCCCTTTTCCTATTTTGATCCCAAAAAGTACGAATTTTGAAAAATCAGTTTATTTTCCGTGTCTACACAGTCAGAGGAATGTATACTCCGAATTTTATGACTCTAGCTGCGGTTATTTGATTGGTACTATTTTTATCTCCTTTTTTCATTTTAACCCCAAAAAGTACGAATTTGGAAAAATCCGTGTATTTTACTTATCTATGCAATCAGAGGAATGTGTACACCGAATTTCGTTATTCTAGGTTCAGCCGTTTGGTTGGTACCATTTTTATCCCTCTATTCCCATTTTACCCCTTAAAAGTACGAATTTGGAAAAAATACTTTTATATTATGTATCTACTCAATTAGAGGAATGTACACACCGAATTTCGTGTTTCTAGCTGTTGTCGTTTAATAGGTACCATTTTTATCCCTTTTTGCCCCATTTCACCCCCTACAAATAAGAATCACTTTATGGTGCACGTTTTTGCTATAAAGGGAATGCGCATACCAAATATCAAGCAAATATAAACAGACATATTCAAAAAACATGTTTAAATACGCTAAAATATTAGAGATTATTATGGGTATTTTTAGTCCTTGTGAGGGAAAAATTTTGCCCTTTGGGCCGATTTCGCCCCGTTTCAATCCCAACCGATCTACGACTATAAGACGCATTTACAGATAATTTGAACGTTCTAGCTCCTTTCGTTTAGATGTTAGCGTGCTTTCATCAGACGGACGGACGGACATGGCTAGATCGTCTTAGAATTTTATGACGATCAAGAATATATATACTTTATAGGGTCTCAGGTCGATATTTCAAGGTGTTACAAACGGCTTGACAAAGTTAGTATACCCCCATCCTGGAGGTGGAGGGTATAATGAGTAAGATACACGAGGCTATTTAAAAACACACTACCACTATTTATTTCAGAAGGTTCATTCTTTACAAAACATCACATGTGTTGAAATTAAGAACTTTAAAATGTAATAAAACTAGAAAATGGGATTTTCATCTCATTCATATAGATAGAAAAGTTCTTTGAATTAACAACAAATGTTAATTGCTATGTTCCATTATAGTTATAAGACTTTTTTATTAACATGGGTTGCGACCCAGCTTAATACCCAGTAGCAGCAACCCCATGAAAACACATCAAAACATAAAAAACAAACAATAGCGTACAAAACATTAAACAAATGTCTACGTCGGGGTTTTCTTGTTTTTCAGAAAACAAAACTAAAAGAGTTAAGACTACATCTTCGTGAGGCTTTTTGGTTTTAATCAAATTACTTCAGCTTAACTCAATACTAGACTGCAATCCGAGGAACCAACATAAACCGAAAACGACTACACGTTACATTTCGTATTTAGAATATTTCCTTGTGATGTAGAACAAGTCGAGAGGCAGAACCTCCCAAAATGTTGCTGAAGCTTAGGAATTCGATGAAGATTTCCTCCTCCTTCCTTCCAATATGAAGAATCACACAGCGCAGTGAATTTACATAACATCCTTCAGCGCAAAACAATGCAACAACGTCAATAACAACAACATTCGGGTTTTTCTTGTTCGTCTAGTTCTATTGTTACAACTTTGTTGTTGTTTTGGTTGTGTCTTCTTCCTTCGTTGTTTCTTTTCCAGCAACATAACCGTCACTGAAACCACAGCGTGTTGAAAGGCTTAATTGAAAATAGCATTTGGTTGCTAGCTAGAGAAACCGTTTTCGGTTTGGTCGAGTTGTCGTATCGTATCGGTCTTAAACTATCGCATTTAGCTTCGAAATTGTCTAAATGACGTGTTCGGCTGTTGGGTAGCTTCTCATTCCGCCACTTTGCTGGCCTGCTTCTTTTTCAAATTCAAACAGTTTGGTTTTGTTGCGATTTGTGTGACTATTCTCAGCGATGGCGTCGAAATATTGCAAATTAGAAAATACATTTAAACAGATTGATTTGTACAAAAGCCACAATGAAACACGATTTTTGCAGTCAACATCTAAAACCTTCAACGTCTTGTGAAGATCAATGATGTGTCTTAGCAAATGGTAGCCAAGGCTGAGAATCGTTTTTCAATTCCGCTATTGAATAGAAAATCTATGTTTAGTTTTTTTTTCAATTTCCGGTCTGTTGAAAGCTGAGACGAGCACAATAAATAGATCTTGCGGAATTGAGGTGAACATGCGAAAAATAGATTAAAATAGCAATAGCAAACGACTGTAGTTAGAATCATGAAATCATGTACAATCCGCTTAATGTTATCAAAACTGTCTCATCGCGTTTTTCTCCTTCCACCGTTCCCGGTTCATTTGAAAATTACGATTTTCGAACATTTGTAAATATTTGAAATTTTATGAAAATATTTTCCAAAAGATGGGATCATAAGTAAATTTGCAGTCGATTGTATGTGAGTACGACGAAACGTTGAAAAGTCATCTACACGCAGAAAAAAAAACTTGTGAAAAATACCTAATTCAAAAAATCATTTTTTATAAATCTTTTTTTTTTAATTTTTTTTATATAGAGTTGACAGATGTCATACAAGTAAATGCTAAATTTCCCTCGTACATGTGTAAATTACACATGCGCTTCTTTTGTATGAATAACTAAGTTTACTTGGTAGGTGTTCAGTAGGGCGTACCTTAAAAAAAAGTTCGCCGTACACCTTCGAATATGAAGTATTATTGAAAGGTAGTTTCAAAAAAAAAATTTTTATTTTTTTATGCCGAACGTAGGGGTCGCACTTTTACATTTTTCTATATAACTTCTGCATTTATAAACGGATTTTAAAGTGTGATACATCGATGTTTTTGTCTCGACGAGGCCGATTTTTTTGTCTTTGAAGTCATTGAGCTCAAGCACCCCCTTCTGGTACTTACCCATCATATCTCAGTTGCTACTACCCTAATGTACCACTCTAATATCAGAAAATTAAAACTCGCATAAAATCATGAATCATGCTTGAGCTCAATGAAAAATATATATAAAAAAATATATATAATATAAAAAAAATATATATATAATATAAAATATTCTTTTTCCCAATTTAGAACTTTGTAGCTTTTACACAAGTTTCTTTGTTAAAACTGATTAGTTAGTTGGATAATGGTGTAAGTATGAATATGTAAATAGCCAATTTCATGAATTTTTTAACAGATACTTGCAAAAATACGTATATAGAAACCAGTAAGGAAAGGCTAAAGTCGGGCGGGGCCGACTCTATGATACACTCCACTTTCAATCCGAATACAATTCAATTCGGTGAAAAAGTGAAAACGGTAAGGTTTTTTGTATCCTGTAAATGTATGTGTTTGACAAAAATTTTATATCGGAAAGGACATTTGTATGAGGATATATTGAAACCTGGAACGAAATAAGTGAAATATAAAATGTACACTTTGGCCAAAATTGGTTAAACTTATGGGAGCAACATTTGAAATTGGGCTATATTTAAATCTGAACCGATCTTACCCACTTTCACCATAGTTTTGTTTAGTTGGATTATAAGATGTTGTTCCAAATTTAAAGAAAATCGATTAGAATATGTGGCATTTAAAGCGGAAAAAGTCAAATCGGGAGCGACATTTATATGGGGGCTATATCTAAATCTTAACCGATCTTACCCAATTTTTGCATAGGTGTTTCTAGTAAGATTATAAGATGTTGTGCCAAATTTAAAGAAAATCGAGTACAATATGTGGTTTTTACAGAGGAAAATGTCAAATCGGGAACGACATTTGTATGGGGGCTATATCTAAATCTTAACCGATTTGACCTATTTTCACCATAGATGTTCTTTGTTTAAATATAAGATGTTTTGCCAAATCTGAAGACAATCTGATACAATATGTGATTTCTAGAGCGGAAAAAGTCAAATCGGGAGCGAAATTTGTATGGGAGCTATATATAAATCTGAACCGATCTGACCGATATTCACCATGGGTGTTTCTAGTGGAAATATAAGATGTTTTACCAAATCTGAAGACAATCTGATACATTGTGTGGTTTCTAGAGCGGAAAAAGTCAAATCGGAAGCGAAATTTGTATGGGAGCTATATATAAATCTGAACCGATCTAACACATTTTTACCACAGGTGTTTCTAGTTACAATATAATATGTTTTGCCAATTTTAAAGAAAATCTGTTGAAATATGTGGTATCTAGAGTGAAAAGAGTCAAATCGGGAGTGAAATTCGTATGGGGGCTATATCTAAATCTGAACCGATTTTCTCAAATTAAATAGCGTACGTCCTTATCCCGAAAAACGTCGTTGTGCAAAGTTTCACTTCATTTAAAGAAAATCGAGTACAATATGTGGTTTCTACAGAGGAAAATGTCAAATCGGGAACGACATTTGTATGGGGGCTATATCTAAATCTGAACCGATTTGACCTATTTTCACCATAGATGTTCTTTGTTTAAATATAAGATGTTTTGCCAAATCTGAAGACAATCTGATACAATATGTGGTTTCTAGAGCGGAAAAAGTCAAATCGGGAGCGAAATTTGTATGGGAGCTATATATAAATCTGAACCGATCTGACCGATATTCACCATGGGTGTTTCTAGTGGAAATATAAGATGTTTTACCAAATCTGAAGACAATATGATACATTGTGTGGTTTCTAGAGCGGAAAAAGTCAAATCGGAAGCGAAATTTGTATGGGAGCTATATATAAATCTGAACCGATCATACACATTTTTACCACAGGTGTTTCTAGTTACAATATAATATGTTTTGCCAATTTTAAAGAAAATCTGTTGTAATATGTGGTATCTAGAGTGAAAATATTCAAATCGGGAGTGAAATTCGTATGGGGGCTATATCTAAATCTGAACCGATTTTCTTCAAATTAAATAGCGTACGTCCTTATCCCGAAAAACGTCGTTGTGCAAAGTTTCATTTGGTTCTGTCTACAATTGCGACCTGTATCGTGATTACAAGAAAAGATGGACGGACGGACGGACGGACAGACAGACGGACATTGCTAAATCGACTCAGAAAGTGATTCTAAGACGATCGGTATAATTAACAATGGGTCTATCTCGTTTCCTTTTGGGTGTTACAAACAAATGCACAAAGACATAATACTCTCGTGGAAATTTGTAAAAGTGAATTTCGTCGATTACAATTACAAGAAAACCAAAAGCAACAGAACAGACAAAACAACAGACGAAGAAGTAAGTATGTTGAAATTAAAATGTATTTATTATTTACTCGTAAAATCATGAGTGATTAATCTTTCAATTTATTAATATCAATTTTATCAATGATGTTCTCCTTCAATTAATGCCAATGAAGTTCATTTAGGAATTGTTGGAGCAACATTATGCAGTCTCGACAAGTGGTGCCGTAAATGGTTTCGCCAGCAGTAGTATTTATGCACTACGCACAACAACATTTGGTTCTCCGCCTGATGGTGCTGGGACATCTTTTGTCTTTAGTAATGAAACCAGCAATGGGCCTCTGGTATCAATTGTTGCCAAAGAAAGTGCGTGTTTGGGGATATTCGAAAAACGTACAATTGTAACAAGGTAAGTGTTGCTGTGTGTGATATCAAAAGTTTTTTCGTCATTATTAATTTAATCCTTTTATGACTGACAGTTCACATGCTGAAGGGGTAGCGGTAGTTATGCTTCAGCAACATACAAACATCATCCACGGCAGTAACCACCACCACACAAACAACAAAAAATATTGATTGTACTAGAACTAGGGTTTGGGGTCCGGGAATTCCCGAATCGTTTTTCCCGGGAATTCCCGGAAAAATTTAGACGGGAATTCCCGGGAAAAAATTTTCAATTTCCCGGGAATACGGGAAATATTATAAAAATAATTTATTTATTATGTTGATCAATAATTTATTGTTACTATATAAATTGGAATTTTTAGATGTATTTCAAATTCATATATGGATTTACATTACTGACAATAATAAGTATTTGTTAAATATTTGTTTATATTATATTACTACAAACAAAACTTTTTAAATTCGCTAAATAGCCATTTTATGTGAAACCCAGCTAGGGAAATAAAAACTTTCTGTGAGGCTATTTACAGGATCTTTATGGTGAAATAAAAATATCATGCCGACAATACTATGGCTTATATAATGTAAATTTTCTTGTTTTCCTAGAAGAATCGAGGTGAATATCTTCTTCAAGAACAATTTACTTTACATATTTAGCCAGAAAGAAATGGTCTAAAAATAGGAATACAATAAAAATTGTTCGCCTGGAAACTTTCAAGAGAAATCTAATAGGAATATAAATATATGCTACGATGTATTTAAATGGCTCTTTGTAAGAATTAATGACTGGACTATTTCAATAATTTTATTTTTTATGAATTTATTAAATTAATATTATTTTTTTAGGTTTCTATTGTTTTTACAGTTTAGAATATTCCCCCTGTATCTATAAAATATTTTTGTCTCCAGACGAATGAATATTCTAAATTAAATGCGTGATAACATTCTCCGTCATATGAGTTATTTGTTTCCTTAATCGTTTTCAATTTTTAATCTAGTGTAGGTGTCAGTCACTTCTACCTGCGATATAAATGTCCAATTCTGACGATTAGTCTACAACTAACTACGGAATATGTAAGTTCACGATGAGATGTAAATTCATTATAGGAGCATGATAATTCATAAACAGCACTGTAAATTCGTAATGTGAAATGTAAATTCATATTGAGAAATATAAAATCATAATAAGAATATACAAATTGATAATGAGATATATAAATACAAAATGAGAAAATCCAAATTGATAATGAGAAAATATAAATTCTTATTCAGGAATATATATTCATAAAATATAAATTCATAATCACGAACTCTAAAAATTATAATCGAAGCTATGTATGTACGTTTTTCTATGGATATTTTCGTAGAAACACATATTTTATCAATGTTCTCATTATAAATTTACATTTTCTCAATATGATTTTATATTTTCTCATTATGAATTCATATTTTCTGATTATGAATTTGGATTTTCTGATTACAAACTTGTATATTTCATTATGAAGTGGTATGTTCCTATTATGAATTAATTGTTCTCAATATAAATTAACAATTCTCATTATGAATTTATATTTCTCATTATGAATTAACATGTTCCTATTATAATTTTACATTACCCATTATGAATTTATATGTTCCTAATATGAATTTACATTTCTCAATATAAATTTGTATGTTCCGAATATATTCTTGAAAAGGTGGAGAGTAAAATATTTGTAAAATGAAAAATAATTTGTAAAATATTTTGACAATAACATTCGTTTTTAATTTGTAATATGACAGTATTGAAAAAAACACACCAGTTATTAAATGTTGATATTTTAAACCATATTGAACATAGCTATAAATAAATTACTTTTTCCAGGGAATTCCCGGGATTCCCGGGAATGAAATTTTTCATTCCCGTTTTCCCGGGAAATGAAAAATGTCCGGGAAACCCCAAACCCTAACTAGAACGATATATGTTGCTTTTAACTCATCGTAGCAAACAGCAGCTACAACAACAGCATCATCCCACACCAGTAGCAAAGACAACTGTAACCCCACCAAAAACAACAAAAGCATCAACGAAAAAACGGTCTTAATATCATACAATATAATATTTAAAATAAACGTTTTTTTCAGATGGAAAAACAAAAAGCTAAAAAAAAACAAGTAAAAACTGCGTTAAGTTCGGCCGGGCTGAACTTTATATACCCTCAACCATGGATTGCATTCCACAGAGGATGTCGATTTTCGTAGAAAAGCAGTAATATTACAGAAAAATATATTTTTTTAATATAGCTAAACCGAAACAAATACAAATAGTGAAAAAATATTTTTATATATAAATATAATATATTAATTATTTCAAATCACGCTTATAAGTCAAGGCTACCAATACGTCAATTCAAAAAATAAATGTTCTTATATTTGTATTTTCAAAAAGCTTAAATACCATAAATATTGGTGGATAGTGGGTGCTACAGTTGGTTGTATTTCAATTCTATTTTAATTCCAAAAGTACAAATTTTGAAAATCCATTATCAGACGTACATAGTGCAAAATAACCTAACTTCATGATTCAACCAATTTTTGCCGTAAAAGAAAAAGAATGAGTTTGGAAAAAACTTTTTATTTCGCGTGTCTATGCATTCAGAGGAATGTATACACCGAATTCCATGATTCTAGCTGCGCCCATTTGGTTGGTACCATTTTTACCCCCTTGACGTTTCTACGAAATCAGAATTTCATCATTCTAGCTGTAGTTGTTTAGATGGTACTATTTTTATACCTCTGTGCCATTGTATCCCTTGAAAGTACGAATTTCGAAAAATCCGTTTATTTTCCGTGTCACACAGTCAGAGGAATGTATACTCCGAATTTCATGACTCTAGCTGCGGTCATTTGATTGGTACTATTTTTATCCCCTTTTTTCATTTTAACCCCAAAAAGTACGAATTTCGAAAAATCTGTTTATTTTAAGTGTCTACGCAATCAGAGGAATGTATACACAGAATTTCATTATTCTAGGTGTAGCCGTTTGGTTGGTACCATTTTTATCACTCCGTACCCATTGTATCCCTTGAAAGTACGAATTTGGAAAAAAACCTTTTATTTTTCATGTCTACCTAGTCAAAGGAATGTATACTCCGAATTTCATGACTCTAGCTGCGGTCATTTGGTTGGTACTATTTTTATACCCTTTTTCTATTTTGACCCCAAAAAGTACGAATTTCGAAAAATCAGTTTATTTTCCGTGTCTACACAGTCATAGGAATGTATACTCCGAATTTCATGACTGTTTAATTTTTTTATTTTTAACCCCAAAAGTACGAATTTTGATTCGTACATTCCTATGTAATCAGAGGAATGTATACACCGAATTTCATTATTCTAGGTACAGCCGTTTGGTGGGTACCATTTTTATCCCTCTATCCCCATTTACCCCTTAAAAGTACGAATTTGGAAAAAATACTTTTATATTATTTATCTACTCAATTAGAGGAATGTACACACCGAATTTCGTGTTTCTAGCTGTTGTCGTTTAATATGTACCATTTTTACCCTTTTTTGCCCCATTTCACCCCTTAAAAATAATAATCAATTTATGGTGCACGTTTTTGCTATAAGGGGAATGCGTATACCAAATATCAAGCAAATATAAACAGACATATTCAAAAACATGCTTAAATACGCTAAAATATTAAGGATTATCACGGGTATTTTTAGTCCTTGTGAGGGAAAAATTTTCCCTCTGGGCCGAATTCGCCCCGTTTCAATCCCAACTGATCTACGACTATAAGACGCATTTATGGAAAATTTGAACGTTCTAGCTCCTTTCGCTTAGATGCTAGTGTGCTTTCAACAGACGGACAGACGGACGGACATGGCTAGATCGTCTTAGAATTTCCAATTAGCTGTGGACATTAGCAAACAATATTTGCAACTATATTTGTTTTCTCGCTTTCGTCTTGCAGCACATATGTAGATTTAGCATTATAAATGCAACAAAGTATGAACATATCTTATTTGTACTTAAAGGCTCTAAAAGGCCTGAGCGCTAAGAAATTCATAAATCTTCAAAGATTTTGCCTACTACGACGACGACGTCTAAGTCTATTTCCATGTAAGACCTTAGGATTACTTCGGGTGGAGCACGCGCAGGCATGTTGCGTCTTACTTGCCATATAATGTGAGAAATCTTGAAATATTTGTATGTGAATGTATATCTTGAGTAAATATTGACTTAAATCTTGGGGGTAACATCTTCTTCTTGGTCGTTTGTCGTTGGCCGTTGGTCATTACCGGGTCCGGTGTGGTGTTGTGTTGTGGAGTCTCTTTGAAAATATTTATTTTTTCTCCTCCCAATTGGCCATAAATAAACAGTTAGCAGTTATGCGTTAAAAATGTGTTTACTTTACAAACAACAACTGCAAACACTCGCAGTGTGTTGGCATAAGTTTATAAGAGAAAGAAGCGTGAAAATGTTACTTTAGTTGCGTTTTGTTTAAACGCAATTAAGCTCGCACACACACAACAAGAGAAAAGAAAAAATGGTCACACAATATTCACACATCTCTTAGATGGAGGATGGAGATGCTGATGTTGTCCCTCTTGTCCCTTTTCAAAATCATTCTTAATTATTATAGCAAATATTGAATCACTTTTTGTGTGATTTTTTTGTTTTTGTTTCATTTTGTTCATTTTAGATTTCCAATGAATTTCGAAAATTAAATATTTAAGAACCGGGTATCTGATAAATATCTCAATACATTTGCTTTCCATTAAAATGAATTTAAACAGTGTGTTTATTCAGCACACTGGCACTGATGTGAGGTATATAAATACACACTATAAATGAAAAACGTTTCGTGGTATTAATGAAATTGTTTCGTTGGTCTACTTTTAATATGGGATGGGTCATTTAAAATTTTAATTTAGAATCGGCTATAAAAAAGTGCTGATTATTTTTTATAATTTCTGGTTTTATTATAAAGGTTGAACTTTGTCATTTAATAATGGAACACAATATCGTTGATATAACTACCACGAATGGTTCGGCAGTACCTCATCCGATCAACCCATTTTTTCAGTACATGGCCCAATGATGCCGCCAGCACAAAATCCATCCCGAACAGTGACTCTTTGTGGATGCATTGGCTACTAAATAGTCACGTATTGGTGCTCTGATCACCATATGCGGCAATTTTGCCACCGAGATGAAAATTAGCTTCAGCTGAAAACACGAATATTGTCCACGTAAATTTCTGACAGTTTCCGTTAAAGAATCACTACTTTGGAAGTAAGTTTTTGTATATTTGTTGGAGCGAATAGCGTTACACTTTTTCAAATGTCAAACATAAACCAGAAAAAAAATGTATGTTTTTCTACCTTCCAAAGTCAAAGTTATCGGTAGTTTAAAAAATTTAAAATCTTAAATGGCTCAACCTATGCAACATTTTTTTTATAATTATAAACAACTTTAGTCAGACATATTAAACTCATTCATATGGGACCCTTATAGTAAACTAGCAGTACCCGCTTCGCACGCGAAAAGGCCATTTATTTGTTAATTTGGATGGATATAGATAAATCTAAAAGAGTAATTTGGAAACCTCCTATTAGCTAGCACTCAGACACAGTCAAAGGAATGTGCTTGTCTATATGCACTATTTTAGCTAGACTACTTCGCATATATAATTTTTATAATTTTCTACCAAGTTCTGAACAAAATATTACAACCATTTATATCCTCGATCTCATGTTTCTAGATTCAGCCAGCCAGTTTATAACTTTTTGCACTTCTTTCCCAAAAAGTACATATTTTGAAAAATCACATTTCACGACTATAGCTAGACAATACCTTAGTTTGTACTACTTTTATCAATTGTTGCTCACCCCCTATAAGAAAATTTCGAAAAAAATCCAATTTAGATTGCGCTTTTCACACAGTTTACACTCCAAATTTCTTGACTACAGCTGCAATTCTTAAATTTGAACACTTTTTGTCCCGCCTGCCCCCTAAAAAGTACAAATTTCGAACAATCCAATTATACTACGCTTCTACATAGTCAGAGGAATTTACGAACAACATTTCACGATTCTAGCTGTAATACTTTAGTTGGTACCATTTTTATCCCTTTTTGCCCCTCTCATCCCTTAAATGTAAAAATTTTGAAAAATCCATTTATGTTGCACGCCTACATGGTCGGAGAAATGTACACGCCGAATTTCACGTTTCTAACTACAATGATTTAGTTGGTGCAATTTGTATCCCTTTTTGTCCCGCACACCCATAATAAGTACAAATTTCGAAAAATTTATTTAGATTTGCACTTATACTTTGTCAGAGGAATTTACGTACCAAATTTCACGACTCTAGCTACAATATTTAAATTTGTACAACTTTTATCCCTTTTTTGCCGCGCACACCCCAAAAAGTACAAATTTCGAACAATCCAATTATACTGCGCTTCTACATGGTCAGAGGAATTTACATACCAAATTTCACGTTTCTAGCTGTAATACTTTAGTTGGTAACATTTTTATCCCTTTTTGTCCCGCTTGCTCCTTAAAAGTACAAATTTCGAAAAATCCAGTTTTAATTCTTTTCTATATGGTCAGAGGATTTTACATACCAAATTTCACGTTTCTAGCTGTAATACTTTATTTGGTACCAATTTTATCCCTTTTTGTACCGCTCGCCCCCTAAGAATACAAATTTCGATAAATCCAATTTTACTTCGTTTCTATATGGTCAAAGGAATTTACATACCAAATTTCAGGTTTCTAGCTGTAATACTTTAGTTGGTACCATTTATCCCTTTTTGTCCCGCTCTTCCCTTAAAATTAGAAATTTCGAAAAATTCAATTTTACTTCAGAGGAATTTACATACCAAATTTCACGATTCTAGCTGTAATACTTTAGTTGGTACCATTTTTATCCCATTTTGTCCCGCTCGCTCCATAAAAGTACAAACTTCGAAAAATCCAATTTTACTTCGTTTCTATACGGTCAGAGGAACTTACTTTAGTTGGTACCATTTTTATCCCTTTTTGTCCCTCTCTTCCCTTAAAAGTACAAATTTCGAAAAAATCAAATTTTACTTCGTTTCTATATGGTCAGAGGAATTTACATACCAAATTTCACGTTTCTAGCTGTAATACTTTAGTTGGTACCATTTTTATCCCTTTTTGTCCCGCTCTTCCCTTAAAATTACAAATTTCGAAATAGTCAAATTCTACTTCGTTTCTATATGGTCAGAGGAATTTACATACCAAATTTCACGATTCTAGCTGTAATACTTTAGTTGGTACCATTTTTATCTCTTTTTGTCCCGCTCGCCCCTTAAAAGTACATATTTCGAAAAATCCCTATTTGTAGCTCGTCTGCATGGTCATTGCAAGGAACTCACCGAATTTCATGTTTATAGCTACAGCCATTATTTAGTCAGGACGAAGGTTCTATGTTTATCCGTTTTTGGGCCATTTTACCCCCTTAAAGTACGAATTTCCCTTTCTTAGTCGACGTCTACGTCATATTTGGAAACTACCTTGAAAATTTCATGACCCTGGCTTCAGCCGTTTGGTCTTGGGGCTGGTCAATGATAAGTCAGTCAGTCATTCAGTACCACAACTCTTTTATATGTATGGATTAGAATCCAATGAGATTTAAGGAGCTTCCAAAGTATATGGCAAATATCATCAAAATCGAAGAGCGTTGAAATCATGTGACATAGCCCAATACAGAGGGAGCTTTAAGAGAAACCTTAAATTAAAGAGAATCGTATTAACTACGATAATAGCAGTGTTTTCTTTTAGTGACAAAATTGTTGCAAAAGGAAAACACATCGAAAACCTGCGTTCGTTTTAGTCCGATTGAAAATATCAACTTACAAAATAAAATATATTCAATTTCACGATATTAACTTAAATTCTCTAATCCAGATGTCACTCAAATCACTTGAAATGCCTTTGCTGGAAAATAATTAAAGAAATAGTTTAAATAAAAAATAAAATAATAAAATAGTCATTTTTGTTTTATTATTTGAAAAAAACTGACCTCAAGCCGAACAAAATACAAAACACAACACATCAAAAGGTCAACCATACATACCACTAACAATTCTGCACAGTAGTAAAACACGATAAAACTATCGCAGACAACGGAAAATAATTTATGCGCGCAACATATAACTTTTGGTTAATCTTGGCTATTACATGGACAATTTGATGAAACTTTGTATTTTAGCAATGGTCATTACCAATTGATTTCTGACACACAACTAACAGATGCGGCAGCTTACTTTGTAAATTATTATATTTTCCATTTAATTTGTGTGTGGAGTGTGCAAATATTCAAAGCACTTCACTAAAGCCAGAGCCAGGGATAAAACAGTGATTTTTTATTTGCTACGCAAATTATTTGCAAGAAAAGCTTCTGCACTTTCTCCTTTGCTGTTGTTACTGTGGGAATCAGTCAATGCAAAACAAAAGACTTAGACAACGAACGTGAGTCGTACTTTAAACATTTTCTTTTATTTACACTTAGCCGACAATATTAATTTTATCAATCTTTCTTTAACTAAAAGAAAGAGGAAAAACGAAAAATAACTTATACAGGGTTTTCCAACAAGAGGTGTTATTTTGAATCACCCGGTATTTCGGTAGCTGTCACTTTTGCAGCTTTTATTCTTTAACATGTGACAAGTAGATATGACGCCATTACTAAAATTGGAACGATACACGCTTCTACAACGCATTGAAATTAAAATTGATGAATGAAAATGATCCGGAATTCCATCGAAAAATCAACTTGACCGTTAAGGCCCATTTCCACCTCGGTGGCTAAGTCAACAAGCAAAATTGTCTGGGGCTCGGAAAACCCTAGAGTTATTGTTGAGAAGCCTCTCCATCCTCATCGTGTGACCGTTTGGTGCGGTTTAAGTTCCGGCGGGTCATTGGACCTTACTTTTTCGAAAATGAGGTTGGATCAACAGTTACGGTGAATGGATTGCGCTATTAAAAATTTTTTTATGGTAGGAGTTGGATGGTATTTATCTGCACAACGTTTACTTTCAACAAGACGGCGCTACGTGCCACACAAGCAACGAAACCTTTGCTCTTTTACGGAAATTCCTCTGACCACAGAGAAGCGTAGTAAAATTGGATTATTCGAAATTTGTACTTTTAAGGGGCGAGCGGGACAAAAAGGGATAAAAATGGTACCAACTATAGCATTACAGCTAGAAACATGAGAATTGGTATGTAAATTCCTCTGGCCATATAGAAACGATGTAAAATTAGATTTTTCGAAATTTGTATTTATAAGGGGCGAGTGGGACAAAAGGGATAAAAATGGTATCAACAAAAGTATTACAGCTAGAAACGTGAAATTTGGTATGTTATCCCTCTGACCACATGGAAACGAAGAAAATTGAATTTTTCGAAATTTGTACTTTTAAGGGGCGAGCGGTACAAAAAGGGATAAAAATGGTACCAACTACAGCATTACAGCTAGAAACATGAGAATTGGTATGTAAATTCCTCTGACCATATATAAACGAAGTAAAATTGGATTTTTCGAAATTTGTATTTATAAGGGGCGAGTGGGACAAAAGGGATAAAAATGGTATCAACTAAAGTATTACAGCTAGAAACGTGAAATTTGGTATGTTATCCCTCTGACCATATGGAAACGAAGAAAATCGAATTTTTCGAAATTTGTACTTTTAAGGGGCGAGCGGGACAAAAGGGATACAAAGTGTACCAACTAAACTATTGTAGTTAGAATCGTGAAATTCGGCTTGTAGATTTCTCCGACCATGTAGATTTCTCCGCAACATAAATGGATTTTTCGAAATTTGCACATTTAAGGGATGAGAGAGGCAAAAAGGGATACAAATGGTATTACATCTAGAATCGTGAAATTTGGTATGTAAATTCCTCTGACCATGTAGAAGCGCAGTATAATTGGACTGTTCGAAATTTGTACTTTTTGGGGGGTAGGCGGGACAAAAGTAGTGTATATATTTTTAGGGAAAGCAAAAACACATGTTATCTATAGTGATTTTTCAAAATCTGTACTTTTTGGGAAAGAAGTGCAAAAGTTATAAACTGGCTGACTGAATCTAGAAACATGAGATCGATATAAATGGTTGCAATTTTTTGTTCAAAACTTGGTAGAAAATAATAAAAATTATACATACGAAGTAGTTCAGCTAAAATATTGCATATCGACAAGCACATTCCTTTGACTGTGTCTGAGTGCTAGCTAAATGGAGGTTTCCAAATTGCTATTTTAGATTTATCTGTATCCACCAAAAGAAAATTAAATAAATACTATCCAAAAACAGACACGGATAAAATTAGCAAATAACTGGCTTTTTCGAGTGCGAATCAGCGGGTACTGGTAGTTTAAAGTTAAAAACAAATTACGAAATCTTAATAGTAATTTTCATATTTCCAAAGTCCTTGCCTTTGCAAAAACTGCAATATTTTTGAAACCAATTAGTCATTACATTGCCTCCTTCGTTCATAACCACGACAATGTACGAAACGAATAAAAATTTATTATTTCACAGGAAATTTGCAGTTTTACAAATAATTTGATACCTGTCCAGCCAGTCAACTTGGACATCCATCAATGAATCGTCGTCTTTCATCGCCACCTTTTGAGTCATAAGACGACACATACTAACAAACATATGTATATACATATGTGCGAAACAACATAAGCGCAAAGTGATCTGCATATATTTCATGCAGCTAGGAGCTCTTTCGTTACACAAAAAGGAGCGCCTCATATGGCGAAAAGTATTTATTCGGTTAGCCATATATCAGTCAAATTCTCCCTCTGCTTAGCTTTGGTTCGTGCTGTAAAGCCACAGAAAGCGTCAGGCGATGGTAGATTTGATGGTGTGTTTTGTAACGGCCACTCTTTTAGGGTATTGCCTGTCCATCTGACTGCGACTGTCCATCTATTCGCTGCACAGTGGAGGAATTCGAAAAAAGTATAGGTCCCAACTCGATAGCATTTCAGCAAAGAGAATGTGAAATCTCCAATTCAATTTTTCCAAGTGCAGCACTGTGCGCTAGTTTGAATGTTTGTCTTTCGGACAGACCGTCTGTCCGTGGCTTTGAACACTTTGCAATATCTCATGATGCAAGTCACGATTTGGTTTGTTGTTCAAAAATTACATATAGAGAAGTCGTCCATTGGATTGCAGTTGCAGCGGGAGGGATAGACACCCATAGCAGGCGAGATTTCAATGAAACAATAAAAATATCTTTGGCAATAAATAATAATGATTTTATTTGGAATTTTTTATCGCCCCTTATGAAACCTAAAATGCCTACTTTTGTGAACTAGAAAAGAGAAATAAAGACTCCTGAAAGTAAGAACTGATTATGGGGGAAATAATTATAGTCTATGCGAAATCAACCTGAAATGCTCTAGAAAAAAAATACAAACAATAGGAAACTTGCCGAAGATCCACGCACATGTACATTAGGATGGGTCACGAAAATAAATTGCTGCTGTCACCCGCCAAAAATGAAGATTGGATTGTTTAATGATGATCTGCAAAATATTTGGTCACTGGGTCAAGCCATCTGTGAGCTAAACGCTCAAAAAGGGATAAAAATGGTACCAATGCACAGTGGATGCATTTGTATCATTGCAATGATACGATAACAGCTAGAAACATGAAATTTGGAATGTACATCCCTCTATTTGAAGAGATACGTAAAATAGAGGGATTTTTTTAAATTCGTACATTTAAGGGATACAATTGGAAAAGAGGGTTAAGAATGGTACCTACCAAATCGATGAAGTTGAAATCATGAAATTCGGTGTGTACTTTCATCTGAATGCGAAGATATGAAATAAAAAGGTTTTTTTTTGAAATTTATACTTTTAGTCGGAAAATGGTACGATTGGGGATAAAATGGTACCAACCAAACGGCTGCAGCTATATTAATGAAATTCGGTGTGTACACTTCTCTGACTGCGGTGACGCGAGTAATAAAGATATATTCCGATATTCTTAGCAGCAGGATCTAAATGGAATTAAATTTTGCTACTATCTAACATGATATTCAGTATTTGTACTCGTCTTTCGACGTAGACGCGGAAAATAAGAGGTACGAATTTTTCTAAATTCGTACTTTTAGGCTCGCAATGGAAAACGGAGTGAAACTGGTACCAATAAAACGGCTAGAGCTAAAATCATGAAGTTAGGTGTGTACCTTCCACTCTGAAACACATTGGATCTTCAATATTACAATTTTTCCTATCAAAATGGCACAGGCATTTAGGCTGTAGATGGAATCAAGAAATTGCAAATGGGGTAAATCGGGCTTGAGGGAAATTGTATCTACCTAATAATATTTAGGGCACATTTTTTAAGATTTCTGACTAATAACTATATTAATTACTAGCAGTATCCGCTGCTTCCCACGCGAAAAAGCCAGTTATTGGTTATTAGTTTTATCCGTCTCTATTTTGGGATAGTATTTATTTGATCTTCTTTGGGTGGATATTTATAAATCTAAAATAGTTATTTGGAAACCTCCTATATACAGTCAAACGAATGTACTTGTCAATGTGCACTATTTTAGCTGAACTCCTTCGTATCATTTTTATCATTTGCCACCCAGTTTTGAACAAAAAATTTCAACCGCAGAGCCTTTTATATCCTCGATCTCATGTTTCTAAATGCATCCGGCCAATTTATAACTTTTTGCACCTATTTCCCAAAAAATACACATTTTGAAAAATCACTATAGGTAACATGTGTTTTTGCTTCCCCTAAAAACAAACAAAAACATGTACTTTATTTGGTACCACGTTTATCGCTTGTCGTTGTGTCCTCCTTATAAGTATAAATGTTGTAATAGCAACCTTTTTGTCCCGCGCGCCTCAAAAGTACAAATTTCAAAAAATCCAATTTGATTGCACTTCTACATGGTCAGAGGAATTTACATATCAAATTTCACGATTCTAGTTGCAATACTATAGTTGGCACCATTTGTTATCCATTTTTGTGCCGGTTAGCCTTTAAAAGTACAAAAATGTATTTATATTCCGCTTCTACATTGTCAGAGGAATTTACATACTAAATTTTACGATTCCAGCTGTAATACTAAAGTTGGTACAATTTTTATTCCTTTTGGTCCCGCTCACACCTTATAAGAACAAATTTCGAAAAATCCAGTCAGAGGAATTTGCACACCAAAAGTTACGACTATATCTGCAATACTTTAGTTGATACTATTTTTGTCCCTTGTTGTCCCGCTCACCCCCTATAAGTACAAATTTCGAAAAAATCTATTCACGCTTCCACGTTGTCAGAGTAATTTAAACTCCAAATTTCACAACTATAGCTACAATACTTTAGTTGGTACCATTGTTATCCCTTTTTGTCCCGCTCATCCCGCATAAGTGCAATTTTCGAAAAATCAATTTAGATTCTATGATGTCAGAGGAATTTACACGCCAAATTTCTATAAACTATAGCTGTAATACTTAAACTGGTACTATTTTATCCCTTTTTGTCCCGCGCAACCCTTAAAGGTACAAATTTCGAAAAATCCAATCTTAGTGCGCTTTTACATGGTCAGAGGAATTTACATATCAAATTTCACGATTCTAGCTGCTATACTTTAGTTTATCCCTTTTTGTGCCGTTCACCCCTTAAAATTACAAAAATTAATTTATATTGCGCTTCTATATGGTGAGGGGAATTCACATACCAAATTTCACGAATCTAGCTATACTAATTTAGTTGGTACCATTCGTATCCCTTTTTGTCCCGCTCGCCCCTTGAATGTACAAATTTCAAAAAATCCATTTAAGTTGCAAGTCTACGTTGTCAGACAAATGTAGATTCCGATATTCACGAATATAGTTGCAATACTTAAAAGGGTACAATTTTCCCCCTTTTTGTCTCTTTCCTCCCTTAAAAGTACACATTTCCAAAAATCCCTATTTGTAGCTAGTCTGCACCGAATTTCATGTTTTCAGCTACTGCAGTTTAGTCAGCACGAAGGTTCGATGTTTATCCCTTTTTGTCTCATTTTACCCCATAAAAGTTCGAATTTCGTAAAACCGTTTCTTAGTCGACGTCTACGTCATATTTGGGAACTAACCTGAAAATTTGACCCTGACTTCAGCCGTTTGGTCTGGGTGCTACTCAATGATAAGTCAGTCAGTCAGTAACGCAACTCTTTTATATAAAGGGTCCGCCAAATAACTTTTTTTTGAAAATTCCATCAGTCAGTTTAATAGACCCACTGAAGCGGCTATTCGGGCTATTGTGACTACATTTCGCACCAAATTTACATTGTTGGACATTAAACCACCAACAGGCTTACGTTTACGATTCGTCGCCGTTCACAGAAATTGGGCCTCTGTTACTCAAAAACGTGGAAATGCCAGAATTGGACTAAGCGGATGGACCATTTGAGGCGCAGTCAAGGTCAACATTTGGATGAAATAATCTTCAACCATTAAATTATATGGACCATACTATCGATTCATTTTATGTGTTTTTTTTGAAAAACTTTTTTATAGCTTTTAAAAAATCACCCTTTATTTTATTTAAAACAATGTTAAAAGTTGGCGTATTTGCAAAGCTTCTCTGTTTGGTTGTTAAATGAATACAAATTAATTATAGCCTGACCATGAAAATTCAATCTTTTCATAATTTCCATCTGGTTCTCGATATAAACGATACATCTAGCCCACTTTTTTATTAAATATGATTTAATTTGCGTCTTATTTTCAAAGAGATACACACAGAGAGAGAAGTGTACATAATGAAACCACATCTGTGGCTTACAATTTAATTGAATGTAACACTGACCAGCAGACGCGATGTAAACGACCACCCAACGCACACATAAAGAAATGAATGTTTAACCAAAATGTGTAAGAAACTGACATGATACAACCTCAAGACTTGTCCAATTAAGGTGAAACAAGTACAAAGTAAAGACGAATGGAATATTCCCTTTGGGCTACCTTCAACATCACCACCAAAAAAACACATAAATTTGAATTATAAAGTTAAACATTATAAACACTCATGGAAACCCGAAAAATAAGTCAGGAAATTGTGATAAGCCCAAAACCCAAACAGCTATGATGCTTTATTGTTCAAATTTGGGGGGTAGTGTTATATTAACTCATGCTAAATTACAGGGTTTAACAACACATTACATGATTTAGCACAACAGAAAACAAGCCCATGTTTAAAAAAATAATTCGCAGAATTTTGAAAACGCAGCTTTTGGGTATAACTTGAACTGAAAACATTTGATAACACCTTTACACGATACAAATGAAAGAAGGTGAACATGACGTATACGTTGAATATAGCACGGAACGCGTTTGGAAAAGAGAATTTATGCTTCGTTGTGTGGCACTTTCGGTTCGTGTGTGCGTGTGTAATGAAAAGATATAGGCATGATTGCATTTAAGCCAAGTTTAATCTTTAATGTAGATCTTGATTAAAATGCCACCAGGCCACGGCTTAAATAATGTAAAGGAAGCGCACAACAACGATCTGAACAGAACATGATGTACTTGAAGAGAAGCTAAAAAGGGAACAAACGTGAGCGGCAGCCACAACATCTATATAACCCTTTAATATGCTCTTCCGTATATAAAGGGTGATTTTTTAAAAGCTATAGGAAAGTTTTTCAAAAAAAAAAAAACATATAAAATTCAGAAAAATGCATGAAATCTTTATTTGAATCGATAGTACGGCCCATATAATTTAATGTTTGAAGATTATTTCATGCAAATGTTGACCTTCACTGCGCCTCAAATGGTCCATCCGCTTAGTCCAATGTTGGCATTTCCACGTTTTTGAGTAACAGAGGCCCAATTGTTGCGAACGGCGACGAATCGATAATTGATGGTCATCATTAACACTGGCCGATACAGCTGCGATATTTTCTTCAGTTCGCACTCTACGTAAGCGTGTTGGTGGTTTAATGTCCAACAATGTAAGTTTGGTGCGAAATTTAGTCACAATAGCCCGAATAGCCGATTAAACTGACCATAAAATGGAAGAAGCGCGCGATGAACTTTCTTAATAGAGCACGCATTTTGATAATAAAATTCAATAATTTGCAAGCGTTGTTCGTTTGTAAGACGATTCATGGTTGAATTATAGACCAAACTGAAGATGTTTGACAGTGAAACAAAACACGAAACGTGCGTCAGATGTTTAAACCAGTGTTGCCAAAAATATAATAGCTAAAAAATCACCCTTTATAATAAAGTCACATACAAAATCATTTTTGGTATGTTTGAGATGGAGTCTTCGAAAGTAAAACATACGGAGTAGAGCTCGATGACCCAACATACAAAACTTTGTCCAAATGAAAGATTCAGTGAGAATAAATCAACATTAATACGAGGAAGTATGCATGTCTACAATATTCTACATGAGTTACTGAATTCATTAATGCAAAAACCACTGCACTTTGCAATAATATAAGTAAATACAATTTGTTAGTTTATTTCACTAGTTATTAGGAAAGTAATCGTTAGAATTGATTGAAGTTGTTTCATATATTAACTGAGACAATGTCATATTATTGTCATTTTACTAGAAATAGGGTAGTTAATTTACTAAAAGACATTTCTTTGGACCTAGTAAAAGTTTCTTACAATTGAGTAAATTCATACATGTGTGGAAGAACATTTACAAGGTTTTACGAAACATTATCATTTAGGAAATTTTAACTAAAAACAAATAAAATCGGAGTTAAGGTCGGTAGGGCCGAACTTGCGTTTAAAAAAATACAAACGAAAAAACTAAAACAAATGAGCGTTGGCACGACAGAAGTATTGCTGGGTAACTATACCTGCATAAACACATACTTACATATGCAATTCAATGAGATGCTTGTAAGATGGCAAGTGTACTTTATTGCTTGGTGCGATTTTTTAAACGCAAATTCGGCAAGTGAGATGTGCTTCTCGTTCGTTTGTGAAAATCATTTCCTTATAGAGGCCGGGTTTGATGTTGAAAAGTCCCTGCGAAGCCACTTGAAAAGACTTTTGACATGGTCGAAATCATGATCGTGGTAGTCTGTAGCCAAGTAATAAATGTCACCATGCCATTTGTAATAATGGTCTTGAGCCAGGACAATATCCCAGTTCAAAACATAATATTTTTATTATTTCAAATCAATCTTATCCCAACAAGCAAAGTAATAAGAAAACGATTCGTAATCGTATCGCCTAGAAGAAAAATAATATTGCGGCAACTTCGTATTGTGGAAGTAACCTCAAAAAACTAGATATCGGCTGATAACCACCTAGAAGACAAAAACGCAATCTTCCATATTTTCATCATTTTCATATTTCAAAATTAATAATTACAAACATCATAAACGATAAGAAAACATAAAACATCTAATAGTTAGAAATTAAATATATGGACATCAAATAATACAGATATCAAGCTTATATTACCACAGCTGTTTTCGGCTTATGTTCTTTATTAAAGAGTGATTTTTTTGAGGTTAGGATTTTCATGCATTAGTATTTGACAGATCACGTGGGATTTCAGACATGGTGTCAAAGAGAAAGATGCTCAGTATGCTTTGACATTTCATCATGAATCGTCTTACAAACGAACAACGCTTGCAAATTATTGAATTTTATTATCAAAATGCGTGCTCTGTTAAGAAAGTTCATTGCGCGCTTCCATTTTATGGTCAGTTTAATCGACCCACTGAAGCGGCTATTCGGGCTATTGTGACTAAATTTCGCACCAAATTTACATTGTTGGACATTAAACCACCAACACGCTTACGTAGAGTGCGAACTGAAGAAAATATCGCAGCTGTATCGGCCAGTGTTAATGATGACCACCAATTTTCGATTCGTCGCCGTTCGCACCAATTGGGTCTCTGTTACTCAAAAACGTGGAAATGCCAAAATTGGACTAAGCGGATGGACCACCTAAGACGCAGCCGCGGTCAACATTTAAATGAAATTATCTTCAAAAAGTAAATGTCATGGACCAATCTAACGTTTCAAATAAAGAACCGATGAGATTTTGCAAATTTTATGCGTTTTTTTTTTTAAAAAGTTATCAAGCTCTTAAAAAATCACCCTATAGTTCGGTCTTTCGCATGTTAAAAATGTTTCTGGTTAATAAAATGGATGTTTTTGCACTTGGGTTTGAAAAAAAAAAACCAAAACATATATCTAAAAATAAAACAAATAAAATGCATATAATACAATACAAGCTATATTATTCATAATTCCGCTTATATACCTTTAAATTCAGAAATTATATAATTTTGAACCGATGGCTTCTCCTTGGTTCCCATCCAAGTAAATTTGCTGACCAAGCTTTTTGAGAGCGCGTCTTATCAAAACTGCAGGGCACTGCTCCAATTCGTTTTGAAAACATAGCCTCTGTGAAATGCGAAAAAGTGAATGTCTGATAAAATGTTTACCCAAGAGATGTTTATCAATAATCAACTTACCAATTTGCTTTCCATCACTTGCTACTGATTTCATGTAGAACTTCAACTTACATATTCTCTTTTACTTATAGCGTCATTTTGCAATGCACCAACAAAATATGAAAAGAAACACGGATTTCCATTGAAAGAGAAATTTTCTTTTATTATTTCCAAAACATTCAAACGGACAATGACAACAACATCAATATCGTCAATATTTCTTCAAAATGATAAAAGGGTGATAAGCAAAAAAATATGTTGATGGATTTCTTCAAAATGATAAATTTTAAGATATAGCCGCAATATCTTCTTGGTGATATATCGTCCAAATGTTTGTAGGGCTACCAATACGTTTACATATCGAAACAATACTTCAAGATAATTCAAAAAATAAAAAATATTCTTATATTTTTATTTTCAAAAAGCTTAAATACAATAAATACTGGTAGATAGTGGGTGCTACAGTCGTGTGTATCTCCATTCTATTTTAATTCCAAAAGTACAAATTTTGAAAATCCATTATCTCACGTACATAATGCAAAATAACTTATCTTCAACACTCAACCTATTGTTGCTGTAAAAGTAAAACAAGTAAGAATTTTGAAAAAATCGTTTTATTTGGCGAATTCCATGATTCTAGCTGCGTCCATTTGTTAGTACAATTTTTATCTCCAATTTCCTATTTAATCCCTTAAGAGTACGACTTTGTAAAATCTCTACATTTTACGTGTCTATGTAACTAGAGGGATGTACGCAGCGAATTTCATTATGCTAGCTGTAGTCGTTTCCCTTGAAAGTACGAAATTGGAAAAACCTTTTATTTATCTACACTCCGAATTTCATGACTCTAGCTGTGGTCATTTGGTTAGTACTATTTTTATCCCCTTTTCCATTTTAACCCCAAAAAGTACAAATTTCGAAAAATCCGTTTGTTTTATGTGTCTACGTAATCAGAGTAATGTAGACACCGAATTTCATTATTCTAGATGCAGCCGTTTTGTTGGTACCATTTTTATCCCTCTATTCCCATTTTACCCCTTAAAAGTACGAATTTGGAAAAATACTTTTTTATTATGTATCTGCTCAATTAGAGGAATGAATACACCGAATTTCATTATTCTAGGTGCAGCCGTTTGGTTGGTACTATTTTTATCCCTCTATTCCCATTTTCCCCCTTAAAAGTATGAATTTGGAAATTGGAGGAATGTACACACCGAATTTCGTGTTTCTAGCCGTTGTCTTTTAATGGTACACGTTTTTGTTATAGGGGGAATGCACATACTGGGTATTTTTAGTCCTTATAAGGGGAAAAATTTTCCCTTTAGGCCGATTTCGTCCAGTTTCAACTCTAGCCGATCTATAACTATAAGACGCATTTATGGAAAATTATGGACGTCTGATGGACGGACATGGCTATATCGTCGTAGAATTTTATGACGATCAGGAATATATATACTTTATAGGGTCTCAGGTCGATATTTCAAGGTGTTACAAACGGAATGACAAAGTTATCATCCTGGAAATGGAGAGCATTTTTGCGGATTTTTTCATGCAAATTAATTTTTTTTTCGCGACTTTAGTAAACACATATTTTAAATTATTTTTATTTTTTAATAAATGCTTATTTTTTTGTTACATAGTGTTATTAATAACACATAATATCCAGTACATTAAGTATAGTTTAAGAGATTAAGTTTAATGTACTTTACCCTCCACTTCTTTGTGCAATTCACTGATCGGCCTAGAATAACTTTTGAATCGATTTAGCCATGTCCATCTGTCTGTCTGTTTGTTCATCTATTCTTGTAATCAAGGTACAGGCCGCAATCTAACATAAAATCCCTTCCTAATAATTGGCACAGTCAACTTGTCTGGGCTAAGGACGGACGCTATTTAA
The DNA here is from genome assembly GCA_947397865.1 of Polietes domitor. Classification (NCBI taxonomy): domain Eukaryota; kingdom Metazoa; phylum Arthropoda; class Insecta; order Diptera; family Muscidae; genus Polietes; species Polietes domitor. The sequence continues at coordinate 240,624,165 of OX377618.1, read as the reverse complement.
TTTGAAACAACTTTAGATTTCTATATAGCTCCCATACAAATTTCGCTATCTATATGAGGAATTCCATGTGAAACCAACAAGAAATGTTCGAAGGTTTTCCGATTTTGATGAAATTTGGATTTTGATGATTTTTTTTGAAACACTGTTACGTAACCAGATTTAACTTTTGTTCTGCAAAAGATATTGAGACAATTGCAGCAGTATTGTTGGTTTTTAGCGCAATAATCATAAAAAATAATTAAAAAATATATTTATATTTTTTGGATAATTTTTTTAAAACAAATTCAATATTTGAAAAAATCCTTATTGATGGCAAAAATACCAGGCCCCCCGACGAGGCCTTCCAAACGCCCTCCATCTGCCGCCGTATGTTGGAATATCTGTTTGATTGTGTGATTGTGTCTGTAACTTTATTTGAAAAGTCTCGACAAGGCAATGTTCCCACGAAACAGGTTGCTTTGCCAACATAAGTGACTGATGGTTCAACGCAACCAACTCTTTGTTGTTGTTGTTGCCGTATTAAGCAGCAGCAAGCGAAGACTGCATAAAACGTATCCACTCGCCTCGTACCACACTCCACAAGTCTCTATAATGATACTCTTCACTCCTTTTCCGTGGCGTATGCATCACTTCGTTCCTTAGCACGTTCTTGTTGTGGTGGACCACATAGCACCGGTCATAGTGGTCCGGTCCGTTTTGACTGACTGTGTGTTAGGCCTTTAACGCTCCATATGAACGTTGAATGTGGATAAAATGCATTTATCTTAAGCATTTCGTATTCTTGCTTTTGTTTTGTCTGTTGTATTCTTAAGAATGGAATGATAATGGAAACCTTGATAGGAAAAAAACCTAATATCCGATAATGTCCATAAGCACAGTGCGGAGATGCCAACTAAAAACTTCCTTAATGAAAACAAGCATAAAAATAGATATAAAAGCGTTTTTAATATTTAATTACGAAACCGCAACGCGGGGTATATAAGTTAGTCATTCCAATTGTAACACCTAGAAATATCGACCTGAGACCCTATAAAGTATCTATATATACAATAGGATGGGTCACCAAAAAAAAATTGCAGCAGTCACCCCCCAGAAATGAAGATTGGATTGTTTAATGAGGATCTGCAAAATATTTCGTCGCTGTGTCAAGCCATCAGTGAGCTAAACGTTCCTGAAAACACCTCTAAAAATCATTTTTCTCCTTGTATGATTTTTTATGTTGCATTTTTTTCATTTTTTTCTTTTTGAATTTATAGTCCCTTGGAAGCATTTTGAATACAAAATTTTATTCTTGTCTTAGAGTAAATCCTTGGTCGTATTATTTATTGAATTATATTTATATTGAATCTTTGTGGTTATTCAAGGTGACAGCTAAAACTCATATTTCTTGGAAACATTTTGTAAGAGGTGTTATGAAAAATAAACAGAAGGAATCAATACCTTTCGAAATATGCCTAAATGATGAATTTCGGACGAAAAATTACGTCGCTGACTCCATGTCTGTGAAATAATTTAATACAGGAGATGGATTTTCAGAGCCAAATTTTCAAACTCTTTTTACAAAAATGAGCATTGCGTCTTCAATTTCCTTCCGATGTTCAACATTTAGGCATCGTACGAAAGGTACCGACTGCTATTTATTTTATAAAGTAGATTTTTCAGTTTTCACTATTAAAAAACACAAAAAAATACTAAAAATGGTCAATAATTCGACCTAATTGGTTACTCTACGACAAGAATCAAAATTTATATTTAAAGTGCTTTCAAGGGTCTATTGTTTCAGTAAAAAATTTACAAAAATGCTGCACAGAGGCTGCCGACTTTCCTAGAAGTGCAGTATATTACAGCAAAATATATTTTTTTAATATAGCCAAACCAAAACAAATACAAATATTGAACAAATAATTTTATAAATAAATATAACATTTTTATTATTTCAAACCACGTTTATAAGGCAATGTTTCCGATACGTTTGCACTATATATCGAAATAATACTTCAAGTCAAAAAATAAATATTCTTTTATTTATATTTTCAAAAAAAAATAAATACCAAAAATGTTGGTAGATAGTGGGTGCTACAGTTGGTTGTACTTCCTTTATATTTTAATTCGAAAAGTGCAAAATCCATTATCTCAAGTACATCGTGCAAAATGGCCTAACTTCATGATTCAACGAAGTTTTGCCGTAAAAGTAAAAAGTAAGAATGTGGAAAAATCTTTTTTATTTTGCGTGTCTACGCAGTCAGAGGAATGTCTACACCAAATTCCATGCGACTATTTGGTTGGTACCATTTTTATCCCTTTTTCACTACCGACTTTCTAAAATCCCTTTATTTTACGTATCTACGCAATTAGAGGGATGTACACACCGAATTTCATCATTCTAGCTGTAGTCGTTTAGTTGGTACTATATTTATGCCTCAGTACCCATTGTATCCTTTGGACGCACGAATTTGGAAAAACCGTTTACTTTTCGTGTCGACGCAGTCAGAGGAATATATACTCCGATTTTCATGTGGTTGATACTATTTTTATCTCCTTTTTCCATTTTAACCCCAAAAAGTACGAATTCTGAAACTTCGTGTCTACGCAATCAGAGGAATGTATTCACCGAATTTCATTATTCTAGGTGCAGCCGTTTGGTACCATTTTCCATTTTACACCTTAAAAGTACGATTTGGAAAAAATACTTTTATAATATGTATCTACTCAATTAGACGAATGTACCCACCGAATTTCGCGTTTCTAGCTGTTGTCGTTTGATAGGTACCATTTTTATCCCTTTTTACTCCATTTCACCCCCTACGAATAAAAATCACTTTATGGTGCACGTTTTTGTTATAGGGGGGATGCGCATACCCACTATCAAGTAAGAACAGGCAGACATATTGAAAAACAAGTATGGAAAGGCTAAATTCGGGCGGGACCGACTATATGATACAATTCACTTTCTAATACGAATACAATTCAATTCAGTAAAAAGTTGAAATCGGGAAGAATTTTTGTATGTTTCCTAATCATATGCTAATATGACCTGACCCATGATGTCAAATCGAGATGAACATTTGTGGGCTATATCCCAACATAGAATGGTGTGACCCACTTACACAATAGGTGCTTCCAGGTCAATTATAACGTGTTATGCTCAATTTTAAGAAATTCTCTGAAAATACGTGGTTTCTGGGGCGGAAAAATCAAGCCGTGAGTGAAATGTCTATTGGAGGTACATATATATCTGAACCGATCTGACCCATTTTAAATATAAGATGTTTTGCCAAATTTTCAGAAATCTGTTAAAATATGTGGTATCTAGAGTGCAAAGAGTCAAATCGGGAGTGAAATTCGTATGGGGGCTATAGCTAAATCTGAACCAATTTTCTTCAAATTAAATAGCGTTCGTTCTTATCCCGAAAAACTTCGTTGTGCTACGTTTCGTTTGGTTCTGGCTGCAATTGCGACCAGTACTTTGATTACAAGAATATATGGACAGACAGACGGACGGACAGAATGACTTTGCTAAATCGACTCAAAAAGTGATTCTAAGTCGATCGGTATGCTTAACAATGGGTATATCTCGTTTTGTTTGGGTGTTACAAGCAAATGCACAAAGATATACTACTCTCGTGGAGTGTATAAAAATTACACGGGAATAACATGATTTTTAGAGGTGTTTTCAGGAGCGTTTAGCCCACAGATGGCTTGACCCAGTGACGAAATATTTTGTAGATCATCATTAAACAATCTAAACTTCAGCTTTGGGTGGTGACCGCTGCTATTTATTTTCGTGACCCATCCTAGTATACATTATTTTTAAGCAAAGAATACATACACAAATTTTCAAAACAATCGCAGCGATCGATGTCAAAAATCGTACCGCTTGACATGGAATGACTCCCATATAATTTCAAATGTATATACTCCTAAAAACTTCAGATGCACGAACAAATTTTTAACACCAACAAAGTGTAGTTTCAAGCAATCGACTGAAATATATATGTTCAGCAATCATGGACGAACGACAACAAGTCTAGTCAACAAAACAGAGAGAAAAAACTACACCAAATTTATATTTTTTAATTACTTTTCTCCCTGCCAAGATTAAATGATTAAACGGTATAAAACATACAATTTAAGCGTAACACAGGCAACCAATTCGACCATCGAGATAATGAGGGGCGAGACTCTATTTTGGTGTTTCACATTTTCTACTTTGTTTCACATTTGAATCTCACCCAAAAAAAAAAATACATTCATTCATTAATATTTTATTTTAGATTAAAGAAACATGAATCATCAGAAAACAATGTCGGCGTACTAGTCATAGACGTATCCCTTTTACGAGGTTGATGTGATACAAACACTTTGTGTCTGATCTTCTTGTACAAATTTATAACAAACTGTTTTGGTTTCGAATAATGTGAGGTGTGCGCAAGTGTGCGTGTTTGTTGGAATGTAGTGACTTTTATATAAAAAACTGAAATCATTGAAATCACTTTATAAACGCTTCTTTCCGAAAGTGCGGCTTTATTTGAAAAAAAAAAAACGTTAGCATGACACTCAGACGTACGCACAAAGTTTCTGTAACCGAAAAAATGATAAATCTGTTTCTAACAAACCCACAGACACCTCAAGACTCGATCAATTCAAGCATTTGCTGCCTGAGCAATCTAATGCTGGTTGTTTCTCTATGCGTTGCGCGTGCGCACACACGCACAATTGTTGCTGTTGCTTTGGCTCACACAAGAATTAATGTTAAATAAGAATATAAACAACAATTTGTTGTTTATTGTTAAGACTATTTAGAAGTTTGTACTCATTGGTGTTGGAGAAACCTTCACCACAGGTAATGTATGTTTCAAACGGGCTATACAATGTTTGTTTTGCCGGTTGTAACATGGACTTTCATGAAGATCAGACATCATTAGTCATAGGTATGGGAGCTAAAAAATTCGGCAAGTTTTTTCTACGAAAGATAAATGTGGATAGAACGCCTGACACAATCTCAGCATCAAGAAGAATGATCTTTAATGATGTGCTTAGAAAATAATTCGACTTAATATTATTAAAATTTATTGTACTCACTAGAATCGTATATATAGTACTGATTGGTATTTATTGTACGAAGCTCTATATTGCATATTCAGTCGAAAGAATATTCAAATATTATTAATTTTACTCATCAGGCTGACAAAACCGAAAACCAGTAAACCTGTGTTAACTCCGTCCACCGTTTTTTATACCCTCCACCTCCAGGATAGGGGAATACCAACTTTGTCTTTCCGTTTGTAACACCTTGAAATAACGACCTGAGACTCTATAAAGTAAAGGGTGTTTTTTATTGAGGTATAGAACTTCGAATTGAAATAAAACACAAGAAAATCGTTTTAATGTCCATCAATTTGGCTTTATTGGAAGGATAATTTTATGCCATTAATGTTTAAATAATCCAATGGTGTCAAATCACACGATCTTGGTGGCCAATTGACAGGTCCATTCCGCGAAATTATGCGCTCATCGAATGTTTCCTTCAATAATTCCAATTGCTGTGCACGGTGGCGAATCGATTCATTCGGGTCCTCTTCAACACTTTGCTCTACAGCGGCAATTGTTTCTTCGGTGCGCACTGTTCGACGTCTCTGCGGATGCATATTATCACATAGAGTTAACGTAGTGCGAAAGCGATCCATGGTTAACCGAATTAATTGCTCTGATGGACGATTATGTCGACCATAAAATGGTGAACTTCGCGAACTGAACCATTACTTTCTAAATAAATTTGCACGATTTGCAAGCGTTGTTCTTTTGTCAACCTGTTCATGATGAAATGGCAAACCAAACTAAATATTAATCACTTGACAGCTGACAAAATGGCCACCAATTAAAAAAGTGATGCCAACTTAAAGTTCTATACCCCAATAAAAAACACCCTTTATATACATTCTTGATCGTCATAAATTTCTAAGACGAAAGGAATCAGGACGTCCAAATTTTCCATAAATGCTTCTTATAGTCGTAGATCGGTTGGGATTGAAACTGGGCTAAATCGACTCAAAGGGAAATATTTTTCCTCACAAGGCCTAAAAATACCCTTAATAACCCCTAATGTTTTACTGTATTTAAGCATATTTTTTCAATATGTATGTTTGTATTTATATTTAGTATTATTCGTAGGGGGTGAAATGCGACAAAAAGGGATAAAAACGGTACCTATCAAACGAAAACAACTAGAAACACGATATTCGGTGCGTACATTTCTCTAATTGAGTGGATACATAATACAAACTTATTTTTTCCAAATCTGTACTTTTAAGGGGTAAAATGGGAATAGAGTGATGAAAATTGTTCAACCAAACGGCTGCACCTAGAATAATGAAATTCGGTGTATACATTCCTCTGATTGCGTAGACATGTAAAATAAACGAATTTTTCGAAATTCTTACTTTTTGGAGTGGAAAGAGGGGATAAAAATAGTACCAACCAAATGACTGCAGCTGGATTCATGAAATTCGGTGTATACATTCCTCTGACTGCGTAGACACGAAACATAAAGAGATTTTCGAAAGACGCCGGTCTGTTGAAAGCGGAATGAAATGAGCTAGGAGTTTCAATTTTTCCTTTAATGTGTCCTATGATTTTACATCGGTTGGGATTTCGACTATTTAATCATTTTTTTAACATTTGTTGTGTACATTCCCCTCGTAGCGTAAAGGCATCAACAATTAAATAAAATTTTTAGAGAGCGGAATTTTACAATTGCTACAAACATCCAATAATAACACCAATGATTTATTCTAAGACAATAATACAAATTTATATGTAACCCTCTCATGCCCAATGTTGCCTATATGCAACATTGCGAGTTAGTCCAATAAAATCTTTAAAATCACATATTTTGCAGAATTAATAATTTTTATTTTTGTCTACATATGTAACAAGGAATATTTAAAAGGGAACCAACAAATTCAGTAACTTGGGTTTGCGTAGGAAGGTGAAAACAAAAGTGAAGTCTCAAATTTCAATTGTTTGAGTTTCACGTAATTCGAAATTGTTTAGAAATTCTTCTTAGTTTTATTCGATTTCTTCGAGTACCAGAAAAACTGTCCTTGTTATTCGAAGAGGTAAGATTTTTAAAATGAAGAAACCATATAAAAATATTTTTTTGTTTAACCGATATCTGCAGTATAATAATTTTAAGAAACATCCTGTTACTCATGTCCTGTATGAATTAGAACACCACGACTCTATAGAAACCATATTTAGACCCATCAAAAAGCAGAGTAAGTTTTATATATTTATTAAGAAGAAAATTCGGGGATGAGAGGGTTAACGTGCTTTCTGTGTTCTATTAGTTCAGAAATATTTTGAAGATCATCATTAAACAATCTACTCTACATACCACGATCCAGTCTAATATACATATATCTACATCTACGAAATAACGCTAACTAGTAAAATTTCCGACCAATTGTTACAAATAAAGTTGTTTAGAAAATTAATCCTGGAAATGCAAAGCTCCGATTACAAAAGTCAAAATTGAATATTATACCCGGACAGAGCTGCTAATATTTTGTCCTTTGAACTGTAAAGCACTTTTGTGATTTATTTTATCCGATTTAGGAGCCTTTTACCATTTACCTTTTACCTTTTACCTTTTACCTTTTACCTTTTACCTTTTACCTTTTACCTTTTACCTTTTACCTTTTACCTTTTACCTTTTACCTTTTACCTTTTACCTTTTACCTTTTACCTTTTACCTTTTACCTTTTACCTTTTACCTTTTACCTTTTACCTTTTACCTTTTACCTTTTACCTTTTACCTTTTACCTTTTACCTTTTACCTTTTACCTTTTACCTTTTACCTTTTACCTTTTACCTTTTACCTTTTACCTTTTACCTTTTACCTTTTACCTTTTACCTTTTACCTTTTACCTTTTACCTTTTACCTTTTACCTTTTACCTTTTACCTTTTACCTTTTACCTTTTACCTTTTACCTTTTACCTTTTACCTTTTACCTTTTACCTTTTACCTTTTACCTTTTACCTTTTACCTTTTACCTTTTACCTTTTACCTTTTACCTTTTACCTTTTACCTTTTACCTTTTACCTTTTACCTTTTACCTTTTACCTTTTACCTTTTACCTTTTACCTTTTACCTTTTACCTTTTACCTTTTACCTTTTACCTTTTACCTTTTACCTTTTACCTTTTACCTTTTACCTTTTACCTTTTACCTTTTACCTTTTACCTTTTACCTTTTACCTTTTACCTTTTACCTTTTACCTTTTACCTTTTACCTTTTACCTTTTACCTTTTACCTTTTACCTTTTACCTTTTACCTTTTACCTTTTACCTTTTACCTTTTACCTTTTACCTTTTACCTTTTACCTTTTACCTTTTACCTTTTACCTTTTACCTTTTACCTTTTACCTTTTACCTTTTACCTTTTACCTTTTACCTTTTACCTTTTACCTTTTACCTTTTACCTTTTACCTTTTACCTTTTACCTTTTACCTTTTACCTTTTACCTTTTACCTTTTACCTTTTACCTTTTACCTTTTACCTTTTACCTTTTACCTTTTACCTTTTACCTTTTACCTTTTACCTTTTACCTTTTACCTTTTACCTTTTACCTTTTACCTTTTACCTTTTACCTTTTACCTTTTACCTTTTACCTTTTACCTTTTACCTTTTACCTTTTACCTTTTACCTTTTACCTTTTACCTTTTACCTTTTACCTTTTACCTTTTACCTTTTACCTTTTACCTTTTACCTTTTACCTTTTACCTTTTACCTTTTACCTTTTACCTTTTACCTTTTACCTTTTACCTTTTACCTTTTACCTTTTACCTTTTACCTTTTACCTTTTACCTTTTACCTTTTACCTTTTACCTTTTACCTTTTACCTTTTACCTTTTACCTTTTACCTTTTACCTTTTACCTTTTACCTTTTACCTTTTACCTTTTACCTTTTACCTTTTACCTTTTACCTTTTACCTTTTACCTTTTACCTTTTACCTTTTACCTTTTACCTTTTACCTTTTACCTTTTACCTTTTACCTTTTACCTTTTACCTTTTACCTTTTACCTTTTACCTTTTACCTTTTACCTTTTACCTTTTACCTTTTACCTTTTACCTTTTACCTTTTACCTTTTACCTTTTACCTTTTACCTTTTACCTTTTACCTTTTACCTTTTACCTTTTACCTTTTACCTTTTACCTTTTACCTTTTACCTTTTACCTTTTACCTTTTACCTTTTACCTTTTACCTTTTACCTTTTACCTTTTACCTTTTACCTTTTACCTTTTACCTTTTACCTTTTACCTTTTACCTTTTACCTTTTACCTTTTACCTTTTACCTTTTACCTTTTACCTTTTACCTTTTACCTTTTACCTTTTACCTTTTACCTTTTACCTTTTACCTTTTACCTTTTACCTTTTACCTTTTACCTTTTACCTTTTACCTTTTACCTTTTACCTTTTACCTTTTACCTTTTACCTTTTACCTTTTACCTTTTACCTTTTACCTTTTACCTTTTACCTTTTACCTTTTACCTTTTACCTTTTACCTTTTACCTTTTACCTTTTACCTTTTACCTTTAAAAGCATAGTGATATAGAGGGAAAGGCCTTGGGCCAGTTCAAATACAAATTAAATTTAAATTTTAATATTTTTTTAATTTTGAAGTGTCTTGTGTTAGGTGGAAAGAATTGAAGTACACATCAAGACCTTTAAAACGAGGTCTAATATAAAATATTTTTTATGGCGAATCTTTGCTGACATTTTTAGAAATATTTCCGATATCATGTGAAATTTTTATGAATGAGAACAATATTTCATTTGGGAATAATTGGTTCAAATCCGAACTTAAAAATCACAACATTCTAGCCCCACTATAAGAGCTGCAAGCCTAGCTCCACATAGTTGTGATTCAAGAACCAATAAAACTCAACAATTAAAAGGCGCTTACAAGCAGCTGCACAACTCTTTCGTTTAGACCAGCAGAAATGCATGCCTGCCTGCTGCCACAAGACGCCACTTGTAAATGGCTCAAAAAGGAAGCGACAAGAAATACTTTACTTTGCTATTCTTTATAAAACCTATATGATTTGTGAATTGTGTTCATGCTATGACAATTACCTTTGCAGGATTTATCATAGGCCATACATGATACATCATATCTTGTGAGCTGAGAGACAAGTTATTCGCGTATATGTACGATATGGACTGACAGACAGATATGGGACTCGTTATATGACATTCATTAATAAAACTTGAGCATAACTTGACTAAAAGGAACTATGTACACACAAGAAGAATGACGGTCTCTCTTCAAGTGCGTTTGTGCAGTTTGCTCTACAGTAGTTGTCTGTCCATTTCCTCCTGCTTTGCTACATTGCAAACCACAAATCTGGACAGTTTCCAATGGAAGGAATTAGCGACATACCATCAAAACTCATAGAATTCAAGTTTTTCTTTGTACATTTCATTAAATGTAGGAAGCAGCGAAGTATTTATGATAAAATATGCTCAGATCATCAGAACCGGTTACATTTTTCTTGATATGAATGGCGTAGAAATGTTGAAAATGACCAACTTGCTTACAAAACAAACAAAAATCGCATCGGCATTATATTATCAGGCAATGTTGGCAGAATTTGCAGAAAAGCCTAGAACAAATTAAAACTTATTCGGTTTTCTTGACAATTCGTAGGAACTTTTTGGCAATATTAATATTATTGTGATACAATGAGATTACAATATATCAATTCGATTTCTTTCCATATTTTTTTCAAATTAAACAAGTAAGGATGCTTTAAGATATAAGTGAATGCTTAAAATTCATAAAAAGGCTATGAACTTTTAAGTTATAGTGATTGTTGCCTGCGGTTTCATCTTAAATCATAAATATTTCCCGCTTTGTTCGCTTCGATGTTTTTCATACAGAAATGCCATTGAGAGGCGACTATATCTATCAGTATCTCCATCTATGCCTCCATAGCTTGGCGAACTGCTACTTTTTAGTTTTCGTCTCCGACTGAATTTTCTTTATTTATTTCTTATAATTAAATGTTGATGAGCTTCTACTTAACGCTCGGCAGGTTCCCGTTAAATATTTCGTGTTTATGATTATTTTACATCTTCCTCATTTTTTCTCACAATTTTCGGCGTCAGCTTTAAAAATATCAAATTTCGATTGATTTAGGCATTTCGGTTTTGATGACTTCATTATGAATGTCTTTCATATTGAGATTTAAACTTTATAATTATACTTGTAAAGATGTTTTTGTGAAAGTCGACAACAAAGGCCGTTTAATATTCGTTGCTACTGTGCAACTTGATCGTGGGAATACTTTTGAGGCAACATGCTTTAAACTGTCACGAACTTAAATAATAATAATATAAGAATGGACAAATATTATAAGTTCCTATTTGGAGACAAAACTCAATGCGTAATAAACGTATGTATATCATAAAGGGTCTTAGAAAAGAGTTTCGTGGTTTTAGAAAAAATATTGACTTTAAGAAATTCTAAATTGTCACATTAATTATTGAAAATCTATATATAGTTTATGTTTAAAACACATGGAAACAGTGGACAATAATACCCAAGACAATTTCCTCTACTTATTGATTGCTTCATAGCTCCAGCTATCAGCAAGAAATTCCATAGGCTCTGAGCAAATTGTTAAGATAATATCTGGAAGTACCAGTGATATACTTTCTCGCCTTTCACACCTAATAACAAAAACAAGTAAGGAAAGGCTAAAGTCGGGCGGGGCCGACTATATTATACCCTACACCACTCCCTGCGTATGTACCTCGCTTTGATTACTAAACCCAGGTATTTCATGGGAGCAATTTCATGTAGTTCATACAAATTATATAAATTATATTCATATAATTTATATGCTATAAATTAATCTTCAGTCAAATTTAATGAGTATGGTAAATAATATGGTAATTGATCTAATTGTCCGACAGACAAATACAAATTATACAGTAGTATACCAAAGTCATACCAAAGTATGGACATATGGACATCACCCAAACAATTCTCATTGCAATTCAATTCGGTAAAAAGTGAAATCGGGAAGGATTTTTGCATCCTGTAAATGTATGTGTTTGACAAAAAATGTTAAATCGGAAAGGACATTTGTATGGGGGTATATTGAACCCTGGAACGATGTGACCCACTTTCACCATGTATGTATATTGGTGAAATATAATATGTAAAATTTGGCCAAAATCGGTTAAACATTCGGGAGCAACATTTGTATGAGGGCTCTATCTAAATCTGAACCTATCTTACCCACTTTCACCATAGATGTTTCTAGTTCGATTATAAGATGTTGTGCAAATTTTAAAGAAAAACGGGTACAATGTGTGGATTTTAGAGCGGAAAAAGTGAAATCGGCAGCGACATTTGTATGGGGGCTATATCTAAATCTGAACCGATCTTACCCAATTTTTGCATACGTATTTCTAGTTGGATTATAAGATGTTCTGCAAAATTTAAAGAAAATCGAGTACAATATGTCGTTTCTAGAGCGGAAAATGTCAAATCGGGAGCGACATTTGTATGAGGGCTACATCTAAATCTGAACCGATCTTACCCAATTTTTGCATACGTGTTTCTAGTTGGATTATAAGATGTTCTGCAAAATTTAAAGAAAATCGGTTACAATATGTCGTTTCTAAAGCGGAAAAAGTGAAATCGGGAGCGACATTTGTATGGGGGCTATAACTAAATCTGAACCGATCTTACCCAATTTTTGCACACGTATTTCTAGTTGGATTATAAGATGTTCTGCAAAATTTAAAGAAAATCGGGGACAATATGTCGTTTCTAGAGCGGAAAATGTCAAATCGGGAGCGACATTTGTATGGGGGCTATATCTAAATCTGAACCGATCTTACCCACTTTTTGCATACGTGTTTCTAGTCGGATTATAAGACGTTCTGCCAAATTTAAAGAAAATCGGGTACAATATGTCGTTTCTAGAGCGGAAAAAGTGAAATCGGGAGCGACATTTGTATGGGGGCTATATCTAAATCTGAACCGATCTTACCCAATTTTTGCATACGTGTTTCTAGTTGGATTATAAGATGTTCTGCAAAATGTAAAGAAAATCGGGGACAATATGTCGTTTCTAGAGCGGAAAATGTCAAATAGGGAGCAACATTTGTATGGGGGCTATATCTAAATCTTAACCGATCTTACCCAATTTTTGCATACGTGTTTCTAGTTGGATTATAAGATGTTCTGCCAAATTTAAAGAAAATCGGGTACAATATGTCGTTTCTAGAGCGGAAAATGTCAAATCGGGAGCGACATTTGTATGGGGGCTATATCTAAATCTGAACCGATCTTACCCAATTTTTGCATAGGTGTTTCTAGTTGGATTATAAGATGTTGTGCAAAATTTAAAGAAAATCGGGTACTATGTGTGCTTTATAGGGCGGAAAAAGTCAAATCGGGAGCGACATTTGTATGGGGGCTATATCTAAATCTGAACCGATTTCCTCCAAATTCAATACCGATGGTCATTGGCCAGAAAAAATAACTTCTGCCAAGTTTCATGACAATCGGACAACAATTGCGACCTGTAGAGTGCGAACAAGCTTAGATGGACAGCAGACGGACAGACGGACAGACAGACATCGTTAAATCGACTCAGCTGGTGATTCTAAGCCGATCGGTATACTTAAAGGTGGGTCTAGCTCGATTATTTCTTGGTGTTACAAACATTTGGGGCGAAACTAACTTATAATACCCTAGCCCACGAAGTGGTGTAGGGTATAATGACCTGGACGGATAAAAAACAAGTAAGAAAGTTTAGGCGATTAAACCGACTTGTATACAGAATATACACATACACAAACACACATCGATTTATATATCGTTAGCTTAACGTGAAAATGTGCTAAGTCATCTTTTTCAAATTATACAGGAGAGACAAAAAACCTAATAACTTTTAAATAAAACATTATTTTATTAAACTGTAAATGCAGTAACCTCAATGTCATAACTACTCAACGCAAAGGACAAAAAAACTAAAATAAACATGCATTTTACCCCTATCAGCTTTTTATTGAGTTAGCAGTTTTTCTTACTTATTTTTTTCTTTTTTTGTTTGACTTAGCACATTTTACTAAACTTATTTCTTCGTAGTATTAATAAATATCGATATTTTTATTCTTCATAGCACGCTCTATGGTAGAGTGGACACTATCGGCCTCCATCTGCGTATGCCCGGTCTCCAGTATTTTCTGCTCTATCACAATGTTGTGCTTAATAGCAGTATTTAGAAGTGCGTTACTCATTACACTATTCCGGTTTTGGTAACCATATCCATCACTATAAAATATAATCTTAATAGGGTTATCACTGTTATCAAGGCTGGGAAGAATTTTGGTTTCAATAAAATAAACCCATATGCTTGAAAATTCTTCAGCATTCACACCTCCTTCAGCTTCATTCCAGAGGAAGCAATACCCTTTTTTGTTTATTATGTTGAAAAAAAAACAAATTGTGAACCTGTAATTTCGTTCTATAATACAAGCTGCTGACTTGGGATTTCGGAGCCATGAGTACAGCTTGAAGGTCTACCGTAAACACATTGGATTCGTCACACCTGTCTTTGTTCTTTTCCATTCTTGCTTCTTCTTGGTGACAAGAATATTCTTCCAGTGGAGTAGTGCCGGCAGAATAACGTGCACATATTTCACACTGGTCCTTCTTTGGTGCAAACAAGCCAAGATTTCTGCTCTCAAATACCGAATGAAACGTACGTAAGGAAAGTGGCCGGACGTTGTGAGTTGCGCACCAATCTTTTGAATAAAAATCATAAAGCATTTGCTTAGAACGCCATTCCGGTAATAGATATTTTTTTCCGTGACAGCACGACAGTAATGAGACTCCATTACTGGCAGAGAATCAAAAAATAAGTTTATGTTTTTTTTTTCTTCTGAAATGTTGTTTTGAACATTTCTCATGACATTATTATGTGCAGTCACGGGTTTATTCACCCAACTAAGCACTGAGCATCTACCTATGCACAAGGTATTTAAAAAAATTCTACAAACTCGCCAATTTTTACCATCCACTTTCAAGTGATATTTCAAAGTTTGGACTCTTCTAGACGGATTACTTTTATTTTTTTATAATTCCACACGTCACTTTCTTTTTTTCTTCCCCAATAGCTTTTTCCACATTCTCTTCTGTTTTTATTTTTTGCAACGAGCCATGTATTTCTCTCCACCTGTACTCTCTTTTTGCGTTTTTCATTTCTCACTGGCATATCAAAGGAATTGTCAGAGTCACTGTTGAAGCCATAAGGAACCAAACCAACCACACCATCGTCAGATTCTATTCCAAAAGACGCATCATCGATGCACTGAAGTGATTGTGCTGTAACGTTGTTATTGTCGTGCAAATCCATGAAATTCTGCTAAGAAATTGTTTTGTTTATATTTAATTCTTCGTTTAATTACGTCATTAAAGTCATTTATTACCTTTTTCGTTTAAAATAAAACACAAATAATATTTCTTTTGCACAAATAAAGCTCACGAAAAGCAAGAAGAAAAAACAATAACAGAAAGAAAACAATAGAAGAAGAAAAAACATGACTTAGCGCAATTTCTTTGACAGTCGTGAAGTTAGCACATTTACACATCATTGCCAACATCAAGTAAAAATTATTCAAATTCATAGATTTTTTTTAAAGTGTGTATTTTGAATTTATTTCTAAGAATGCATCAAAATCTCATTTTTCCAAAAAATTGACTTAGCACATTTTCACGTTAAACTAACGATATACATATTTTTAAAAATATTGTCAAAGAAAAGAAAATCTACAACAACTAACAAACAAGTAAGGAAAGGCTAAAGTCGGGCGGGGCCGACTATATAATACCCACCACTCCACCACAAATTTAACGAATATGGTAAATAACATGGTGATTAATCAAATTTTCCGGCAGATATTTCGAGTAACGTAAATATAACATGATCAGGAAAAAATGATCAAGATCCAATGACAAATACAGATTATATAGCATGAATTGGAGGGACATTTGAAGAGGCCTATAACAACACTTGGTGCCTGTGCCAAAACATGGGCCTACATAGTTCTCCTTCACGGTAAGTATTCCTAGTTGAAATATATCATGGTCTGTAAAATTTTATCAAGATCCGATATAAGACATACTTTCTAGAGCTGTAATGGAGTAGAGTGGTTCCATTTTGGGTTATTCCAAGGTATGGAAGGGGGCCTATGACAACACTTGGAGCCTGTACTAAAACATGGACCTTTATAGTTCTCCTTCACGGTAAGTATTCCTAGTTGAAATATATCATGGTCTGTAAAATTTTATCAAGATCCGATATAAGACATACTTTCTAGAGCTGTAATGGAGTAGAGTGGTTCCATTTTGGGTTATTCCAAGGTATGGAAGGGGGCCTATGACAACACTTGGAGCCTGTACTAAAACATGGACCTTTATAGTTCTCCTTCACGGTAGGTATTCTTGGTTGATATATCATGATCTGCAAAATTTGATCACGATCCGATATAAGATGTAGTTTCTAGAGCTGTAATAGAGTAGAATGGGGGCCATTTGGGTTGTACCAAAGTATGGACACATATATTTTTGACTTTCATGGTATATATTCTTAGTTGAAATATAATAAAATGTACAAAATTTGATAAACTTCCGAAGTAAAATGTGGGTCATAGGAGGGTTATAATAAAAATGGGGCCATTTGTAAGGGCGCTAAATTAAAAAATGGACCCATATAGATCACTTTCAAAGTTGAAATAAAACATGATCTGCAAAATTGTATCAACATCTAATACAGGATGTGGGTTCTAGATCTATAATAGAGTAAAATTGGGGCCCAATTTGTATGACGGTTATAGCAAAATATGGGCCTATATATTTGACTTTCATAGTATGCATTTTTAGTTGAAATATAAAATAATCTGCAAAATTAAACTTCCGATGTAAAAAGTGGTTCCTAGAGGGGTAATAATAAAAATGGGGGCCAATTACGTAGTGGGACCTTACAGATCACTTTCAAAGTAGGTATTCTTTATTAAAATATAATATACATGATCTGCAAAATTGTATCAAGATCCAATGTAAGATGTTGTTCTAGAGCGATAATAGTGTAAACTGGGGGCCCAGTTGTATGTGGGCTATACTAAAACTTTGACATACACATATAGCTGGCATGCACAATAGGTGTTTCTAGTCTAAATATAACATAGTGTGGGAAATTTGATCAAGATCCGATGTAAAATGTGCATTTTAAAGCAGTAATATTGTAAATCGGAGGTACATTTGTATGGGGGCTATATCAAGCCATGGACCTATGTGGTCCACTTTCCCGCTAGCTGTTTGTATTTCAAAATTAACACGATCCTGAAAATTTTGTCATGTGTATTCTAGAGCAATAATATTGTAAAAATTCAATACCGATCGTCCTTGGCCAAAAACAATAACTTCTGCCAAATTTTATGATAATCGGGATTTCCCGCGGGAATATTCCCGAGAATTCGCACATTTTTCATTTCCCGTATCCCGGGAAATTCGTACGGGAATCCCGCGGGAATTCAGTAGAACATTTTACATATTATTTCACATATTTTTTCCATCATTTCCACAATAAAATTAAAAATGTTATATAAAAATTTAGATCACATAGATTTTAATCAGGTATGTCGAATATTGCAGTTGGATGGCAAAATATTTTTAAGCTGCGTTCGGGTGTAGAATCAAAATCCACTTTTTCGGATTTTTCCTGTCAAGCTCCATATGAAAAAAAAATAAATTCCGGGAAAAATATATTTTGGGCGTGTATCCGAACGCTAAAAATAAAGAATTTAAAGTTTTCGAAGCGACAGAACAAATAACAAACATTTCATTTAATGCTCTACTCACTATTAATGTGAACGATCGTTCTCCGTCGCATCCACATTTTCCCATAAAATAAGAAATATCTGATCTTTAATTAATTTTGAAACTTGAAAAGATGTTTGAATTGATCTCACATTGCGCTTTATTATTTGAATTCCGTAACAGGTTCGTTGTGCAATATATATTTATTTTACATTAATAAAATCTGAATGTTTCATTGGAAGAAATAAGCTTAACTCATGTTGACGATTTCCCGTGCTGTCCCGGGATCCTGGGAAATTGAAAAAATAATTCCCGTTTCCCGGGAAATAAAAAGTACGGGAAAATGCAAACCCTACTGTAGAGTGCGAACAAGCTTAGATGGACAGCAGACGGACGGACAGACAGACATCTTTAAATAGATTCAGCTGGTGATTCTAAGCCGATCCGTATTATTAACGGTGGGTCTAGCTAGATTATTTTTTGGTGTTACAAAGATTGTATATCGTTAGCTTAATTCTAAAAGGATGTAACTAAAACTTTTTCCATGTAAAACCAACGGGAATTTTTCAAGCTCTACCGAATTTGGTGAAAGTGTTTGGTTTTGTATGGTATGATGTTAGATGAACTTTTTGAAAAATATTGAAAACTGTGGGACGTTTAACGTTTAAATTTTCCTTTTTTCTGCAAATGACATTGAGACATTTTTTTGCAAGGAGAATTGTTGGTTTTTAGCGCCAAATAATCAAGTTGAAATTTTGAAAATATGTTTTAAATATTGAAACTATTTAGTTTTTTAAAACCCCTTTTTTAACCAAATAACTATATCTGTGCTCCATGTACTCGGTAAATTTCAGAGTGGGTTTTTCTGAGATATCTTAAAAATTTAGAAGTACTCATGCGTTTTTAGCCTTTTTAATTATGTTTGCACTCGAGTTCTTCTACATTTGCGCTAATATCTCAGAGACTACTGAAAAACCCACTTCGAAATGTATAGAGTATTTAGAGCACAGAACTAGCTATTTGCTGAGGTTTTTTTCCTTAATAATTTTTTTTTTTCAAGAAATATATTTTTTAATTTTTATTAATTTGCTAAAAACTAACAATTCCAGTTCTCTCTCAAAATATTTATAATTTCAAAGTGATAC
Organism: Polietes domitor; assembly: GCA_947397865.1. NCBI lineage: Eukaryota > Metazoa > Arthropoda > Insecta > Diptera > Muscidae > Polietes > Polietes domitor. Next base: position 240,605,114 of record OX377618.1, on the reverse strand, counting down.
GGCTGCATTGAATTAAAGTTTTTTAAAAATAATTTTGTCCAATTTAATATTTTGCAATACGAAACGCGTTCATCAATTTTCATCATAATCGAAAGGTAGCTTGTCGCTGCGAAGCTACCTCATGGGACGGAAATCATTATAGCGGTAATGTGCAGCGAAATAATAAATGTCACAATGTCATTTGTAAAGTTGTATTCTATAAAATATAGATGCAAAATCGTCTAATCAAATATTGATTTCAAAGCAAAATAAAATAATATAACCCGAATTTCACTATTCTAACTGCAGCCTTTTGGTTGCATAATTTTTATTCCCTTTTTGCGTCCCGCTAAAAGTACAAATTTAAAAAAACCTTTTTATTTCGCATATTCACACTCGAATGAAAATACACACCGAATTTCGAATTGATTTCAACTTCAGCGGTTTCGTAGGTACCATTTTTATCCCTCTTTTCCAATCCTATCCCTTAAAAGTACTAATTTTGAAAACTCCTGCGAAGAAAAAATTTACGTAGCTGTTATCTTATCATGTTTATCTCTTTTTGACCCATTTCGCCCGTTAAAACGTGTATTTACTATTTGGTGCCTTTACGCTACAAGAGGAATGTGCGTAGCAAATTTTAAGTGCATATTAACCAGAAATTTTTAAAAAATTGCTTAAATATTTTAAATATTAGGGAGTACTTTCAGTCCTTGTTAGGGAAAAATGTTTCCCTCTGTGCCGATTTCGCCCACATTCAATCCCAACCGATCTGCAACCATAAGACACATTTAGTCCTTAGGTGGAGGGTATAAAAAGTTATAATGTAACAACTTCAAAGGGAACAGTGTCCTTACGCTTTGACGGCAAGCGAATAGATGGAAACGTATTTCAGGTAGTTTTACTTCAGAATTAAAGAACTGCCTTGAAACACTGCGTTTGAAAGATGGCTAAGCTGAAAATGTTGGCAATGAAATTGCCAAACTTTTTGATGAATACAATTTATGAAATTCAATTAAGAATTCCATAAATTACTGATACAACAAACGCCAATACTGGAAAAAGAAATCGAGTTGTTGTAAAGTTGCAACGTATGTTTGAATTAAAGGGTGTCACAATACCACAATTAGTTGTTTGCACCATTTACTAGACAGGATTCTCCGTATGGTGATGGACGAAGAACTTAAGGGGGAATAGTTGCAACGTATGTTTGAATTAAAGGGTGTCACAATACCACAATGGGTTGTTAGCACCATTTATTAGATAGGTTTCTCCGTATGGTAATGAACGAAGAACTAAGGGGGGAATAGTCATTTGTGTCTGAACTGTTGAACTAAGTATGATGAACTAAAAGATCAGTATGTGTATGGAACTATAGAAATTCTTGATAAATTAGAGTGGGAGATAACATGAAATTTGTGTCCCATTTAACAAGAGTGTTCAAGTTCTATGAAGAACAAAGGAACTTCCCTGTGATTCCCTAATATAATATATTATAATACCATGGAAATCAAGAGCCATACTCGTAATTCTTCGTTCATTATTATACCTGAGCCTAGAAAGAATTTGGAGAAGGTTGCAGATTCATTTCATATGAGTGGGCAGAATATTGGTTTAGTAGTCAAAAGTACAATGGTTTAATGGTTTATCTGATGTATTAAAGCCTTACAAAAAGGCATTGCAGTCATTCAAAAAACAAATCACTGGAGTCATCCATCATCGACATACCTGGAAGTAATCTGATAACTGAACGACAACTTAAGGTGATACAAGACCTGTATGCTTCCTACATAAAGAAAGATAAACTACAACTTCGATTCATTCTAAGTGCTAGAGGTGAGCATCATGCGACCACTGTACTAGACACAGTGGGCCTACAGACACAGACAGCTTTTATTTTTGTAACATATGTAAAATAATCTATCAAATAATATTTTTATTATGTCAAATTTTGTATAAATAAATAGAATGACAACATGAGTAGGTCTATTTTACAACACCTTCGGTCTTTAATATTGATAAACATATACAGAACATTAGGTTGGATCAGGTAAATAAATTGCAGCGGTCTCCCCTCGGAAATGAAGATTGGATTGTTTAATGATGATCTGCAAAATATTTCGTCGCTGGGCCAAGCCATCTGTGAGCTAAAAGCTCCTGAAACACATATACAAATCATGTTTTCCCGTGTATTTTTTTTATGTTGCATTTGAGTCCAACATTTTTTCTGAATTAATAGACCCTTGGAAGCACTTTATATAAAAATTTTTAATCTTGTCTTAGTGTAACTCGTTGGTCGTATAATATTTGTGGTTTTACAAGTTTTTAGCTGTCACAAAAACTTATATTTCTTGGATACATTTTGTAAGAGGTGTTATGAAAAATAATTAAAAGGAATCAATACCTTTCGAATGATGCCTAAATGATGAATATCGGACGAAAAATGACGTCACTGGCTCCATGTTTGTGAAATAATTTAATACAGGAGATGGATTTTCAGAGCCAACATTTTCAAACTCTCTTTACACAAATGAGCTCTGCCGCGTCAATTTCCGTCCGATGTTCATCATTTATGCATCATTCAAAAGTTATTGACTGCCGCTATTTATTCTTAATAAAAAACTAACACCAAATACGAAAAAAATCTGTTGTCACTATGAAAAAACACAAAAAATTACTATAAAGGTCCAATAATTCGAGCAATAAGTTACTCTACGACAAGTATCAACATTTATATTTGAAGTGCTTTCAAGGGTTTATTATTTCGGAATAAAATTTTGGGAACAAATTTAACACAAAGAAAATTACAACAGAAAAACATGTTTTTTTAGGTTATTTTCAGGAGCGTATAGCTCACAGATGCTTTGATCTAGGAACGAAATATTTTGGAAATCATCATTAAACAATCCAAACTTAATTTTCGTGGTGTGACTAGAAGTTGTTTTTCCATTTGTATGGACGTCGACCCAGCCTAACATACATATTGTTATGCGTCTTGTCTTATCGAAGGAAAGCGAATTGGAGCCTCAGTAATATAATTTATATTTTCATTCGTAATATTAAATACTTTGTTACTGCTCGTTTTTTTGATGACTACTGTTTCTTTGTCATATCATAATAATAATTTCTCTTCTGAGTTAAAGCCATCAAAGCCATCTGCAGATGTTCGTCATCGGAAATCAAGATAAAGGTAGTGGGATGAAATGTAATAAATGTCACCGCGACATTTGTAGATAAATTTTCATTCTAAAACATTCTATACTCATGGACCAAGGCAAATACTAATAATACAAAATCCCCTGTAACCAATTCAATTTTTTTGTCTTTTTAACATTCATAAAATCCCCATGGTTGAGGATAAATCCCAATATCTGCCAAGCCTGAGTACATTTGAAGATCAAAGCAGTAGTCTCAGCAGTTTATGGCAAACTCTCATTTAAAATTTCTCTACCAGAAAACGTAAGCCTCGTAAAAAGATTTGAAACCAAATGAAACTTTGTGTAAATAACTTCTCGTTTAACAGTTGAATAATTGTTTGTTATGGTGTCTAGCTAAACGCCAGCCTACCATTTTGGGGTCTACCGTTTTTAAAACACGCCAACTGAGCTAGCCTTACTTGGTATTTAATGTGATAGATTTCTAGCCTGTCAAAGACTTTGTACGAAGCCTACACAGTGTAATCAATTAGAACCTTCAAGAAAACAACAAACAAATACCATACAATCAATGGAATGTTATCTTGTGCACAGTGAAGATAAACTCATAAAATTCAGTGATTGCCGCTGTCGCTGATGTTTTTGGAACACAGGTATGGTACAGACACTAAACGAAGACCGAAGGTAATACAAATTATATCGCATTTAATTAATTGTAAGTAATAAATCGTGTTTACCTCTGTTTCCCACATCATACATTCGATCATTTTGTCTTTGACTTTTCTTTGTCTTTGACTTTGTGAAGAAACATCATAACACAGCATCCGACAATAAGATAATAAAATTAAAAAAGTGTAAAACGTTTTCAAGAGAAATTCCCTACAAATGGAACCAAAACAATCCTTAGATGGACAGACGTCAGTCATGGACAGCCATAGACAAACACTAATATGCTCATGAAATATGATATTGTAGGTTAGTTGTGCGCCATATGTTTGTAAAGTCCAATAAAAACAAGTAAAAAGACGTTAATTTCGGCCTGGCAGAATCTTATATACCCTCCACCACGGAGTGCATTCCACAGTATTACCGCAGAATAGAGGCTGTCGACTTTACATAAAAGTGCGGAACCATGTTAGGAAAATTGTGATGATTTTATGCACATTACTATATTTGTTTACTATATTAAATTATAAGGCATACTTATGCGCGCTGTTTTAAATATTTTCTATTGTTTCATTTCATTTCATTATAATGTTGACCCTCAAAGTACGAATTTGGAGAAATACTCATATTTTGAGTGTCTACGAAGACAGACGAGCGTAAACACTGAATTTCATGATTCTAACTGCAGCCGTTTGCTTGGTACCAATTTTATCCCGTTTTGATCCTAAAGGTACGAATATCGAAATATATATTTATTTTTCGCATCTACACAGTCAGAGCAATGTTCATACCGAATTTCACTAATCTAACTGCAGCCTACCTTTTTAATCCCTTTTTGCCCTATTTTCTGTCTAAAAGTACAAATTTCGAAAAATGCCTTTATGTTTCGCGTCTACATACCGAATTTCATGATTTCAGCGGTTTGGTTGGTACCATTTTTATCCCTCTTTTCCAAATGTATGCCTTAAAAGTACGAAATTCGAAAAATTCTTCTATTTTACGTGTCTACGTAATTATAAGGATGTACATACCGAATTTCATGTTTCTAGCTGTTGTCGTATCATTGGTACCATTTTTATCCCTTTTTGCCCTATGTCACCCGCTAAATTTTTTGCACTTTTTGGTGTTTTCACGTTAGTAGAGGAATATCCGCAACAAATTTCAAGTGTATAATAAGCAAAAAATATTCAAAATATTTGTTTAAATAATATAAATATTAGGGGGTATTTTCAGTCCTTGTTAGGGGAAAATTTTTCCCTTTGGGCCGATTTCGTTCACTTTCAATCCCCACCGATCTGCAACCATAAGACATATTTCTGGAAAATTTTACCCTCTCAGCTCATTTCGTTCAGCAGCTAGCTTTCATTCAGCAGACATGACTAGCTCGTCTTATAATATATATACTTTATGGAGTCTCCGACGAATATTTCGAGGTGTTACAATCGGAATGACACGTGCAACAAGGCAAAAAGGGATGTAAATAGTACCTATCAAACGACAACAGATAGAAACGCGGCGTGTTCCTTTAATTGAATATATACATAATATAAAAGTATTTTTTCAAATTGATACTGGAATAGAGGGATAAAAATAGTACCAACCAAACTGCTGCACCTAAAACAATGAAATTCGGTGTAAACATTTCTCTGATTGTTAAGACACGTAAAATAAGAAGATTTTTCCAAATTCTTACTTTTTGGGGTTAGAATGGAAAAAGGGGATACAAATTATACCAATTAAATGACTGCAGCTAGAGTAATGAAACTCGGACTATACATTCCTCTGACTGCGTAGACACGAAAAGTAAAGATGAAGGGAAATTCGCACTTTGAAGGAATACAGTGGGAACAGGGGGATAAACATGGCACCAACTAAACGGCTACAGCTAGAATGATGTAATTCGGTGTGTACGTCCCTTTAATTGTGTAGACTCGTAAAATAAAGAGCTTTTAGAAAGTCGTACCTTAAAGGGGGTAAAATAGGAAAAGGGGGATAAAAATGGTACCAATCAAATGGCCGCAGCTAGAATCATGGAATCCGGTGTATACATTGCTCTGACTGCATAGATACGCAAAATAAAAAGTTTTTATCAAAATTTGTACTTTTTATTTTTACGCCAAAAATTGGTTGAATCATGCAGTCCAGTTTTTTAGATCGGTCCGTCCCTGGCATTGAATAAGCAGAAAATAAGTTTAGATTTATATACAGCATTCACATAAAACAATTACTGATCTAGAATCCACCTCAGATCATAATCAAGAACCATATGGGTAGACGAGTACCATATGGCTTTAGTCAGTTTTATTGTACCCTACACCACTTCGTGGACTATGTTATTATAAATTAGTTTCGCGCCAAATGTTTGTAACACCAAGAAATAATCGAGCTAGACCTTAAGTATACGGATCGGCTTAGAATCACCAGCTGAATCGATTTAACGATGTCTGTTTGTCCGACCGTCTGCTGTGCATCTAATATTGTTCGCACTCTACAGGTCGCAATTGTCGGCCGGTTATCATGAAATTTGGCAGCAGTTATTTTTTTGCCAAGGACGATCGGTATCGAATTTGGAGGAAATCGGTTCAGATTTAGATATATCCTCCATAAAAATATCCCTACAATTTACACTATTACTGCTCTAAAATACACATTTTACATCGGACCATGACAAAATATTCAGGATGGTGTTATATTTGAACTAGAAAGAGAAACCACATATTTAGATATATCCCTCATACAAATGTACTTCCTATTTACAAAATTACTGCTCTCAAATGCGCATTTTATTCCCACACAATGTTACGTTTAGAAACGCCTATATTGAAAGCCAGCTATATAGGTCAATGTTTTTGGTGTAGCACCCATAAAAATGGCCCCCGTTTACACTATTATAGCTCTACACCATTTTCAAGTGTAATTCAAAATACACCATTTGAAATTCAAAAATTCCATTTGAAATTCAAAAAATATCAATTGAAATTCAAAAAATATCATTTGAAATTTCATGCATTTGCAATTCAAAAGACACCATTTGAAATTAGAAACTCGTCATTTGTAATTCAAAATACGACATTTGAAATTCAAAAGTTTTCATATGACATTCAAAAATTATTCCATTTAAAATTCAAAAGATTCCATTTGAAATTCATAAATGTAAACAAACTTATTTTAGAATAATATAGATAGGTGGGGTAGCATTTATTTTTTCTGTAAATTTGGATATTCTGCAGTTTTGGAAACAAATTTAATAAAATGATAAGCAACTAATTGTTATAATTATGTAAAAAGGTCGGTAATTTCATATATAGTTTATAACCTTCACCAGCTCAGAGAGCATCTTCATATAATTTGTAATGACTTGCATTTTACTTAGGGTTAGATTATTTGTGTGGGAGGTACAACAAATCATAACTATTTTACAGGTATAAAGTGATTGTAAAACCATTTCCAATATTAAATTGTTACTGATCAGTTTTATTTTAACCAAATTTGCCAATTTGTGTGAGACGTCTTGCAATATCGCTCATATTACAGGTGTATATAACGTCTATGAAAACATTACCAATGACCAAATTTGACCAATAGAAGTTATAAATATTCCGTATAGAAGTTATAAAATCTTTAAATTTAAATAGGCTAGAGTGATTTGCGTGAGAGGTACGTAAATCTGTTTTGTAAACAGCAGAATATTAAAATTTACCGAAATAAATAAATGCTACCCAACCTAATGTATATTTTGCTTAAATAATTCTCTTTACCCTTTTTGAATTGCAAATGGAATAATTTTTGATTTAGAAATGGAATAATTTTTGAATTTCAAATGGTGTCTTTTGAATTACTTATGACGAGTTTTGAATTGCAAATGGCAAGTTTTGAATTACAAATAATGTCTTTTGAATTTCAAATGATGTCTTTTGAATTACAAATGACGACTTTTGAATTTCAAATGTTGTCTTTTGAATTACAAATGGAATTTTTGAATTTCAAGTGATATTTTTTGAATTTCAACTGGTGTCTTTTGAATTTCAAGTGATGTCTTTTGAATTACAATTGAAAAAGGTGTAGAATCCACATCTCACATTGGATCTTGATAAAATTTTGCACAACATGCTATATTTCAATAAAGAATACCTACCATGATATTCATCTACAGGAGCCCACTTTTTAATGTAGAGCCCTTACAAATCGAGCCCCATTTTTGTATTACCCGACACTTTACATTGGAAGTTTATCAAATTATGCAGATTATATTACTTTTCAACTAAGAATACATAGTATGAGTCATAACATAGTCAAATATATGGGTCCATATTTTGTTATAACCCCCATACAAATTGGGCCCCTATTCTACTCCATTACAGCTCTAGAACCCACATCGTGCAGTGGAACTCGATACAATTTTGCAGATCATGTTATATTTCGACTAAGAATACCTACTTTGAAAATAATCTATATCGGCACACTTTTTACAAATGGGCTCCGTTTTTATTATAACCCCTCTATGACCCACATTTTACATCGAAGTTTTTCAAATTTTGCAGATTATACTATATTTCAACTAAGAATACATACTATGAAAGCAAAATATATGTATCCATACTTTGGTATAAACCAAATGGGGCCCACATTACGCAAATATAATGTCACCGTTCATATGTACCTTTCGATTTATTGATTACACATTACAGCTAATCTTGATGAAAATAATTGTATATAGTAGTTTTCACTAGACGCAGCTATAATGAGATGGGATCACATCAATTTTGTTTATGTATGGGCCCATCATAAGCATGACTAACATAAAGCAAAAAATTTTCATCAATTTTACCATATTCATTAAATTTGACTAAAGATGAATTTATAGTAAACTGTATAATTTATATGAACTACATAAAATTGCTCCCATGAAACACCTGGGTTTAGTAATAAAACCGTGGTATATACGCAGGGAGTGGTGTAGGGTATCATATAGTCGGCCCTGCCCGACTTTAGCCTTTCCTTACTTGTTTTTATATATATATTTTTTTAATTTCCTTGTTCACTATTAAAATTGTATGACTTGAGTAATATTAAATTAATATGACTTTCAAACCAAATAAGTGCCCAATAGTAAGAGGGAAGATGTCTGGGCATTTCCTTCTTTAGTGAAAAGCCGCCAAGGTCTCACACAATACTCTAATTAGAAATACACTGTTCAATAGATTATTGTTTTTTTTATGGTAGGGTCCAGTATTAAGAGTCATAAAGTATGATTCCTGGAATTTCCATGAAAAAGTTCCCACTAATCTCCCACAATGATCATGTTCAACCTGTCCATAAAACCCTTTCTTCATGACGTAATTAATTGAGGCTCTATCAGAATATCTATCAAAATATCTACTACATTATATGTGTGTGTAGTAGGTACGTGTTTTGGAAAAACAACAACAACACATACACTGAAACAGAAGACGACAGCATTTAGACCCGTCCAAGACAAGTCGAACAAAGAATGAAAAAAATCATTAAATAATAGATGGATTATATTGGCGGTGGTAGATACAACAATGACTTGTGGTAAATGTGGAAGAAGAAGGTAAATGGAAAGAAGGAATTAATAGTAAAGAAAACAAAAGCAATAGTAATGAGAACAGAAAGAGAATAATGCGTAAATATAGATTGCTTCCACATTTTTCTTTTGTCGAAGTTTCGTTTTATAAACGAAAAGTAGGGTGGGCACACGGAACAAATATTGATGACAATTTATTTTTAGAGATTACGAATGTCCACCTTGTCTCAGCATTTGAGGAAAAAAATTGATAAAGTATAGAGAAACATAAATCTGATACCTTTTTCATTGATTGGAAACCCCGAATCGAATTGAAGCAAATAAACAGGTAATAAAGTTCAGCCTAAGCCTAATACTGACATTGATTTTATTTTTTGAAGTTATGATAAATGAAATTGTTTTCGAAATTAATAAATATAACGGAATTGGTTTGTATTGACGATATTATGAAGTCAACTTCTAAACGGAGGATCCAAGAATACGTGCAATAGCTGTACATCGGTTGGGATTGTAAATGGGCGAAATCGATCTTGAGGGAAATCTTTTCCCTCACAGGGCCTTTTTGGAGAACCTATAAAATTTAGTATTTGTATAATATTTGTATTTACATGATATTTGTGTGAAAATCCTTCTAAGTTTGGGGAAAATGGCAAAAGGAAGAGTGGTACTAAACAAAAAAAAATAAAATCAAGAAAATATGGAAAAAACTTAAAAAACATTTTGTTCTTTTTTAATAGCTAAACATTCTAATGCAGAAAACAATGTTAATATTTCACAGTTATAAAACTCCATGTACACGCAAAAGTAGTTTTATAAAAATCAAGATTCTTTAATTTTAGTTTAAATACCATGAACAGACCCTTTACAAATTAGATAAAATAGTTCAATTTTAACGAAGAAACAAGTAAGAAAAGGCTAAAGTCGGCCGGGCCGACTATATGATACACTCCACTTTCTATCCGAAAACAATTCAACTCCATAAAAAAGTGAAAACGGGAAGAATTTTTGTATGTTTCCTAATCATAGGCTAATATTACCTGGTCCAATTTGTCAAATCGGAAATATTTATATCGTTGCTATATCCAAACATGGAATATAGTGACTAACTTTCACAATAAGTTTATCCAGTTCAAATATAACGTGCTAAACTCATTTTGTGAAAATTCTGGTGCGGAAAAAGTCTATCCGAAATATTATGGGAAATTTTTGGGGCGAAATTTGTATGGGAGCTATATGTAAATCTGAACCGATAACCCATTTTCACCATGGGTGTTTCCAGTTGACATATGAAATATTTTGAAATATTTGAAGAAGATCTGTTAAAATATGTGGTATATAGAGTGGAAAAAGTGAAATTTGTGTGGGAGCTATATATAAATCTGAACCGACATGAACCGATCTGACCCATTTGCGGCATTGCTGTTTATAGAACAAATATTTATTTAAGATATTTCGCCTAATTTGAAGAGGATCTGTTAAACTATGTGGCTTCTAGAGCAGTAAAAGTCAAATCGGGAGCGAAATTTTAAAGGGACCTATATATAAATCTGCACCGATCTGACCTATTTTCACCATAGGTGCTCCTAGTTTAAATATAAGATGGTTTGCCAAATCTGAGTTTCTAGAGCGGAAAAAGTCAAATCGGGAGCGAAATTTGTATGGGGGCTATATCTAAATCTGAACCGATTCAATCCATTTTCAAGGTAATTTGAAGCAAATTAAGAGAAATATGTGGTCTCTAGAGCGGAAAAAGTCAAATCGGGAGCGAAATTTGTATGGGAGCTATAAATAAATGTGAACCGATCTAACACATTTTTACCACAGGTGTTTCTAGTTGAAATATAAGATGTTTTCCCAATTTTAAAGAAAATCTGTTGCAATATGTGGTATCTAGAGTGAAAAGAGTCAAATCGAGAGTGAAATTTATATGGGGGCTATATCTAAATCTGAACCGGTTTTCTTCAAATTAAATAGCGTTCGTCGTTGTACCGAAAAACTTCGTTGTGCAAAGTTTCATTTGGTTCTGTTTACAATTGCGACTTGTATCGTGATTACAAGAATAGATGGACAGACGGACGGACGGACATTGCTAAATCGACTCAAAAAGTGATTATAAATCGATCGGTTTAATTAACAATGGGTCTATCTCGTTTCCTTTTGGGTGTTACAAACAAATGCATATAGACATAATACCCTCGTGGAGTGTATAAACAAAGCCTAGATGGAGAAAATCTGTAAATAAATATAGAATTTGTGACCCAAAATGAATTATTTCTTTGGTTTACAAAAACATTTGGCATGCAACTAACTTATAAGACCGCGCGGAGTGGTATAGGGTATACAAATTTCAGTCCATGTAACAGTTTTAACTTCTTTTTTCCATTGTACCACTACCTTACCCTTTTTAAGTTCAAGAAGAAAAGATCCTGTAATTGCTCGTCATTTGCAGCTTTATGGTTATCATCTGTCTACCAACCATGCCTTTGTGCTGTGTTATTTATTTTTTTGTCTGTCTGGCTCTTGTGGAGTACTGTCTCCTGTGCTCTGTCTGCACTTGTTGCACGTAGAGATCACTGTTGCCGATGTTATTTTAATGTTGCACTTGCTTTAAGCGTTTTCTTATAGTTTTTAAATTGCTTCACCCGCTGTGAATCGTTAGTCGAGATAGACTTTTTTTATTTCGTGCCAAAAACACGATCTTAAAATTAAAAACTAATTGAAAGAAAGGCGACTGTTAGAATGGCGCAAATAATTGGGTTTTCTTTCCTTCTTAAAATAGCAGAAACGAAATTTGGTGGAAATAGGCCAAGAAAAGGGATCGACTTAGAAACTATTGGTGACTGCTTTGTAAAGAAGAAAAATAAACAAAATTGCGAAAAATTCTAATTTGAGAAAATCTAAACTATGGCATATCCCTGACAATTTTTTTTCGATCCACCCTAGTGTCTACAATTTCTTATTTGTTAAAAATTGAAAAATTCTCTTTAAAAAGTACGAAATTGTAAAACTTCCATTTAAATCAGGGAACACAAACAAAATTTCTGTTCCGTTTTTGCACAGTGAAAGGTTTTTACATCTTCTTTACAACTTTAATATTAAAGTAGTGTATCCTCGTAATTTAAGGACTAGAAAGATCTTTAAACATTGAATATCCAGAAAAACATTTTTCTCTCTTATTTTTTATAATATTGACTATTCTAGTCACGCCAAGGCTGGTAATCTTTCTAATGTTTGTAGCGACGACCTTGCGGCTTTGGACATACTCTACAGAACCCTACTGATTAGTACATGTTGAAGATTTGTGATTTAGTCATTGTAGTAAAATCACTGCAACCAATTGCAAAATTGAACTCACACTATTTAATGTTTTTTTATATTCTCTACAATACCATACAATCGTATATTGAATATACAGATTACAAAAACAGAGTACATTTCATAAACCAAATTTGCTAATTTAGTTTTCATGTTAGATGCCCACAAATATAAAATGAATAGTTGAACCTGTAGCAAAAGTATTCTGTCGAACAAGTTTCTGATGCATATATAAAACTACAATCTAATTTGCATTCAATTATTTAAGGTTATGGGAAAATATACTCATAATATACTCATTTGCTTATTTAGATTATGACATTGTGCTATGATTTAAACATATGTACATTAGGCTGGGTCGCAAACCAAACAAATGAAGAAAGTAATTTCTTTATTTTCCAAAAATATGAAAGTGTGGATTACGAATCATGAATTATCTTATGACAAGGTAATTTAAACAAAATCGTATCTTATTTCCGATGGGAGATAGAAATATAATTATGCCGAATTTCAATCGCAATTATAGCCAGAACCAAACGAAACTTTGCACAACGAAGTTTTTCGGGCAAGGACGAACGCTATTTAATTTGAAGAAAATCGGTTCAGATTTAGATATAGCCCCCATACGAATTTCACTCCCGATTTGACCCTTTTCACTCTAGATACCACATATTTCAACAGATTTTCTTCAAGATTGGCAAACAATCTTATAGTACAACTAGAAACACCTGTGGTAAAAATGTGTTAGATCGGTTCAGATTTATATATAGCACCCATACAAATTTCGTTCACAAATTCGTTCTAAAATCCACATATTTCAACAGATTTTCTTCAAAATTGGCAAAGCATCTTATAGTTCAACTAGAAACACCTGTGGTCAAAATGTGTTAGATCGGTTCAGATTTACATATAACTCTCATACAAATTTCGTTCCCCCAGAAACCGCGTATTTCAGAGAATTTCTTAAAATTGAACATAACACGTTATACTTCAACAAGAAGAACTTATTGTTAAAGTTAGTCACTTCATTCCATGTTAGCCCCGATACAAATATTATTCTCGATTTGACAAATTGGACCAGGTCATATTAGCCTGTTATTAAGAAACATACAAAAAATTTTTCCGTTTCACTTTTTACTGAATGGAATTGTATTCCGATAGAAAGTGGAGTGTATCATATAGTCGGCCCCGCCCGACTTTAGCCTTTAGTGTTATAACATTTGGAAAAATGTTCCTTAAATTTGAATTATTTCAATTTTTCAACGAATTGTATTATAAAGTTTGTAATTACGTCTGTATTACATCGGTTTATATTTACCACAAGGGAAAAATAATTTATTTGATTTGTTCAGTTTAACATGTTCTGTTCTTTACGAATTTCGTCTGTGTATCGTTGTTTTATTCGATATATCGTTGTCGCTGGCGGACAGGTTGTGATTGTGAAACAGATATCGATGAATGCACTAATTCGTCGTGTCGTAATGGTGGCGAATGTGTGGACAGCAAATACATGTCCACTGGGATAAGCCAGTGGACTGTTCGGGGGTAAGTGTGTCTCCGTCTTTTTACGTTCACAAAATATTTATGTTTAACAATTTGTTTTTAACGAATATTTAATTCATTTGGCGCATGTACCTGTATGTTCATACACTGGTGTCGGCTTGTTAAGTTAACGAGATTTCAATTTTTAATTTACAACACAGTCAAATCTATAAAAATGTCTATATTGTGTTTGGCGCTGCAACATATCTCATTCGGGCTTTTCTATACAAAGACTTAAGACACGAACATGGTGTGACCAGACGTTACAGTTTTCCATGCTTTGATCGGTTAAGTTATCAACATCAACATCATTTTAACTGCAAAAACAATAAACTGTCTTTAAAATTTACGATGAATGTTCATTTTCGTTGCTGGCAAATCCCCATAGATTTGACTAATCAACATGTCATGTTTGCTGGTCATTTAATAATAATAATGGAGTAGATTCCATTACAATCTACTCGATTAAACACTTTACGGAAAAGGTATATTTTCTGTTAATTGTTCGAAAAATATTATTATAATTAGAAAACTAAATAATATATATTCTTTAAGTTGTACCTTTAAGAAAATTGCAGAACAAGAGTTTTAATAATATTTAACAGACAATATTGATATTGCACGCATAAAATCTACAAATACTGCGATATTACAACGAAGTTTTGGAATTACGTAGCAAAAAAAGTCTACGAAAATAAATTTCCAAAGTGGAAAACTTTGGGATTTTTTACTAAAATGGTCGTCATTTTGGAAAGAACTTACCAAGGAGGCCCTTTGACAAATATAGTTTGAGAAAGGCATAAGGCGCATCTACATTATGTCTTCTCCGCGAAAAGTAAAAAGATTCGCTCTTAACGGAATAAAAGAAAAACTTACCAGCGTAATAATATTGTTGCCTTTTTCCGGCCCACAGAGAATTTTATTAGGCCTCATGAGAAACAAATATAGGATATTTTTAATTTTTTCATTAATGTCCCAGCAAAAAAATGGAAGTACTTCCATAGGAAGCACATTTTTTCGCATCTTAGAAACCAAATGTGCATTTTTCCCGCTTTCGAGGAAATTCTTTTTAACAACTTCCAAAAAATTCGATGAGATGGGAATGAGTGAATGGGAATGAAGTTTTAGTATGGGTAAGTTGTCCGCTTTGCACCCAGAAGGTCTCTGGTTCGAATCGTGGCTAGGGAAAAAATATTTTTTTTTGTTTTTTATTACTTTTATAAATAAACAATGTTTAATTATGTGTAATTTTAACAATTTAATTTTTAACAAACATTTTTGCTTACAAAAATATAAATTTATTGCTTTATTAATGTACTTCATTTTTTTATTAAATATTAATATTACATAATATCAGTAAAATTAAGTAGTGTTAATTTATTTAATGCTAATTTAATATTAATTTACGTTATACATAAATCCATACTAAATAAATATTTTGTTAAGTTTAGTATTGTCAGTTCTAACGAACAAAATGGTTTGCTTTAGTTATGCAGCACTACAAAACAGAGGATAGCTGAGATGGTTAGAGTGCCGTAGTAACAATCAGAAGGTCCGCTGTCCCGGTAGCGGCGGATTTTTTAAATACTAGTAAAAAAGTGGATCCTTTGCAACACTTTAAAATAACTTTTAAGTCTTTCAAAATAAAGGACATCTCTCCTCCAAGTTAAATTCATTGGTGAGGACCCCACTTTTCACTACTTCCGAATCTCAAGATGAATATCTTTTTCACTTCACCGAATATTTAGGATTGTGAATAAATAAAATTCGATTCATTATAGTTTTTTTTCAATTTTCTAATGGTGTTATTAATAAATATTCTCTTTTCATTTGTCCTGTTACTTAATTTGAAACTCATTTTTGTGCGAAATGTATATAAAAACATTAGTTGATATTTAAAAAATATTTCATAATGGAAAATACTATACAAATTTAAATCAAAATCATGGGGTCTCCGAACGGAGTAACAGCCACTTTTGCTGTGGATTGTCTTCACATCCCTAATCTAAAATATATATACAAATCTTAAAGTACTATAATTTTCCAATCGTTCAAAAGCTATACTTGATCTAGCATGCCAAACTTAATTCCACAAATATTCATTTAATCAAGCAGCTGTTCGGAATAATATTGTATACCCACGGTAAGGGAATTATAGTAGAGATCATGTTAAAATTTTCAAACCGATAAAAAAGAGTTTTTGTTGGATTTTATATGCCATAAAAATTATCATTTTTCTTTGGATTTCATTCAAGTAGTTTTCAAGAAAAGTAATATTTCTTTCATAGCTGTAAATCTAAATTTACTCATTTTTATTTTGGGAAAAAATATAAATTGTTATTTTCTAAACTTGTAATATTTGACAAAAACTATTCGTATATTATACATATTAGTGTTATTTATTTTCAAAAGCTTACCGATTTTGGCATATACAAAATGTTCGGCTTCGGCCGAAGTTTAGGATTTTGGTCGAAGTTCGGCTTCGGTCCAAAAAACACCTTCGATTTCTTAACCATATCTGTAACAGATATTGAGAACTTTTTTAGGAGAATTGTTGGTTTTTGGCATTAAAAATCAACTGAAAATAAAAAATATTTTTTTTTAGTTTTTTCGCTTGTATTTTTTATACCCTCCACCTCCTGGATGGGGGTATATTCACTTTGTCATTCCGTTTGTAACACCTTGAAATATCCATCGGAGACCCCATAAAGTATATATTCTGGGTCGTGGTAAAATTCTAAGACGATTTAGCCGTGTCCGTCTGTCTGTCTGTTGAAAGCACTATAGCGGCCGAACGAAATGAGCTAGGAGGTTCAAATTTTGCCTAAATGTGTCTTACGGTTGTAGATCGGTTGGGATTGAAAGTGGGCCCAGAATCGGCCCAGAGGGACAAATTTTTCCCTCACAAGGACTGAAAATACCCCTAATATTTAGAGTATTTCAGCATGTTTTTTGAACATATTAGCTTGTATTTACTTGATATTAGCAATGCGCATTCCCTTTATAGCATAAAAGGGCACTATAGAGTGTTTTTTATTTGTATGGGGCGAAATGAGACAAAAAGGGATAAAAATGGTACCTATCAAACGACAACAGATAGAAACACGAAATTTGGCGTGTACATTCCTCTAATAGAGTAGATACATAATATAAAAGTATTGTTTTCTAAATTCGTACTTTTAAGGGGTTAAATGGGGATAGAGGGATAAAAATAGTACCAACTTAACGGCTGTATCTAGAATAATGAAATTCGATGTATACATTCCTCTGATTGAGTAGACACGTAAAATAAAAGAAATTTCCAAAATTCGTACTTTTTGGGGCTCAAATGGAAAAAGGGGATAAAAATAGTACATACCAAATGACAGCAGTTAGAATCATGAAATTCGGAGTATACATTCCTCTGACTGCGTAGACACGAAAAATAAAACGTTTTTTTTCCAAATTCGTACTATCAAGGGATACAATGGCTACAGGGGATAACAATAGTACCAACTAAACGAATACAGCTAGAATGATGAAATTCGTGTGTACATCCCTCTAATTGTGTAGATACGTAAAATAAAGAGATTTTAGATAGTCGTACTCTTGAGGGGGCAAAATTGGAAAAAGGGGATAAAAATGGTACCAACAAAATGGCCGCTGATAGAATCATGGAATTCGGTGTATACATTCTGACTGCATAGCCACGTAAAATATTTTTTTACAAATTCGTACTTTATTTTGTTGCTTTTGCGACAAAAAATGGTAGAATCATGAAGTTGTCTTATATACGTGAGAGATAAAGTATTTTCAAAATTTATACTTTTGAAATTAAAATAGGATGGAAATACAACCAACCAAACGACTGTAGCTGAAAATACGCTCTCTATCCCTCAATATGTATGGTACTTATGATTGCTCCCTTATATTTACTTTATAAATTGGAGTATTATTTCCTTTATATAAATACAAATATTAACTTATTAATTAAATTTCTGATTTTCATACAGTTAAAATTTGTTGCGGACATTCCTCTTGTAGCTTGGAAGCACCACAAAGAATATAAAAGTTTTAGCTTGCGAAATGGAACAAAAAGGGATAAAATATAGTACTAATGATACGACAACAGCTAGAATCATGAAATTCGGTATGTACGTCCCAATAATTCGTAGACACGTAAAATAGAGAGATTTTTCGAAATTCGTACTTTTAAGGGATATAATTAAAAAAGATGGATAAAAATGGGACCTACCAAACTGCTGAAGTTGAAATCATGAAATTCAGTGTATACATTCTGACAATGGAGACTCGCAAAAAGGGTTCTTTCGAAATTTGTACATTTGGTCGGGGAATGGGCGAATCTGGAGATATGGGGAATGGGGATATCTTTAAAATTTATACTTTTTTATCACTTTGTCTGTATTTGAAAATGCTTCTTTCTAATGGCGTCTGACAATCGCCTAATATTTAGGCATGTTCACTTTCCCAATTTCAGCATTTTATTTACATATATTTATTTACATTATAGTTCGAAATAGTAAACAAATATAAAGAGTGATTTTTTTGAGGTTAGGATTTTCATGCATTAGTATTTGACAGATCACGTGGGATTTCAGACATGGTGTCAAAGAGAAAGATGCTCAGTATGCTTTGACATTTCATCATGAATAGACTTACTAACGAGCAACGCTTGCAAATCATTGAATTTTATTATCAAAATGCGTGCTCTGTTAAGAAAGTTCAGAAAGAAAGAAATTGTGTTCAGCGACGAAGCTCATTTTTGGCTCAATGGGTACGTAAATAGGCAGAATTGTCGATTTTGGAGTGAATATCAGCCAGAAGCATTGCAAGAGCTACCAATGCATCCAGAAAAAGTCACAGTTTGGTGCGGTTTATGGGCTGGTGGCATCATTGGACCGTACTTCTTCAAAGATGATGCGAATCGTAACGTAACTGTGAATGGTGAGCGCTACCGTGAGGTGATATCCAACTTTTTTTTGCCCAAAATGGAAGAACTGAACTTGGTTGACATGTGGTTTCAACAAGATGGCGCTACATGCCACGCAGCTCGCGATTCTATGACCATTTTGAGGGAAAACTTCTGAGAACAATTCATCTCAAGAAATGGACCGGTAAGTTGGCCACCAAGATCATGCGATTTGACGCCTTTAGACTATTTTTTGTGGGGCTACGTCAAGTCTAAAGTCTACAGAAATAAGCCAGCAACTATTCCAGCTTTGGAAGACAACATTTCCGAAGAAATTAGGGCTATTCCGGCCGAAATGCTCGAAAAAGTTGCCCAAAATTGGACTTTCCGAATGGACCACCTAAGACGCAGCCGCGGTCAACATTTAAATGAAATTATCTTCAAAAAGTAAATGTCATGGACCAATCTAACGTTTCAAATAAAGAACCGATGAGATTTTGCAAATTTTATGCGTTTTTTTTTTAAAAAAGTTATCAAGCTCTTAAAAAATCACCCTTTAGTAATGTGCATAAAAATATCACAATTTTCGTAATATGGTACCGTGCTTCTATGTAAAGTCGGCATCCTTTAATCTGCTGGTAATACTGTGGAATGCACTCCGTGGTGGAGGGTATATAAGATTCGGCCCGGGCGAACTTAACGCCTTCTTACTTGTTTGGTCTGTAATCAATACATTGTGACATTTATTACTTGGATGCAGACTACCACGATCATGATTTCGAAAATGTCAAAAGTCTTTTCACGTGGCTTCTCGTTCGTTTGTGGGAATCATCTCCTTATAGAGGCCGGCTTTGATGTTGAAAAGTCGCTGCGAAGCCACTTGAAAGGACTTTTGCCGTGGTCAAAATCATGATCGTGGTAGTCTGCAGCCAAGTAATAAATGTCACCATGTCATTTGTAAATAAATTTGAATTCTATTAAATATAGATGCAAAATGGTCTCGAGCCAGGACAATATCCCAGTTCAAATCAAATATTGATTACAGACCAAAAAAATACAAACGAAAGAATTACAACAAATGAGCGTTGGCACGGCAGAAGTATTGCTGGGTAACTATACCTACATATACACATACTTACATATGCAACTCAATGAGATGCTTGTAAGATGGCATGTGCACTTTATTACTTGGTGCGATTTTTTAAACGCAAATTCGGGAAGTGATTTGTGCTTTTCGTTCGTTTGTGAAAATCATCTCCTTATAGAGGCCGGGTTTGATGTTGAAAAGTCACCATGCCATTTGTGAATAAATTTGCATTCTATTAAATATAGATGCAAAATGGTCTTGAGCCAGGACAATATCATAAAAAAATATTTACTTAAATAATATTGATTTTTGCTAAGAAATATTGATTGTTTCTTTTCAAAAATAATAAAAAAAAATATTTTTTTTTAATTTAATATTGATTTTTTTCCAATATTGATTTTATTAAATTTAAAAAAATGATTTAAAAATATATTGAGTTTTGCAACGAAATATTGATTGTTTCTTTTCAAAAATAATATCGATATTTTCAAAGAAATATTTATTTGTTTTTCACTAAATATTGATATTTTTTAAACATTGTTTTTTTTTCAAAAAAGATATTGATTAAAAAATGATTTAAAAAAATATTGATTTTCGCAAAGAAATATTGATTGTTTTATTTGAATATTTTTAATATTTTTTAATTTCAGCAAAGATTTTTTATGGGACAGTTGTTGGTTTTTTAACGTAAACAAATCAACTGAAAATATTTTTTTAATTGATTAATTTTTTTTAATTTTTTCAAAAAGAAATATATTGATTTTTTCAAATATTGTTTTTTTTTTCAAAAAAAAAAATATTTGCTTAAATAATATTGATTTTTGCTAAGTAATAGTGATTGTTTCTTTTCAAAAATATAAAAAAATCAATTTAATATTGATTTCATTTAAAAAAAAATATTTGCTTAAATAATATTGATTTTTGCTAAGTAATACTGATTGTTTCTTTTCAAAAATATAAAAAAAAATCAATTTAATATTGATTTCATTTCAAATATTGATTTTATTAAATATTGATTTAAAAAAAAATTATTTAATAAAATATTGAGTTTTGCAACGAAATATTGATTGTTTCTTTTCAAAAATAATATTGATATATTTAAAAAAATATTGATTTGTTCTTCACAAAATATTGATTTTTTAAATATTATTTTTTTTAAACATTGTCTTTTTCAAAAAAAATATTGATTAAATGATTTAAAAAAATATTAATTTGCGCAAAGAAATATTGATTGTTTGTTTGAATATTTTTAACATTTTTTAATTTCAGGAAAGATTTTTTATAGGACAATTGTTGGTTTTTTAACGTAAAAAAAAATCAACTGGAAATATTTTTTTAATATTGATTATTTTTAAATAGAGATTTTTTAAAAATATTGATTTCTTAAAATAAGGATTTTTTTTTGCAAAAAATATTGATTTGTTCAAAGAAATTTTATAGAATTATGAATGTACTTTTACATAATACCGGATTATACCGGAGTGCGTTCGTGTAAAATCGACTCAGCTTCCAAATTTTTATAGATGGTTTAATTTTATACACGTTATGGAGGCACTAAAGTGGGCGTGGCAAAAGCATTAGCAAATTTCAAAATCTTATTGATTCCCAACACCTATAGGAAGTCACATTGGTTTTTCTTTAAATAAAAACAGTGTCCATGTTTTTATATTAAAGAAAAATGGTTGTGTCAATTTCACCCATCTCCGAAGATATACTAAGTTTGAGGAAAATCCGAAAGTTATCGTGTACGCCAGCCAGAAAAACGTGAAACGGTTTTTGTCCAGACACACTTAGGGTTCTAAGTAAATCCTGCAATGCATTGTACATTTTCTGTCCCAAATAATATATAGCTTACTACTTTGTATAGCGAGAGTATAAGCGACAATTTAAATTTCCTCAAATAAATCCGGTATGTTCAGCACCAGAGCGAACTAATAATATCATTAAAGCATTATACAGAGATTATAAAAGACAAATTTCCCAAGCATTTTACCGATATTATAAATTTGTTTACCAATTTTTGGAATCGTCACAAACCGAAAATCAAGGGTCTCTGTAATATGCATGATTTCTAAATAAACAAGAGAACTGTCACAGAAATGATGCAGTAAAGTACGTGTCTTAAGTCTTTTGTTTCATTTGCATATTCCAAAGAAATCGGTGACGGTTATATCTATGTACTTATATCACCATCAAACAACGATATATTCCTCATTACACGATTGTTATAATTTTAATTGTCTTTTAACACATTTTAACTATAAATTGTAATTTAGATAATGAGCATATCGACACGTTCTTCCCGAGGGAATTAACACAAAGAAATCCGATTACAATGAAATGGTTATTTTCCAAATATTTCACATTTAATATTCTTAGCACATTTAAAGTGACACACTAAAAACATTTACGGAAAGAAAAACCGAAAATATATGTTTGCCAGAGTAACACGTCGTGGCAACAGTAAATTTTCGAAACACTGAAACAATAAAGACTAATAAAAATGCGCTTAGAAACAAGAAGTGTGGTAATTTATGCACATAAATTAAATGTGTTTGGCAGGGAAAATAAGACATAAAACACGAATATGAATTGGAGCGGTTTCGAAACATTTCAATCATTATGTTTCTTTCAAATATTTCGTAAACTTTATCGATGGAAATATAAGTTGAACATAATGTTTGTAGACCAAAGAATTTATTTCAAAGTATTAACCATTCAAAGGGAGATTTTGACGTAGATTTTGTACAGGAAGGGCCTTTGAAAAATCGTTTACCTGAAATCTGGGAAAACAACGCAGTGGCAGATTCAATACCACTAACATCGTGATTCTCTGTAGTGCAGTTCAATATCCAGTGTCCGCTGAAGTTAATATGCTGCATGTATGCTTGCAAAGGAAACTGTCAATCCAATTTGATGTTTTAATACCTTTTTATAGTAATCCTATTATGTGGCAATCAATTTTGATGAACATATAAAAATGTCACCAATTCATATATGATTTTTATTCTATTCAAAATGAACATACACTTGTCTAAGTCCGCTTATGTATGCCTCGCCAGGATTTTTATTTATTTTTTGTATGATATTGTGGCACACACATCTTAAACCGTGATTTAAAAAATGATTAAATTATTTAATATCTTATTTTACTTGTTGGCAGCATCAGAGGGTAGTACCTGTTGGTTTTGGATAGTACCCATAAAAAATGCTTCCGTAGGAAGCACATTTTAATCTCATCTCAAACTCTAAATGTGAATTTTTCCTGCTTTTGATGAAGTTCTTTGAAATGACTCCCAAAAACGTAGATGATATGCTAATATCCCTTAAAATGTTATGGGGTCACAGAGGTAAGGTGTCCGCTTTGCATGCAGAAGGTCTCGGGTTCGAAAAAATATTATTTGTTTATTTTTTATTTATTTATATTTATTATTAAACAATATTAATTTTTTTTACAATTTTAACAATTTAAACATTTTTGCTTACAAAAACAAATTTGTTGTTTTATTAATGTACTTCGAATATTACTACTTAATATCAGTAACAATAATTTAATTTAATATTTATTTGATTATATATTAGTCCATATTAAATAAATATTTTGTTCAGTGCTTTAGTTGTTCACCACTCACAACAGAGGGGAGCTGGTAGAGTGACGTAGTAGCAACCAGAATTTAACGACCGATGTTTTAAAGCAGAAATGGAAACTAATGAAAAAGTGTCACTACTAAAAAAAGTAAGTCTTTCTAAATAAAGGGCATCCCTCCAACAATGCCATAATAAATTTATTGACGAAAACCCCAATATGCATTACATCCGAATCACAAGACGAGTACATTTTTCACTTCTTCAGTTGCTCTCTTTTTTATAAAGTTTAATCTAAAATTTAAAAAGTTGTTTTATTTCAAAGAATTCGACCAAAACAAATTATGAATGATTTGTGCCTTCGTTAATAACCATGGAATATTTTGATTAAAATAGCCACAAAATATCCCCATTATAAAAAATGTTGTTTTATTTTAAAGAGTTCGAGTGCTTTTTTTAAAATTGTGAGAGAAGCAGTTCAATAAATTCAAAAAAAAGAAATATTTTTTTTTTTAATTTTCAAAATATGAAAAAATGTGAAAATGTGTAATGCGAAAAAAACACAATTCTGTGCATTATGAATACGTTATTGTCAAAAACCATAAAAACAAATGTAATGTTAATATCTCAAAATGATTCTTGAGTCCTTGTCTAATTTACATTTTTTACAGAACTCAAAAATGTTTACTAGAACCAGTGTTAAGGACGCTGACGAGATTTCAGCAAAAACATCCAAATTATACATTTTTTTTCAGCTTAAAAAAATCTGAATCAAAAAGCCGACCTCTGCTGATATTAAAATAGCTTGCACATTTCAACAGCACTAGCAAAGCAAAAGCACTTATTTTCAAAGGCAAAATAACAAAAAGCTGCAGTTATAGCGAAGATTTAAAATTTTAACAACAGCAGTATATGCTAAAGTTAATGTTATGCTTTTTAGGCGAAATAGAAAATTGCTGATCAGGAGAACAGACAATGGCTTTCAGCACAAGAATTTTTGTGCTGAAGACAAAAACAGCAGTTTGTACCAAAACACACAAATGCTACCTTGACAAAATGTATTTCATGTATGTATTTACTGTAACGGTACAAGATCAAAAAATTAACAGTAACTAGTAAATCAAAAAAAATTTTTTTTTCAAATCCATGCTTTATGCAAGCAGAATTCTATTGGGCCTAGAAATTCTTTTTTAGTTATCTTTTGTAGAAGGAAAAATTACTGCGTTATCAGGAGCAGAAATAATAGATTTTTAATTTGTGGTTTGTATGGGAGGTACCACGCCCCTTTGTCCATGCCCGCTCATATTTGCAGCAGCACTTAAAAAATGCACACCAAACCGACGTACCAAATTTTGTTCAAATACCGTTATCAGGAGCAGAAATAATAGATTTTTAATTTGTGGTTTGTATGGGAGGTACCACGCCCCTTTTTACAATCCCGCCCATATTTGCAGCAGCACTTAAAAAATCCACACCAAACCGACGTACCAAATTTTGTTCAAATACCGTTATCAGGAGCAGAAATAATAGATTTTTAATTTGTGGTTTGTATGGGAGGTACCACGCCCCTTTGTCCAATTGGTAAAATTTTTCCATTTCCTTGTATTGTCATCGAAAATGATTAAGTGTGCAAAATTTGAGCAAAATTGGTTGAGAAAAAAGCTTTCAAAAATTGATTTCAAATTTTGTGGCACACAAACATATATAGAAACTAACCTTATATAAAGCATGGAAAAATAAATTGTGTGTTTGTTTTGTTTTAAGTTATTCGTGGGATCGATCGTTCATCCCGAATGCTGCCGTTATAGGATTATAAAATATTTAAGACAATATATTTTTCAGAATTATTTGTTTTAATTTTTCAGTACATCCGTTATAAATTCGATAATTTGTATAGGAAGGCAAAATTTAAAGTTAAGTCTGAAATTAAAATGATTTTGTATGTATAACGTAATTGTACCACATCATAGAAAAAGTTTTCCTCATTCAAAATAATTTATATGATAAATATTCAAGATTAAGATCGACATGTAACAACATGTGCTGGTTTTAAGCTTTCAGCCTTACACAGAAATTTCTTAATACTGCTTTTTGGTAGCAACATATATTAATAGCAAAAGGAAAAACCCAAAAATTGTATTTGTTGCACTGCTGTTAATGCAGCCATTGATGCTTTCCTAATTGGAGTAAAATCACACATTTAACAAAATAAAAGTACTAAAAATAAAGGCTGATTCTTTTGTCAAAAGTAAAAGCTAAACAATTGTCTTTGCTGTAACTTTTGTAATTATTTTGTAGCCGTAGAAAAAGTCAAAATAAAAAAATTTCAGCAGATCGCTACTTTTAAACACTGACTAGAACAAGAGTTATTGAATTATGGCCGATGATTTTTGATTCTGAACCATGAAATTTTCATTTTTAAGTAAGAATTTTATAGACTTTTGTACATAAATATGCATTACCAGTCCCAAAATCTCCGAAATATTTTATGAAATCCCCTGTCCCCTTTTAAATTTTGTGTCCTTTTGACCATCATAAAATCCTCATGGTTGGGGACAAATCCACACATCTGGCATGCCTGCCGAATTGCACTATTCTAGGTGAACTCCCTTTTTTATCCTTGTCTACACCTTACACATACCCATTTTGAAAAATTCATTTATGCTGCGCTTTTACATACTCAAAGAATTGTATACAACGAATTTCACCATTCTACTTGCAATACTTTCGTTGGTGCCATTTCTATCCCTTTTTTGTCCAATTTCGAAAAATCCATGTAGAACGTGGTCAGACGAATATAAACACCGGTTTCATCTGTAATACTTTGGTTGGTACCATTTTTATCCCCTTTTCCCGCTTTTCCCCTTCAAACTTCAAATTTCAAAAATATCATTTATCTTGAGCTTCTACGTGGTCAGATTGTAGCTGCGAATTTCAGGATTGTAGCTGCAATACTTAAGTTTTTGTTTTATCCCTTTTTACTCTGCTTAAAAAAAATCCATTGACATTGAGCTTCAACGTGGTCAGAGGAATTTATGCACCGAATTTCATGATTCTAGCTGTAATACAATACAATAATACAAACGTTTATTATCCCCGTTTATTTGAATATCTACAATTTCCCATTTATATAGTGAAACTGAATTAGTGCTCAAAAAGTCAATAAAATAATTTTAAATATTTTCCGTATTCCCGGGAATTCCCAGTAAAATTTTGACGGCTCGGGAATTCTTGGACCGCAAACACTTCTCCCATATGAAGATAGGGTGTAATGTTAAGGATTCTTGGAATAATTTAAAATTGAAAAATTGAGTAATTTTAAATCACATTTCTTTCAGTTTGTTAACACTAAACATCGGATTTTTATGTAAATCCCATGTTTAATACATACATGAATAAAATGTTATATATATTGATTTATATAGATTTTTTCCATGAAAATCGTTTGTGCGAAGTCGGGACTCAGCTAAAACTATGCGTTCAAAATATGATTTAGCATAAAAATCGGCTGTCTAGTGATGCGTCTTACGTCATTTTCCTTATTCGGCATAAATATTAAAAGTGAAGATTTTAAGGTGCTTGTTGCTTAAGTCTTCTGTATTGAATACGATTTCGTTATGCTGATATAATCTAAATTTAAATGAGTTTCTTGTGTATTTATTAAATCGTCGTCTATCTGTCATGCTTCCGTTTGAAAGATATTTCCGGGAGATTATCATTCAACCGTCCAATCATTTTTATGAATCACTCGCCTTCACATGTGTATTATTGTTTTGCATTCGTTCATTTCTTGATGAGTTTTTTCTTCTGAACATTCTCACATTTTTCATTTTATTCTCGTCCACATTCGTATTCTGCACCACATCGCATGCATCTGTGTTGTGGACAATGTAGACATTATAAATTTATCCTTGTCCACAGCGGCACTTGCCTAAGCAACCGACCGAAATTGTGTGATTTGCTGTGGTGGGTAATTTTTGTATTTTGTTTTCGCTTCAGTTTTGTGGTAGCGAACAAGAACAGAAATATTTGTTCAGCAAACATTTTGTGCT
The DNA here is from genome assembly GCA_947397865.1 of Polietes domitor. Taxonomy (NCBI): domain Eukaryota; kingdom Metazoa; phylum Arthropoda; class Insecta; order Diptera; family Muscidae; genus Polietes; species Polietes domitor. The sequence continues at coordinate 240,577,276 of OX377618.1, read as the reverse complement.
TCATTAGCAGGATAATACATTAGGTTTATTGTTGTTTTTGGTTTTTCCTTCCATTGGAAAGTGAATTTATGTGGAATTTTGTGTTTGTGTTAAGGTAGGCACACATGTATAATATTTTATTTTTTGTGTGAACTGAATGTGCGTAAAGCAATACTATTACAGTGGTAGATATATTATATATTTGTTGTATCAGATTCACCTGGACTTGCAGAATTTTAAAAGTTCACGATTTCAAAAATCTATAAATTAAATGGAAAGGGTAGTTATGAAATATATTGTTAGTATAAAAAACACTATGAAACGAAAAAAGAAAAACTTTGTGTCAAGGCGAAAAAATATTTTTTGTTTGCATTGAGGCATGCTGATTAATAAAATCATCATAAACATTTCTTAATGGATATTTAAAAATTAAAACTTTCGTACTTTCATAGGTACCTTTAATATTTGTACTCTCGTTTTGAATATATTATCCCGATCGTACCCGCTTATATGTCCAATAAAATGTAATTATGATGTCTAAAAATTGTGTGATGTTTACTTTCACAAATAAAGATTGGTTAAGGAATAGACTCCAACAATTTGGGAGAACATCTTTTCTCAAAAATCTATTTTTGCAGCCACAAAAAATTGTGAAAAATAAAAAAAAGAGTCTGAACATTTTTTTTGAATTAGCATTCTAACGTAAAAAATAATGCTTATATATAAAAATCTATGAATAAATGTAGAAGTTATGATGTAGACGCAAAAAAAATTACAAGTAGCAAGAATAGTCCGATTACACATTATATAAAATGATATATTGTTTTAGTTTGTAATAGCTGACATCTTAACGAAGAAGTAGAAGAATTTTTAAAAATCGTGAGTCATGTCATATATCAAGACAACATGTACTTCTACAAGAAGTTTATGATCCTTCTAAAGGGTGATTTTTTAAAAGCTATAGGAAAGTTTTTCGAAAAAAAAAACACATAAAATTCAGAAAAATGTATGAAATCTTTATTTGAATCGATAGTACGGTCCATATAATTTAATATTTGAAGATTATTTCATGCAAATGTTGACCTTGACTGCGCCTCAAATGGTCCATCCGCTTAGTCCAATTTTGACATTTCCACGCTTTTGAGTAACATCATGGTCATCATTAACACTGGCCGATACATCTGCGATATTTTCTTCAGTTCGCACTCTACGTAAGTGTGTTGGTGGTTTAATGTCCAACAATGTAAATTTGCTGCGAAATTTAGTCACAATAGTCCGAATAGCCGCTTCAGTGGGTCGATTAAACTGACCATAAAATGGAAGCGCGCGATAAACTTTCTTAACAGAGCACGCATTTTGATAATAAAATTCAATAATTTGCAAGCGTTGTTCGTTTGTAAGACGATTCATGGTTAAATTATAGACCAAACTGAAGATGTTTGACAGTGAAGCAAAACACGAAACGTGCGTCAGCTGTTTAAACCAGTGTTGCCAAAAAGATAATAGCTAAGAAATCACCCTTTACTTTTATCCATAGATTTTCTTTAACTAAGCCTTGTTTCGTTAAGATGCCAGCGATTACAAATTAGTATAAAATTGTATGTTATCTAATTTGAAATGGATTTTTTTGTGCCATTTAAAGAAAAATTAAAAAATTATGATTTAAAAAAAAAATAAATTTCTATAGGGTGGGCCATTTAAAACTCTAAATTAGGCTATAAAAGTAAATATTTAAATTTTTGGTTTTATTTAATAAATGTATATCAATATTATTCATATGACTACCGCGACAATTTTTCCATACAGCCAAATAGTCCACACCAAATAGTGACTCGTTCTTGATACATTGGCTTCCCTATAGTCAAGTGCTGATCCCCATATGTGACAATTTTGCTTATTGATATAGCCGATCTCTTCTGGAAAGTTTTCCACATACAATATTTACAGTTTGCGTTAAAGACTCACTACTTTGGATGTAAGTTTTTAATATTTCCCAATTTTTTCCGAGCGTATAGCGGCCCATTTTGCAACCCAGCAGAAAATTTACAAAAATTCGGAAGCACTAAAATTATTCATAGTATACGGTATGCTGTAATTACAAGCGCAACACTAAAGAGATGATATCATTAATGCCGCATCAGGTGTCAGGTAATCGAGGACATGACTTGTTCATCTGCAAGCATACCCGATGTCTTTACGATCTTTGTCGACCAAACCAATCCGAGAACCTTCTGTACATACTCTCTTTGCATTCGACGATATTGTTTTTTCTCAAATAGAGAAATTCAGTTCACGTGTTGACATAATCGAGTACGGGTGACTTATGATAGTTCGCATAAACTATTGTGTGTATACGTTATATTGTGTGTGTACGGTATATTGTGTGTATACTAGAAAATTGCAAGAAGTAAATATTAGAACTTTTAATTATTTAGTGTTTGTTGTTGTGTGTGCTTGGAAAATATAGAAATGAAATTGTTTGAGTTTGTTTCGCATTCTGTTTTAACATAAAATATTACGATATTTTACAGTAATAATGAACAATTTGCATAAAAAAAGAAAAATTGGTAAAAGACAACAATATAGGTTAATAAAAAAATCGAAAGAAGAAAACGTCGACGTTTTAGAATCTGTCATTAATAGAACAACTTTTGGGGAAGTAGAAATTTGTTCTAATGAAGAAACGCCAAGTATTCCATTTGGAGATGATTTTCAAATAAACTCTCCAAATTTATGTGATGACATTCGAGTGTGGTACCAGCTGTTTAGGCCTCCTGTGGCTTGTACATCGTCACTTCTAAAAATATTGAAGTCGTACAATCTAGATGTACCATTAAGTGTTAGTACACTTATAGGAAGTCAGTACAAAGTTGTGAAAAGGACGGTCTGTCCGGGATCATATTTCCACATTGGAGTAGCACCAAATCTTCAAAAAATTTTGAATTCTGTGAATTCGAAAAATATAAAAGAGATAGTTTTGGATATTGGGATTGACGGTCTACCAATATTTAAAAGTAGTGAAGTCGGGCTGTGGCCAATTCTGGGCAAAATTAATGAAAGTTATATATAGTGAGTTATTTTATGTTATTTATTTATATCACAAATATTAAAATTTGTCTTCTTATTTTTTTATAGAAGCAATCGGTGGTGATTTTGGAAATAGAGAAATATTTTTTAAGCACTTTGGAAAATGCATTCGCATGGTGAAAAATTCTCACTACAAAAACTCAGCAGACAGAAGAGAAAAAATTTTCGAAAGCTCTGATGAAGAAACTATTGAAGACTGAATTAATAAGATTAAATCTCATATTTTTTATTTTAATTTAGTACAGAAAGTACAAATTTTCTTTTAAACTACAAAAACTCAGCAGATAAAATAGAAATTTTTTCGAAAGCTCTAATGAGAAACTATTGAAGACTGAATTAATAAGATGAAATCTCATATTTTTATTTAAATTTAGTACAGAAAGTACAAATTTTCTTTTAATTTATGATAAGACAAAATGTTTTTTGTAAATATTTGTACCTCGTCGATCAAAATGTAAAGCTTTAATATTCTTTCGTAACCAATTTTCTTATCTAGTTATAAAGAATTTTATTTTTTTCCAATGAATTTATTTTTATCCGACGAACAATTTAAAAAGCAAAAAATCCATTTATCCATTATCCATTTTTATTTTTTCTGTTAAACTAAATCTGAATTCGAGTTTTGTTTGTGTTTTCTTATTTAAAAATTAATTTTGTTCTTTGTATGAATAATTACATTATAAACAAAAAATAAATGTTTTTAAAAATGAATTTAAAAAAGTCTGCTTCCATATCTTAATATAAATTTACGGTATGGAATCATTCTTGAATCTTTCCTTTAAAAACGCAGTATATCGAACTATTTAGTACAATGATGTAAGCGCAGTTACGAAGCGCTTCTTCATTACACTAAAATTGCGAGCACCTCTGCAGTTGTAAACCTTAACGACTGGAGCGCTCCGAGTCCTTTATTCTCTCATGTAGGATTTTTTGCGCTTACCAGAGCGGTGTAAGACGGCATAAAGTAAGCGCAGATTCTTGTGACATTGCCTTATAAAATCATTAATGAATTCACTAGTTTGGTAAGCGCTGGTACCCCAATTCATTACATACTTTAGTGCTTCTTCGTCAGCAGGTTTTTTGCTGGGAAATGTCAAACATAAACTGAAAATAAAAATGAATGTTCTATCTATCAAAGTTAAATTAATCGGTAGTTCGAATTAAAAATTTTAAATGGCCATAGGGTGGCCCCTCACTGCCTGACCTCCTAAGCACCCATTGTGCACAACCTCAACCACTGTGCCTTCAATTCATGAGAACTGAATCCTCTGCGTACTTTGTGCGTTTGAGCTTAAATCGAACACAAATTCATTTTACATACAGACATTGACACACATTCACACCCTACAACAATCGTGCGCACATCGTTGCTGAGGCCAAAAGATATCTGCGAGTTGAAAGACCAAAGGTATTTTAATTAGAAACGAAACATTGCCAACCAAACACAGACAAACCGTCTCGAGGACGCTTTGACCACGGGATTGGTCAAAATGAAACCCTTTTCAAAGGCAACAACAACAAAAACAGCACCACCACCACCATCAAGAACATCACAAATATTTAAGCCGTCTGGACGTGCGCAGTACGATTCGTATGGTTCGCTGCGTTGCCAGCGTTAATAAATTGAAAATTCCTTTGATTTCTTTTCGGAATTGGATTGAGAAAAATATTTTTGCCTAATGAGCTACAGCAACATAAAATAACTTTAATAATGAAACAGCTATTTTGATTGGTATTCTCCGTTCGTTAGCTCATCCTTTCGTCCGCACTTCGGATGCTTCATTTCAGTTTGTTGGTGATTTAATAGCAGAAAGGCCAGGAAATCATCGAAAATATCTTCTCTCGCATTTAAGAAGGCCAGTTAAGAAAATGTCAGTTTAAATGGCTGAAACATTTCCCCGCATGTGATGTGGTCCCTGTGTATTCTCTGAACTTCGTTGGTGATCCTTGCGGTGCCCTCCTTCTGCCTCGCATATGTTTATGTCCACGTTAAGGTTGTATTTAGTTGGCGGTAAATCGACGAAACGAACAGAAAAACATTTAATATCTTGTAAGTGGCATCATTTCGTTGATCACATTTGTATGGAATTTTCTGATTCGTCATGATTAAATCTTAATGAGGCTTAATCAGCTTTTAAATCCTCAACCTGAACAAATGAAAGTGATTAGTAGTCCGCCGATACCATGGTTGTTGCCGCACTTGTCGCAGTGTTATTTCTGTCCATTTGTGTTTTTTATCTAGATGTAGATATATAAATAATGTGAAATTAATTTCATTCATTTTGTGAGGATTTAGTTTATGTTTTTCCCACCATGCCCTTGTCACCCTTTTATAAGATGGATTTAGCTGTCGGATTAAATTCGTCTCTTATTTAAAAAAAATTGCCTTTATCAAGCGCTCGTTTTTAATGTGGCATAATATGCTTGTGCGTTCGGAGTGTGGTCGAGTTGTGACAATAAAAGGGTTGTTAGCTCAATGTTCTGAAGTAAAAGTTGTGGTGAAATTATTGTAGCTATGTCCCCAGTGTATATTCAATTTCATACAGATCTAATATTAGTATTACACTAGTTTACAACCACTTTATCGGAGGGCTGCGTATAACATCACGATTTATACTCGAAAACTCTAGAGAATTTTGAAAATATATGCTTTTTAGATTATCTTAATCCTTTGATAACCACAGGCAAGTATATGTCACTTAAAATTTTCCAAATGAGTGATGTGGTAAGTAGAGGAGAATTGGGACACAAATATTGTAGAGGACGGTAATTCTCTATCTGCCCCCACCTCATCAGGAGGCAACGAAATGGTTCAAGGAATCTGTTCCTCTGTTTCAAAATCGGCTCTAATGTTTAAATCATGATATTTTAAATGCAAATAAGAAATATTATATATCGAGTATAAACAAGTAAGAAGGTGCTAAGATCGGCCGGGCCGAATTTGATATACCCTCCACCACGGAGTGCATTCCACAGTATTACCGGAAAATTGTGATATTTTTTATGCACATCACAATATTTGTTTACTATTTCTATAAGGAACGGTTTAAAAAAATAGTGATGCTTCATTATTAAAATAATATACACATATATATAATATATATTATACTATATACAGCTGCGGTCAAATAGCAGCGACGAGATAAAAATGTCGACAAAGAAAACAAGTAAGGAAAGGCTAAAGTCGGGCGGGGCCGACTCTATGATACACTCCAATTTCTATCCGAATACAATTCAATTCGGTGAAAAAGTAAAACGGGAAGGTGTTTTATATCCTGTAAATGTATGTGTTTGACAAAAAATTTTAAATCGGAAAGGACATTTGTATGAGGATATATTGAAACCTGGAACGAAATAGGTGACATATAAAATGTATAGATTGGTCAAAATCGGTTAAACTTTTAGGAGTAACATTTGTATTTGGGCTATATTTAAAACTAAACCGATCTTACCCACTTTCACCATAGTTTTGTTTAGTTGGAATATAAGATGTTGTGCAACTTTTAAAGAAAATCGGGTACAATATGTGGTTTCTAGAGCGCAAAAGCCAAATCGGGAGCGACATTTGTATGGGGGCTATATCTAAATCTGCACTGATCTAGCCCGCTTTAGCTACATGTGTTTCTAGTTAGATTATAAGATGTTGTGCCAAATTTAAAGAAAATCGGGTACAATATGTGGTTTCTATAGCGGAAAATAGCAAATCGGGAGCGACATTTGTTTGGGGCTATATCTCAATCTGAACCGATCTTACACAATCTCTACATATGTGTTTCTAGTTCGATTATAAAATGTTGTCCCAAATTTAAAGAAAATCGGGTACAATATGTGGTTTCTAGAGCGGAAAAAGTGAAATCGGGAGCGACATTTGTAAAGGGCCTATATATAAATCTGAACCGATCTTACCCAATTTCTGCATAGGTGTTTCTAGTTAGGTTATAAGATGTTGTGCCAAATTTAAAGAAAATCGAGTACAATATGTGGCTTATAAAGCGGAAAAAGGCAAATCGGGAGCGACATTTATATGGGGGCTATATCTAAATCTTAACCGATCTTACCCAATTTCAGCACAAGTGTTTCTATTTAGATTATAAGATGTTGTGCCACATTTAAAGAAAATCGAGTACAATATGTGGTTTCTAGAGAGGAAAATGTCAAATCGGGAGCGACATTTGTATGGTGGCTATATCTAAATCTGAACCGATTTGGCTCAAATTAAATAGCGTTCGTCCTTGATCCACAAAACTTAGTTGTGCCAATTTTTGTTAAGATCGGACTATAATTTCGACCTGTAATTTGATTACAACAATAGATGGACAGACGGACATTGCTAAATCGACTCAGAAAGTGATTCTAAGCCGATTGGTATAATTAACAAAGGGTTTATCACCCTTCCTTTTGGGTGTTACAAACAAATGCACAAAGACATAATACTCTCGTGGAGTGTATAAATATCAGTTTTACTTCGAAAATCCTAAAAGTTTTTACGGTGATTGAAAGTTGGTATTGTGTCATTCTTAATCTGGCTTTAAGTAAAAAAATAAGTTTTTATAGTTTTGAGATTGGGCCTTTAGAACCATTTATGTCAAAAATGAGACCTGTCAAAAAATAGCAGCGCTAATAAAAACTAAAAATATTTTGTTCCAATTTACTTTATTTGAAAACTTTTTTGAATAATTACTTAAATAACGATATTTTCTTGAATTGAACACTTTGTTGTACTGACTTTATTGGTTAATATTGCTGCATAAAGTCGTTCCTTGGAGTCAACTAGTATTTTGCACCTTTTATGCGAAATTTTTGACCATGCCTCTATAATTTCGTGTCAAATATCGTTATTGTTTTTCAGTATTGCTAGAGAGGCCTCATTTTAGTCATCACACTTCAAATTGTTTGTTATATTGAGATGCGGTGTCTGCCCAAACCATTCCATAACATCGATATTATTGACTTCAAACCACCTGCGAGTCGGCTTGTGTTTTCGGTTAGTGAATGGTAATCGAGGACAAGAATCGATTCTCGATTCCCGATCAACTATTTTTGAATCCAATTCTTAGAATCGAAGAATCGGACCTGAGAATCGATTCTTAATCGGAATCGGTAGAAATGTTTAACCATAAAACTCGAGAGGTATAACTTTAACTAACTAGTACAGATAGCCTCTCCCTACAAGCGAGAGTGGACTTTAAATGTATTTAAATTTGCATAAAAATATCTCCAATCCATGGTGGAGAGTATATAAGAATCGCCATGGCCGAACTTTAAGCCTTTTTACTTGTTTTACACTAAGGTGCTCTTCCATAATCGACTATTCTGAAGAATTTATAATATAAATAGTTTTTGGAAAACGTTTCGCAAAAATATATAATTTAATGTTCACCTTTACTTTTAGGAATTAAAAATAAATTTAACATTTCCAAATCTGCGGACACTTTTATTTTTTAATATTTTTAGAAAAAAGTTTTCTATAAGTTTATCAAATTTCAAACATTTCTTTTCCTCGTTTTTGAGATACTTAATTTTAAAGTTAGTTTCTCATTTTTTCTCCTAGACTATGTTTTGACATTTGTGATTTATTTTGAGGTATTTTAAGTACTGATGAATTCGATCAAGTTTTGTGTAATATGTCATCAAAACTGACACTTTCTAATTAACAATAATATGAAAACAACTATAAAAAGTTGTTCTTATGATAGTTTCATTAGTCAAATGCGATTTTAGCGACGGCCGATGTGGTATGAATATATCAGATTTTCTCGAAGATCTTGATATTAAAATGTATATCATTTACCAAAAGTTCAGGAAATTGTATTGTTGGTAGTGAGCAATGATAAAGAAAAAATCGACTGAACTAATTCACCGTATTTTCAGTATATGTTAGATTTTTTATTGGTGTTACTAACAATTCGTGTTTATCTAACATATAATACTTTATTTCACGAAATATAAATAATATTATAATAGAAAACTATCTTGGATTACGTGGCCGCTCTCACCATTTTGAATAAAACTTTCTACATGGATCAGTTCTGTACAAATAATATTTCCATAAGAACTTAAAAATAATTTTCCATCGGCAGATTTATTTATGCATAGTTTGTATAATATGTTAAATCATTATCGTCTACTACTTTATCCGATATTTCCATTACAAGCGATCTATCTAGCATTGGGATGTATGTTTACGCAATTAATAATAATTTTTCCAAATGCTTGGACTGTTTGGAGGTACGAAAACCTTAGTGTTTGGTACATATTAAGCTCCTAACCTTTATACCACTGTCAATTTTTTATATCAATTACATACTTAGTGTCATTTCCTTTTGTTTAATTAATAAAATTGCAGCTTTTAAAATTCACAACTTGTTACCACCAAAAGTAAGTACAAAGTTAGTACATACTTTTTGGATGTTTTTCATTAAATTAAATTTCGATTCCCAAGCATCGATAATCCATTCCAGTATAAAGTTGGACACATGTAATCGATTCCAAAAGAATCGTTTTTGAGCTCTCAGAATCGATTCTCGATTAGAATCGGAATCGATTTACCATTCACTATTTTCGGTATAATGGACCTGCTAGAAGACCCATTTAAGGGGCATTCCGTATTCTGTATACGTAAGCATAATATTACGCAGTATTTTGCTGTACTGGGCAGAGTCCATGGTAGTTCAATGTATTGACCCAACTCCGTAATATGAAAAAAACGGCAATTCCATTAAGCTTGATTGATATTTGACAGCTTTGGAACTATACCTGGAGATGGATACCGTGTTCTGTGGACGTCTTACAAACTATCGAAGGACTGTCCCACCATAGAAAACAATTTTTGCTTCAATTGACCATAAAACGTGCACTCACTTCTCGGTTGGCTACACCAGGTGTGTTTTTGCGAATTGCAATTTTTTTTTGCCATGTCTTTTATTTTTAAGTGGGACTTTTTTCGGACTTCTGGCATACAGATTATGTTTCTACGAACATTTTAAACTCTCAAAGATGGACAGAAATTGTTTTTTATTTCGCTGGCGGTCGTAAGTGGGTTTTTTGTACTAGACATTATTATTCGGCGAATGGTTGTAGGTGATATAATCGGTTTTTTTCAAGTTTTTTTTTGATTTTTCTTCTTATAATATAAAATTTCAGATCATTTTAATAGAACACTGGAATAAAAGTCGCTATATGATTTTACCTCAGATTTCAACCTTTTTATATGAACTCGATTTTCTTCCACAATGCTCTCCTCGCCCTACTTATGAAGAAAAATAATACAATAACATTTCACAAGTAGTGTAAATTTCATAATATCTTACTTATAACATCAAATCAAATTGAAAAAAATGATATAAAATTCCTTTTTCTTGAGATTTTTTGTTTGCTGCTATTATTTTGATCGTTCCAAAATGTCGAATAATTCAAAAAATGTGAAATTTCTTAAGTAATTAAAATCATATCACCAAATAAACAATTAATTTGTGTTTGTAACCTCGTAACACAGCACTTAATGCAGATTAAATTATCACACAAATAAATATATGAATATGTATATTAAGCTGTGGTGTGCTGCTATTATTTTGACCGCAACTGTATATATATCATATAAAGGGCGATTTTTTAGCTATTATCTTTTTGGCAACACTGGTTTAAACAGCTGACGCACGTTTCGTTTGTTTCACTGTCAAACATCTTAAATTTTTGGACTATAATTTAACCATGAATCGTCTTACAAACTAACAACGCTTGCAAATTATTGAATTTTATTATCAAAGTGCGTGCTCTGTTAAGAAAGTTCATCGCGCGCTTCTTCCATTTTATGGTCAATAGGCGTAAAAATACGTAAATAGGCAGAATTGTCGATTTTGGAGTGAATATCAGCCAGAAGCATTGCAAGAGCTACCAATGCATCCAGAAAAAAGTCACAGTTTGGTGCGGTTTATGGGCTGGTGGCATCATTGGACCGAACTTCTTCAAAGATGATGCGAATCGTAACGTAACTGTGAATGGTAATCGCTACCGTGAGATGATATCCAACTTTTTTTTGCCCAAAATGCAAGAGCTTGACTTGCAGGACATGTGATTTCAACGGTGCCACATGCCACACAGCACGCGCAACAATGGACTTATTGCGAGGCGAGTTCGGTGAACATTTTATTTCACGTTCGGGACCGGTCAATTGGCCGCCTATATCGTGCGATTTAACGCCTTTAGACTATTTTTTGTGGGGCTATGTTAAAGCTCATGTCTATACAGACAAGCCCACTTCAATTGACTCATTGGAAGACAACATTGAAGCATTTATTCGTGAGATACCGGCCGAAATGTTGGAAAGAGTATGCCAAAATTGGACTAAGCGGATGGACCATTTGAGGCGCAGTCAAGGTCAACATTTGCATGAAATAATCTTCAAGCATTAAATTATATGGACCGTACTGTCGATGCAATTAACGATTTAATGCATTTTTCTGAATTTTGTGTTTTTTTTTTTGACAAACTTTCCTATAGCTTTTAAAAAATCACCCTTTACAATTGCTACCTGTACTTTGATTACAAGAATAGATGGACGGACAGACAGAACATTGCTAAATCGATCGGTATAATTAACAATGGGTCTATCTTGCTTGCTTTTCGGTGTTACAAACAAATACACAAATACATAATACTCTCGTGGGGTGTATACTGAAAGTTATATATTTATTTATAGCTTGCATAAAATATGCAAATGTGGAAAAATATGTTCATATATTTCGAAAAAAATTGATGAGAAACATTTGTGTGGCATTACCACTACCTTTAATCAAAATATGCAATTGCATATATTCCGCTGTCCAGCAATAAAAACTTGAAATTGATGATCAAAATTTTAATTGAGATATGAAACGAAATTGAGAATGGGAATACATTTTATTTAAAATTAATATGTAAATTGAAATTGAGAAATGAAAATTGATATTGAGAAAATATATGTAATTTAATATTCCCAAAATACAAATTCATGTTGAGAAAAGACAAATTGGTAGTCAGAATTTGAGTTAGTTTTTCTCTTTTCTAAATTTGAATTTGTATTTTCTCAGATTCAGTTTTAATTGTCATTTCTCAATTTCAATCGGAAAGGTATTATTCTGAATATTCATTCAAATGCTCATTTTATACATCGAATAGTTGTGGGGATGGGGTGCACAATGAACAATTTACTGAAACTACGCTTGTTTTTGACTTCCTGCAAGTCCAACATACATTTTTTTTGTTTTACATTTTAAGATTTATCTCAGGCCTGTCGTTTTTATCGATTGTCTATCGGTGTTGCTATTCCTGCTGACAAGTGTGGCGATTTTCCTTTTTCAGCTTCACTTCTTTCACCCACATGCTGTGAAAATTCCTTTCGTTACTGACAGCCGCAACGCGTTCACCCATGCGAACAGGCAAACAATGAAAAACAACGAATAGGGAAATGCCTTATTGTCCTATAATATTTTGTTAGGAAAAAGTTCGCCACTGCTGTTGTAGTTATTGCACATTATAATGCATTTTCATAACTTTTATGGTTATTTCGATTGTTTTGCGATTCTCCACACCAGTCAATTAAGTGGTTTTTGTGTGTAGGTAAGTGTTTTGCCATTTTGCAAAACCGCTGCCATATCATCCACCTCATCTGGGTACAATGGGAATGCACACCACAAAGCTTTTTTAGTTGTCTTGTATCGCAGTTGTTGTCATCACCGCTTTTATTGCGGTTGTTGCATCTTAGAGTTTGTCATGAGCCGCGGAATATGTTGGTTTTTCTCCAGATCCTTTTGTTTTCCTCGTTGTGTTTTTTGTATTCTGTTTTTATGGCATTTTGTATATTTAATAAAGTTGTAGGAGTTTTGTTTTCGGTCTGTTGCAGTGCATTGTAAATAATACCACTTAGAAATGGATTTAGAAAACTTGTGTTTTTGTGATTATCGACCATGTTGACAAGTTTCCACATAACAACATAAAGCCTCATTAGTTATGATATAAAGTCTCTACTGTTAGTTAACATAGAATTTGTAGAATTGTAAGACTCACTGTGTTTCAATATTATGCTTCAGCCGGTATTTGGTAAACGGAAGTGTATTTGGAGCAATTGAAAACACATAGTCCATACAAAAGCAACAGCTCAATTAGTTTAGCAGATATTTGACTTACAAGAAACAATTTTCATATTTTTGGCGAGATTGGCTCATTATTTGTCAAATTTTCAATATTTACATTTGTGAACGGATTGGTGCAAATGTGCTACTTCCTTCTAAAAACAATAACATCCAAAAAGTACCCATTTTTTCGTTCATTCCCATAAAGGGGCCAACATTGTTTCGCTTGAAAATTTTCCTGCAGGTGCAAATTTTATTTATTTTTCATTAAAAAGACATAATTTACATGCGTTTAATGTCCTTGTTGAATCATTTTGGTCGTGAGATCTACTCAGAAAGTCCTCCCCAAAATCGCCAATTTTGTAATACAAAATTACTCAAATCGTAAAGCAATGCTTAGAAAAATTTTAATAAATTTAAATTTTTTACTCAAAAAAGGGAAAAAAATTCCCTCACAAGGACTTAAAAAACCCATAATAATCCCTAATATTTTAGCGTATTTAAGCATTTTTTTGAATATGTCTGTTTATATTTGGTATGTGCATTCCACTTATAGCAAAAACGTGCACCATAAAGTGATTCTTATTTGTAGGGGGTGAAATGGGGCAAGAAAGGGAGAAAAATGGTACATATTAAACGACAATAGCAAGAAACACGAAATTCAGTGTGTACATTCCTCTAATTGAGTAGATACCTAATATAAAAGTTTTTTTTTTCAAATATAATAAAAAAGTATTTTTAAATAATATAAAAATATTTTTAAGGGGTAACATGGGAATAGAAGAATAAAAATGGAACCAACCAAACGGCTGTACCTAGAATAATGAAATTCGGTGTAATCATTCCTCTGATTGCATAGACAAGTAAAATACACAGATTTTTCAAAATTCGTACTTTTTGCGGTTAAAATGAAAATAGGGGATACAAATTGTACCAATCAAATGACCGCAGCTAGAGTCATGAAATTCGGAGTATACATTCCCCTGACTGTGTAGCCACGGAAAATAAACTGATTTTACGAAATTCGTACTTTTTGGGGTCAAAATAGAAAAAGGGGATAAACATAGTACCAACCAAATGACCGCAGCCAGAGTCATGTAATTCGGAGTATACATTCTTCTGACTGCGTACACACAAAAATTATCAGATTTTTTCCAAATTCGTTCTTTCAAGGGGTACAATGGGTACGGAGGGATAAAAATGGTACCAACCAAACGCCTACACATGGAATAAAGAAATTCGGTGTATACATTCCTCTGATTGCGTAGACACTTAAAATAAACAGATTTTTCGAAATTCGTACTTTTTGGTGTTAAAATGAAAAAAAGGATAAAAATAGTACCAATCAAATGATCGCAGCTAGAGTCATGTAACTCGGAGTCAGAGGAATGTCTACACCGAATTCCATGATTCTTTCTTTTGCCATTTGGTTGGTACCATTTTTATCCCCTTTTTCCTCCGAATTTCATGGCTCTAGCTGTGGTCATTCGGTTAGTACTATTTATCCCCTTTTTCCATTTTAACCCCAAAAAGTACGAGTAGCGAAATATTAATATATATTAATGGTACCAGCCATTTTGGTTGGTACCATTTTTATACCCTCCACCTTCAGGATGGGGGTATATTCACTTTGTCATTCCGTTTGTAACACCTTGAAATATTCATCGGAGACCCCATAAAGTATATATATTCTGGGTCGTGGTAAAATTCTAAGACGATATAGCCATGTCCGTCTGTCCGTCTGTTGAAAGCACGATAGCGGCCGAACGAAATGAGCTAGGAGGTTCAAATTTTTCCTAAATGTGTCTTATTGTTGTAGATCGGTTGGGATTGAAAGTGGGCGAAATCGGCCAGAGGCAAAAAATATTTCCCTCACAAGGACTGAAAATACCCCTAATATTTAGAGTATTTCAGCATGTTTTTAGAACAATTAGCTTGTATTTACTTCATATTTGCAATGCGCATTCCCTTTATAGCATAAAAGGGCACCATAGAGTGATTTTTATTTGTAGGGGGCGAAATGGGACAAAAGGGAGAAAAATGGTACCTATCAAACGGCAACAGATAGAAACACGAAGTTTGGCGTGTACATTCCTCTAATAGAGTAGATACATAATATAAAAGTATTTTTTCTAAATTCGTACTTTTAAGGGGTTAAATGGGGGTAGAGGGATAAAAATAGTACCAACCTAACGGCTGCACCTAGAATAATGAAATTCGATATATACATTCCTCTGATTGCGTAGACACGTAAAATAAAAGAAATTTCCAAAATTCGTACTTGTTGGGGTTCAAATGGAAAAAGGGGATAAAAATAGAGTCTACGTTCCTCTGACTGCGTAGACACGAAAAATAAAACGTTTTTTCCAAATTCGTACTTTCAAGGGATACAATGGCTACAGGGGATAAAAATAGTACCAACTAAACGAATACATGAATAATTGTGTAGATACGTAAAATAAAGAGATTTCAGATAGTCGTACTCATGAGGGGGCAAAATTGGAAAAAGGGGTTAAAAATGGTACCAACAAATTGGCCGCTGATAGAATCATGGAATTCGGTGTATACATTCCTCTGACTGCATAGCCACGTAAAATATTTTGTTTTCCAAATTCGTACTTTATTTTGTTGCTTTTACGACAAAAAATGGTAGAATCATAAAGTTGTCTTATACTGCGTACGTGGGAGATAAGGTATTTTCAAAATTTATACTTTTGAAATTAAAATAGGATGGAAATACAACCAACCAAACGACTGTAGCTGAAAATACACTCTCTATTCCCCAATATTTAGGGTATTTATGACTGCTCCCTTATATTTACTTTATACAAATATTGATAGCCTTGGCTTATTAATTAAATTTCTTATTTTCATACAGTTAAAATTTGTTGCGGACATTCCTCATAAAAGTTTTAGCGGGCGAAATGGGACAAAAAGGTATAAAATATGGTAGCAATGATACGACAACATGAAATTCGGTGTGTACACCCCTCTAATTGCACAGACACGTAAAATAGAGGGATTTTGCGTAATTCGTACTTTTAAAGGGTATAATTAAAAAGATGGATAAAAAACGGACCTACCAAACCGCTGAAGTTGAAATCATGAAATTCGTTCTGACTATGAATACTTGAAAAAGGATTTTTTCGAAATTTGTACATTTGGGCGGAGAATGGGGCGAATGCGGATATTTTTAAAAATTTATACTTTTCTTATCACTTTGTCTGTATCTGAAAATGCTTCTTTCTAATGGCGACTGACAATCGCCTAATATTTAGGCATGTTCACTTTCACAATTTCATCATTTTATTTATATATAGTAGTCGATTTTAAACAGTGTGTATAAGTATACATAGTTTGAAATTGTAAACAATTATAGTAAATGTGCATAAAAATATCACAATTTTCGTAATATGGTACTGCACTTCTATGTAAAGTCGACATCCTTTAATCTGCTGGTAATACTGTGGAATGCACTCCGTGGTGGAGGGTATATAAGATTCGACCCGGCCGAACTTAACGCCTTCTTACTTGTTATCCCTCTATTCCCATTTTACCCCTTAAAAGTACGAATTTGGAAAAAAATATTTTTGTATTATGTCTCTACTCAGTTAGAGGAATGTACACACCGAATTTCGTGTTTTGAATAGGTACCATTTTTATCCCTTTTTGCCCCATTTCACCCTCAACGAATAAAAATCACTTTATGGTGCATATTCTTTTTTATAGAGGGAATGCGTATACCCAATATCAAGTAAGTACAAGCAGATATATTGAAAAATATGCTTGAATACTCTAACATAATACCTATAATAACGGGTATTTTTAGTCCCTGTGAGGGAAAAAATTTTCCCTGTGAGCCGATTTATTTTATATATTTTTTATATTTTATTGACAATATGCAGCGGATAATACTGCCCACAATACCACAGGTTCTTCGAAAGCATTGGTTGTATTTTCGTGATACACTTTTTACTGCAACGAAATCGGATACGTTAATTTTCCCGTTTTTTTCATTCCAACTTTCCATCAGTCGGCAGCAAAACGGCAATTGCAGCAAATCCAGTCACTTCTGAAAAAAGATACAAATATTAGATTCTGGGAAGTTACCAAAAAGTTACTATTGCTACTGCCACACCATCAGCATCGGACAAAAGTATCAAATCAGTATCGGCATTGGCTGTATGAGTTTATGTCCAGATGCAACAAGTTTGCCAGCGCACTAAAAATTATTATCTGCCGTTTTATCCGTGTGGCAAATATTACATTTCTCTCCAATGGCATAACCATAAAGCATTGTATCCATTGCTGTGGTTGGTGGCAACAGTTGTTTGGAATGCTTTTTGGCGAAGTGGAGTTTTGAGTTCGATTATAATTTGCCAGTTCCATCAGAAGTTTGCGGGCGGTTTCAGTTGCCACAATTAAAAATCGTGCAAGATGCTTGCAATTCAACCACGACACGCTTACATAAACATAAAAGATTTATTTTTATAGTACGCTTTGGCTTGAAAGAATAAAGCTATCAAATGATGGTCACAGTGGTCACTGTTGGGATTGAAAGTGGGCGAAATCGACACAGAGGGAAAAATGTTTCCCTAACAAGGACTGAAAATACCTGTAATTTTTAGACTACTTAAGAATTTGTTTTAAATTTCTACTTTATATGCACTTGAAATTTGTTGCGTACACTTCTCTTGTAGTCTAAAAGCACCAAAAAATAAATAAAAGTTATAGCGGGCAAAATTGGACAAAAAGGGATTAAAAGGTACCAATGATACGACAACAGCTAGAAACATGAAATTTGGAATGTACATCCATCCCTCTAATTGAGTAGATACGTAAAATAGAGGGAGTTTTTAAAATTCGTACTTTTGGGACAAAAAGGGATAAAAATGGTACCAATGATACGACAACAGCTAGAATCATGAAATTCGGTATGTACATCCCTCTAAATGCGTAGACACGTAAAATAGAGGGATTTTTCAAAAATTTTACTTTTAAGGGAAAAATTGGAAAAGGGGGATAAAAATGGTACCAAACCGCTAAAGTTGAAATCATGAAATTCGGTCTGACTGAATCTGAAGTTGTGATATAAAAAGGATTTTTTCGAAATTTTTACTTTTATGCACAAAATGGGGTTAATGGGATAAAAATGGTAACAAGCAAACGACAGCAGCTATAATAATGAAATTCGGTCTGTATACTTCTCTGAATGCGGTGACGTGAAAAATAAAGAGATCTTTCGATATTCGTACCATCAGGATGTAAATGGAATATAATAATGATATTCGATATTTTCACTCGTCTACGTAGACGCGGAAAAAGGAGGTAAGAGTTTTTCTAAAACTCCTACTGTTATGGTCAAAATGGAAAAAAGGAGTGAAACTGGTACCAATCTAACTGCTGTATTTAAAATCATGAAATTAGGTGTGTATATTATATATGTTGCAGATATTGGATCTTCAATAATCGAACATTATTGAAGATTGCTGCCTATGATGCACTTTTCGATTACACTTGATCTTTTATATTTATATAAAGTATATAACTATTTATATTATAATAATGAAGCATCACAATTTTCCTAATATGGTAGTCCACTTTAATGTAAAGTTGACAACTTCTAATTTGCCGGTAAACTGTGGAATGCACTCCGTGGTGGAGGCCGAATTTAAGGCATTTTTACTTGTTTTTTATTACAATTGCAGTATTATATATATATACTAGCAGTACCCGCTGCTTCGCACGCGAAAAAGCCAGGTATTTGCTATTAGTTTTATCCGTCTCTGTTTTAGGATAGTATTTATTTGATTTTTCTTTCCTAAAATAGTAAATTGGAAACATAGCACGAAGTGCACTATTTTAGCTAAACTACCTTCGTATATATATTTTTTATCATTTTCTACCCAGTTTTTAACAAAAAATTACAAACGCACAACCGCATTTTATTCGAAAAAAAATCCGTTTTGATGGCTCTTCAACATGGTCAGAGGAATTTACATACCAAATTTCATGATTCTAGCTGTAATCCTAAAGTTGGTACCATTTTTATCCCTTTTTGTCCCGCTCTCCCCTTAAAAGTACAAATTTCTAAAAATCAATTTGATTTGTTCTTCTACTTTGTCAGAGGAATTGACACACCAAATTTCACGACTATAGCTGCAATACTTAAATTAGTACCATTATTATTCCTTTTTGTCCCTCGTAACCTTTAAATGTACAAATTTTGAAAAATTCATTTTGAATGCGCTTATACATGGTCAGAGGAATTAACATACCAAATTTCACGATTCTTGCTATAATAATTTAGTTGGTACTCTTTTTATCCCTTTTTGTCCTGCTCACCTCTTATAAGTACAAATATGGTAAAATTTAATTTTACTGCGCTTCTACATGCCAATTTGAATGCGCTTATACATGGTCAGAGGAATTAACATATCAAATTTCAAGATTCTAGATGCAATACTTTAGTTGGTACCATTTTTATCCCTTTTTGTCCCGCGCAACCCTTAAAAGTACAAAATACACTTATATTCCGCTTCCATGTGGTGAGAGGAATTTATACACCAAATTTCGCGACTATAGCTGCAATACTTAAATTAGTACCATTTTCATCCCTTTTTGTCCCTCGCAACCCTTAAAAGTACAAATTTAAAAAATCCAAGTTTACTGCGCTTCTACATGGTCAGGAGAACTTACATATCAAATTTCAAGATTCTAGCTGCAATACCATTTTTATCCCCCTTTGTCCCGCGAAACCCGAATATTGCGCTTCTATGTGGTGAGAGGAATTTACATACCATAGTATATTAATTTTCAATTTAAATTGGAATTTGAACCCATGATCTTCGCATTGTTAATTGGAAGTGCTACCTACTAAACTACAGAACTTTATTGCCTGTTTGTGTCATAAAGTTTATAGAAATCGAATCGAACACCTTCGCTGCTGCCTTCTGTTGGCAGGCCTTTTAGCATGCCTGGCGAAAGAAGGGAAGTAGGAATGAGCCACAGAATTTTGTGTAGAAAATACCCATCGATAAATCGAACACCTTCCGCGCTGCCTTCTCTCGCAAAACCTTCTAGCATGCCTATACGAAGAAGGCAAGCAAGAATGAGTTATCGATCGTGTAGCATCTAATGGGAAGGCCTATTCGTAGAAGGCCTTCAAGAATGGGTGTCGGACGTGTAATAATATTTCTGAAGAAAGTATGAAGGATATGATAAATATTTTGGTAATAAAGTAAGAACATTTTTTGTTTGTTTTGTTAAATATTTTTCTGTTTCATCCCTGATATATATATCGTCGTGGATCTTAGTGGGCGTAAACGTCCAGATAACACCGAGAAATTATCAAAAAATTATCTGTCTTTTTTAGCGTAAAGAAATCATATTTGGCCGTTTAATGGGTCTATATGAAAACATGTATAAATCCATTTGTATAAAGGCTATATCTATATTTAAGCCGATTTGCTTAATATTAAATAGCGTTCGTATTACCCCGAAAAAAAATCCACATATAAAGTTTCATTTGAATCGGTCAAGAATTGCGACATGTAGTTTGATTACAGGACTCAGAAAGTGGATCTATGTCGATCTGTATTATATTGCTTCTTTTAGTTGTTACAAACAAAGGAACAACGACAACAACAACAAATATTCTTTAACATTTATTAAAATAATTTTAATTTTTATTTAAAATAACTTCCAATTATTTTAAATAAATTTACTTTAAAACTTGAAATCAGGAGAATTGTGATAATATCTTTCACAAAACTTGTAAAAATAATAAAATCGACACCATCCTTACTGCCTTCATTCTCCCAGCATGCTAACAGGCCTTCTAGAGCAAGGCAATGAAGAATGACCATTGAATCTATATAATAGGAAATGAGAAAGCATTTCTAAATGCCTTCTCAAAGAAGGCAGAAGGCGGATTTCTAAATGCTGATGATTAGGCCTTCTGGTAGGACTTCTTAGAGAAGCGAGGTGAGAATGTGCGCCGAATCTTTTTTCATGCGCTATGAAGGCCTTTTGGAATGCCTACAGGAATGTGTTTCGGATCCGAAGAGAAGGCATTCTAGAAGGCATTCCAACTTTTCCCGCTGGGATTATAATAATGAAGCAATGAAATTTAAAACAGTTCGCATAAGTATGCCTTATAAAGAGTGATTTTTTTGAGGTTAGGATTTTCATGCATTAGTATTTGACAGATCACGTGGGATTTCAGACATGGTGTCAAAGAGAAAGATGCTCAGTATGCTTTGACATTTCATCATGAATAGACTTACTAACGAGCAACGCTTGCAAATCATTGAATTTTATTATCAAAATGCGTGCTCTGTTAAGAAAGTTCAGAAAGAAAGAAATTGTGTTCAGCGACGAAGCTCATTTTTGGCTCAATGGGTACGTAAATAGGCAGAATTGTCGATTTTGGAGTGAATATCAGCCAGAAGCATTGCAAGAGCTACCAATGCATCCAGAAAAAGTCACAGTTTGGTGCGGTTTATGGGCTGGTGGCATCATTGGACCGTACTTCTTCAAAGATGATGCGAATCGTAACGTAACTATGAATGGTGAGCGCTACCGTGAGATGATATCCAACTTTTTTTTGCCCAAAATGGAAGAACTGAACTTGGTTGACATGTGGTTTCAACAAGATGGCGCTACATGCCACACAGCTCGCGATTCTATGGCCATTTTGAGGGAAAACTTCGGAGAACAATTCATCTCAAGAAATGGACCGGTAAGTTGGCCACCAAGATCATGCGATTTGACGCCTTTAGACTATTTTTTGTGGGGCTACGTCAAGTCTACGTCAAGTCTACAGAAATAATCCAGCAACTATTCCAGCTTTGGAAGACAACATTTCCGAAGAAATTCGGGCTATTCCGGCCGAAATGCTCGAAAAAGTTGCCCAAAATTGAACTTTCCGAATGGACCACATTTAAATGAAATTATCTTTAAAAAGTAAATGTCATGGACCAATCTAACGTTTCAAATAAAGAACCGATGAGATTTTGCAAATTTTATGCGTTTTTTTTTTTAAAAAAGTTATCAAGCTCTTAAAAAATCACTAGTTTACAAAATATGTTACTTCACTCCTTTGTGAAGTCTGAAGGATTCGGCCGATCTTAACGACTATTTACTGGTTTTATATTATTTTTTAAACATGACAATCGTCTTATTAAATTACTGTAAACTTCACTAAACGCCACAGATGTGTCATCCCCACACGTATTACCAAAAAATAAATAAAATTTCCCGCATAAGAAGAAAAAACTTGATCGAAAATGTTGGTATTCGAAGGGATTATATTAAAAAAGTCAAACAAAATTGATAAATAACTAGATCATGTTTATTGATTCTGAGCCACTGTTTGGCGTTTCAATCAATGTTGCAATTGTTCGCCAATTGTATCTGATGCGAAATTAAAATTTTTCAAAACTTTTCAATTTGTACTTATTTATTGTCCGTATGCAAAATGCAATTTCAAAAAACGTATCTCGACCTTCAACTAATCATGACCACACTTCAATAATTGGCATAAATGCAAACAAATAATTCATTACATGGTCAATGCCGTACAGTGAGTATAAAATTACTGCAGCTGCACTGCCGAATAGTCACACAAAGGGGCCAATACCACAGAATTTCACACACGAAATGCAAAAAAAGACAGCACAGTGCACCTGAGACAGCCCAAAAATGGCTTCGCCTTATTTAATGCTGTTACTAGAATGTTTTCACACCTCAGCAGTTGGTGGCGTCGACTCTTTGGCACAGCTGCAATTACAAATTCATGGATTGGTAATGACGGCTTCCGCCACACTATATGTGGCTAATTAACTTGGTACATATTGCAGTCGTGATTTTCGATTCAATGTGTCCGGTATAGAGAATTATCAAAAAATATCAACATTCTTAGGGAAATACATTAATAGGATGTTAAGAAGAAATTAAATTGATTGAAAATGGGATTTTTGAAACGAATATTGGATTTGTGCGTTTTCCTTGTGTTTGCTTATTAAGAAACTCCGTCCAACCTTTTCTCTGTGAACAGTTTCGGACCGGCATTTTCCACTTTATGTGATCAAGTATGCCATAGAGAAAACTATTTTCCCATTTAATTGGTAACTTATTTTTGTATTCTTATATTTTTCATTTTTCCTGTCTTGTGTGGCGTTATAATATTCCGTCTTTTCTTTAATCTATGTGATGCCATCCTTTCGTCATTTGTAGATAAACTTCAGTTTCTCTTATTAAATCGTTATCGTTGGAACATTTCTTATTCGACTGCTCATGTGGAGGCCATGAGTGGAGACGCAAAAATGAGGAGGACAAAACTAGCCGGAGTAAAACTGTAATCGAAAGACCGCCGCGTTGTCGCCACGTTGAAAACATTATCCCATATACGCACAGCATTATTACAAGACCATGCTACTTGCAGACGTAGCAAAATTCCATCAAAGGATGTGACAAGTTTTTCTGTTGTTTCAACTCAGTGCACGATCTCGGGAACTGCTGGCTGCTGGCTTTAACTGAAGCCAGCCACCAGGAACAAGTTAAGCAGAATAAATTCAATCACGCGTAACCGCAGATGTACATTTATTTGCTGAGGTTTGGTCCGCGCTGTGTCGGACAAAAAGATGAATGAAAACAAGTGATGACAGATGCATTTGTGTTCCACGTGTTCAAGTTCCTTGTGTAACGAGTCAGCAGTACTGCGATAAATGATTGATCAGTTTTGGTTCGTTGACCGCTCAGAATTTAGTTTATGAGGTGTGGTTTTTTCGTCTTAAATCGGGTTTCAAATATTGGCTAATAAACATATTTGATCGAAGTAACCCTTTGCCAAGTTGCGAATCTCAATGGGGGATCCATACGATATGAGACTTTTGATCTGAATGTGAAAATAAAGCAATGATCAATAAAGTATAGCAGTTCACATTAGACGACGTTTTGAAAGCACTCTGTATCATAGAAATTTTGCATATTTTGAGGAGTCCTTGGGCAATTATTTCGAATGTCCGTCCGTCTGTTGAAAGCACGCTAGCATCTAAACGAAAGGAGCTAGAACGTTCAAATTTTCCACAAATGCGTCTTATAGTCGTAGATCGGTTGGCATTGAAACGGGGCGAAATCCGCCCAAAGGGAAAAAATTTTCCCTCACAAGGACTAAAAATACCCATAATAATCCCTAAAATTTTAGCGTATTTAAGCATGTTTTTTGAATATGTCTGTTTATATTTGCTTGATATTTGGTATGCGCATTCCCCTTATAGCAAAAACGTGCACCATAAAGTGATTCTTATTTGTAGGGGGTGAAATGGGGCAGAAAAGGGATAAAAATGGTACATATTAAACGACAACAGCTAGAAACACGAAATTCGGTGTGTACATTCCTCTAATTGATTGATACATAATATAAAATTATTTTTTCCAAATTCGTACTGTAACGACAGGATTTTCCACTGGAAGCTGGGGTAAACTCACCGGGTCCAAGGTCGTTGCAAATATTTATATTTTCGACAAAGAGAGAGAACACAGCGTTAGTTAATTTTTTCCAATAACGTTATAATATTTTATTAAAAACTAACTTCAGTTCATTATCACGCGATTTCACATTTAACACTTATTTACTAACATATAACACTTAACACTTATTGGTCGGACTCAGGAGGATGATGAACCAGCTGAACGAGGGACGCAACGTAGTATCAGACGATGGCAATGTTGAGTTAGGCGGCGGTCGCAATCTGTGCAGGCGGCAGCGAAGATTCAGGTGGCGATCGTAGTGTAGGTGGACGAGAGCGTTTGCGTAATCGGCCGCAACGTTGAGTTATGCGTTTATTCGAGCGGCGGCCGTAGTCCAAGTTGACGGCAGCGTTTATTCGAGCGGCGGCCGTAGTCCAAGTTGACGGCAGCGTTTACACAAGCGGCGGCCGTAGTCCACGTTGACGGCAGCGTTTACACCAGCGGCGGCCGTAGTCCAGGTTGACGGCAGCGTTTACTCCAGCGGCGGCCACGTTGAGTTATGCGGCGGCTGTATTCCCGGTTGACGGCAGCGTCTCAGTGAAACGGCGGCGGACTACCGATGGAATCGAAAACAGAGCCGTGGCGAAAACCGAACAGACTCCACCGTTCAACCCACTCAGCAGCAGCTACCAACGATTGGTGAAAGAGGTGGCAGGCCGAAGACCCAAATACCAGTCTTTTTCAACAGTCGTGTGTTTCAAACCAGAACACTGTTGTGGCTTGTCTGACAAGTTGCCATCGATTTGCTGAAGGGGATGGTAGGCCGAAGACCCAAATACCACTCCTTCCACGGTCGTATGCACCAAATCAGAACACTATGGTTTGGATGATAGCTTTTCTAATTAGAGCGGTGAAACCGTAAACATCCAATTAGAAAAGTAGTCCTCACCATCGACCGGCTACTTGCGAACTAACTCATCTGCCTACGCGTTCTCCCTTTTATACCTTTTTTCCACTACCTACACACACACACCCACACATAACTACCCAACAGCGATGTTGCCATACATCAATACGATCAGTGTTGTGTTGTGGTGCCATCTGTTCCTACATTCAGTATGTCAGCTGATATTCAGTGTTGTCCGTTGTATTTGATTATAAATCACTATACGTTCCATATTTAAATAATAATACCGGTGATAGTAATCATGTTCATTGATAAATACAAGTAAACTATGCATACCGTGATTATAAATAATAATATCGGTGATAGTATCTGAATATTTAAAGCCGAAATAACTGAATGGAAATCAAAACATATTACTAACCTTTAAACAATTATAACTTAATACATAATAACACAAAACAAGGTACATAATTTATTATTTAGTTATGTGACAAAAACGAATCCCTGACTTTTGTCATCACAGTACTTTTAAGGCATAAAATGGGACTAGAGGCATAAAAATGGTACCAACCAAACAACTGTACCTAGAATAATGAAATTCGGTGTATACATTCCTCTGATTGCGTGGACACTTAAAATAAACAGATTTTTCGAAATTCGTAATTTTTGGGGTTAAAATGAAAAAGGGGATAAAAATAGTACCAATCAAATGACCGCAGCCAGAGTCATGAAATTCGGAGAATACATTCATCTGACTGTGTAGACACGGAAAATAAATTGATTTTTCGAAATTCGTACTTTTTGGGGTCAAAATAGAAAAAGGGGATAAAAATAGTACCAATCAAATGACCGCAGCTAGAGTCATGAAATTTCTCTGACTGCGTAGACACGGAAAATAAACGGATTTTTCGAAATTCGTACTTTCAAGGGATACATGGGCACGGAGGGATAAAAATGGTACCAATGAAATTCGGTGTATACATTCCTCTGATTGCGTAGGCACTTAAAATAAACAGATTTGTTGAAATTCGTACTTTTTGGGGTTAAAATGAAAAAAGGGGATAAACATAGTACCAATCAAATGACCGCAGCTAGAGTCATGCAATTCGGAGTATACTTTCCTCTGACTGCGTAGACACGGAAAATAGAAGAATTTTATGAGATTCGTACTTTTTGGGGTTAAAATGGAAAACGGTGATGCAAATAGCACCAACCAAATGACCGCATGCAATTCGGAGTAAACATTCCTCTGACTGCGTAGACACGGAAAATAAACGGATTTTTCGAAATTTGTACTTTCAAGGGATACAATGGTACAGAGGGATAAAAACAGTACCAACTAAACAACTACAGCTAGAATGATGACATTCTAATTTCGTAGAAACGTCAAGGGGGTAAAAATGGTACCAACCAAATGGGCGCAGCTGGATTCATGGAATTCGGTGTTTACATTCCTCTGGCAGCATAAACACGCAAAAATTTTTTTTTTTTCAAATTCGTACTTTTCTTTTACGGCAAAAATTGGTTGAATCATGAAGTTAGGTTATTTTGCACTATGTACGTCTGATAATGTATTTTAAAAATTTGGACTTTTGGAATTAAAATAGAATGGAAATACAACCAACTGTAGCACCCACTATCTACTAATATTTATGGTACTTAAGCTTTTTGAAAATATAAATATAAGAATATTTATTTTTTGATTTGAAATAAATAATGGTTTGAAATAATTAAAATATTATATTTATTTATAAAATTATTTTTTCAATATTTGTATTTGTTTTGGTTTGGCTATATTAAACAATTTATATTTTTCTGTAATATTACTGCACTTCTACGAAAACCGACAATCTCTGTGGAATGCAATCCATGGTGGAGGGTATATAAAGTTCGGCCCGGCCGAACTTAACGCCGTTTTTACTTGTTGTCTAATTAATCTAATCATACGCGCACAAAAAATCGATTTAAATACTTTTTTTGCAAATCTGACCAACTTCGTCCTTATCTCAAGTTTATCTTAGATTATGGAGGCGATTCAATACAACTGGAAGAGTCTCTTATGCCCCTAATAGAATCCACCCTCTTGGTTTAAATGAATATTTTATCCTGCCAACGGTGGCACTAGCCCATTTTTGTGTATCCAAACATCAAAGTCGGACAGAGAGAGAAAAGGTCATTAGGCTCTTAACTTTTGACCCTATGAAAGGCTAAAGTCGGGCGGGGCCGACTCTATGATACACTCCACTTTCAATCCGAATACAATTCAATTCGGTGAAAAAGTGAAAACGGGAAGGTTTTTTGTATCCTGTAAATGTATGTGTTTGACAAAAAATGTTATATCGGAAAGGACATTTTTATGAGTATATATTGAAACATGGGACGAAATAGGTGAAATAAAAAATATATAGTTTGGCCAAAATCGGTAAAACTTTTGGGAGCAACATTTGAATTTGGGCTATATTTAAGTCTGAACCGATCTTACCCACTTTCACCATAGTTTTGTTTAGTTAGATTATAAGATGTTGTGCGAAATTTTAAAAAAATCGAGCACAATATGTGGCTTTTAAAGCGGCAAAGGTCAAATCGGGAGCGACATTTGTATGGGGGCTATATCTAAATCTGAACCGATCTTACCCAATTTCTGCATAGTGTTTCTAGTTGGATTATAAGATGTGTCCCAAATTTAAAGAAAACCGGGCAATATATGGTTTTTAGAGCGCAAAATTCAAATCGAGAGCGACATTTGTATGGGGCCTATATCTAAATCTGAACCGATCTAGCCCGCTTTAGCCACAGGTGTTTCTAGATAGATTATAAGATGTTGTGCCAAATTTAAGAAAATCGATTAGAATATGTGGCATTTAAAGCGGAATAAGTCAAATCGGGAGCGACATTTATATGGGGGCTATATCTAAATCTGAAACGATCTTACCCAATTTCTGCATAGGTGTTTCTAGTAAGATTATAAGATGTTGTGCCAAATTTAAAGAAAATTGAGTACAATATGTGGTTTCTACAGAGGAAAATGTCAAATCGGGAACGACATTTGTATGGGGGCTATATCTAAATCTGAACCAATTTGACCTATTTTCACCATAGATGTTCTTAGTTTAAATATAAGATGTTTTGCCAAATCTGAAGACAATCTGATACAATATGTGGCTTCTAGAGCGGAAAAAGTCAAATCGGGAGTGAAATTTGTATGGGAGCTATATATAAATCTGAACCGATCTGACCGATATTCACCATGGGTGTTTCTAGTGGAAATATAAGATGTTTTACCAAATCTGAAATTTGTATGGGAGCTATATCTAAATCTGAACCGATTTTCTTCAAATTAAATAGCGTTCGTCCTTATCCCGAAAAACATCGTTGTGCAAAGTTTCATTTGGTTCTGTCTACAATTGCGACCTGTATCGTGATTACAAGAATAGATGGACGGACGGACGGACAGACAGACAGACGGACGGACATCGCTAAATCGACTCAGAAAGTGATTCTAAGACGATCGGTATAATTAACAATCGGTCTATCTCGTTTCCTTTTGGGTGTTACAAACAAATGCACAAAGACATAATACTCTCGTGGAGTGTATAAATACTCTCGTGGATTGTAAAGGATGTTTTTATTGGGGTATAGAACTTTAAGTTGGCATCACTTTTTTAACTGGGGGCCATTTTGTCAGCTGTCAAGTGATTAATATTTAGTTTGGTTTGCCATTTCATCATGAACAGGTTGACAAAAGAACAACGCTTGCAAATCGTGCAAATTTATTTCGAAAGTAATGGTTCAGTTCGCGAAGTTCACCGCAAGCTCCGTCCATTTTATCGACATAATCGTCCATCAGAGCAATTAATTCGGTTAACCATGGATCGTTTTCGCACTACGTTTACTCTATGTGATAATACGCATCCGCAGAGACATCGAACAGTGCGCACCGAAGAAACAATTGCCGCTGTAGAGCAAAGTGTTGAAGAGGACCCGAATGAATCGATTCGCCACCGTGCACAGCAATTGGAGCTTTGGAAAATTGGACCTGTAGAATTGGCTATATTCGAGCCAGCCGCGGCGGCCACATGCCCGAAATCATATTTAAACATTAATGGCATAAAATTATCCTTCCAATAAAGCCAAATTGATGGACATTAAAACGATTTTCTTGTGTTTTATTTCAATTCGAAGTTCTATGCCTCAATAAAAAACACCCTATATAAATATGCAATTGTTGTTTATTTTGCCGGATCGATTCGAAACTCAGAATATGTGCGAATATTTGAAAAAAGTATCTTCTAACTAACCAATAATCAACACACAAACCCAATATAATTCAAGTGTGGTGAGTTTCGTTTACAACTGTGTCGTGTTTGATGTGAGATGATAGTTGCCAGCGCGCATGCCCCAAGGTTTTGTTAGCCGGAGGACTGGTGCCGTTCAGTTGAGTGCCAAACTTTGAACTGTAAGCAACAACGATCGGAAGTTGTAAATGGAAGTTTAATGGTTGTCTAGTGGATACAATGTGCAACCGTGTGTTCGAAAGAAAAAGAGTTGCTGTTTATGATCCCACAGTTGTTGTTCAACTGCAATAAGTATGCATAAATAGGATAACAAATCGAAAATTGTGCGGCTACGACAAATACATTGATTTGTGCAATTCTCACAACAAACTTAAAAGTCCGTGTGTCAAAGAAAAAATAAATTGTAAATAAATAAATAAATTATATTTATTCGCATATGTTATGATTTTCGTTATGATTATTTCAAATATAACGCAGATGGTAGGTAGGATATATATGTCAGTTAGACAAACAACAAATGGACAGCCCTAGCGCTTCTTCGTTCCATTTACATAGATGTTTGATTATTGTGGGACTGAACAAACTGATAAAGATACATAGAATGTGCCAACCGTTGCACTCTGATCTCAAATTCGGCAAGGCTATAATATCCGCCGAAATTTGACGGAGTTCTAACTCCGCAAAGTTGTGTTTGGAAGGCTTTATCATAATGGTGCATTTATGCTTCCTTTCATGGTTACATTTAAGCTGAAGATGTTTCTCTTTGGGCACTCTTGTGTAGGACACAAAAGCCACAAATCTCGCAACGATGATCTTCGTCGTCACACTCATGTATTTTTAGGACATGAAGTTACACTATCCTCCGATTACACTACCATTTGCTCTATTGTGCTTCTTTAGTGTCAAAGTAGGTGGAGCTTTGCCATTCTTTGGAAGGATTATGCTATTCAATATGACTGGTCAAATATGCCTCACATGAAAAGCTGCAATTCCAAAAATTTTTATTAAATTCGTCCATATTATAAATTTTGGCAATAGATTCCCACTCCCAAAAAATAATTGTATGGGATAATAATATTAACCCATCAGAGCCCAGCCAAATTATTCTTTTGACGTTTCTTACTGTTCACTGTTCAATTAATCGAACACTGGGTGAAAATGGGTTAAATTATGGGAACATTGGCTAATTTTAACGAGCATTGAACTACTTACCAAAAAATAAAAGAAAAAGGTATTAAAAACCAATACAAATTGTTCCTTCCATGTTCCCAAAATTGTCAAATAAATAGGGGTGATCGAGTTATAGAACGAGCCGGCAAATCAGCCGAAAGCCGCCGCCGCCGATCCATTTTTGGTAGCGCCGCAGCTGCCGATAATTCTTGGACGGCTTGTAACTCTGGGTAGTTATCGAAAAGATAATATTTTATTTAACGACGGATAACTCGATAGATAAATATGATGTCGATAACATACCCCTTAATGGTCCTGCAATCTCTGAACAAAACGCTCTTGAAAAAATCCTCCAAAAATCACGTTTTCCTCTGTATTTTTTATACACTCCACGAGAGTATTATGTCTTTGTGCGTTTGTTTATAACCCATAGACCCATCGTTTATTATACAGATCGGGTTAGAATCACTTTCTGAGTCGATTTAGCAATGTCCGTCTGTCCGTCTGTCTGTCCATCTATTGTTGTAATCAAATTACATGTCGCAATTATAGTCCGATCTTTACAAAAATTGGCACAACTAAGTTTTGTGGATCAAGGACGAACGCTATTTAATCTGAGGTAAATCGGTTCAGATTTAGATATAGCCCCCATACAAATGTCGCTCCCGATTTGACTTTTGCCGCTCTAGAAACCACATATTGTACCCGATATTCTTTAAATTTGGCTCAACATTCTATAATCCAACTAGAAACACCTATGCAGAAATTGGGTAAGATCGCTTCAGATTTAGATATAGCCCCCATACAAATGTCGCTCCCGATTTGACTTTTGCCGCTCTAGAAACCACATATTGCACCCGATATTCTTTAAATTTGGCTCAACATACTATAATCCAACTAGAAACACCTATGCAGAAATTGGGTAAGATCGCTTCAGATTTATATATAGCCCCCATACAAATGTCCCGATTTGCCATTTTCCGCTCTAGAAACCACATATTGTACCCGATTTTCCTTAAATTTGGGACAACATCTTATAATCCAACTAGAAACACCTATGCAGAAATTGGGTAAGATCGGTTCAGATTTAGATATACCCCCATACAAATCTAGCTCCCGATTTGACTTTTGCGCTCTAGAAACCACATATTGTACCCGATTTTCTTTAAAATTGGCACAACATCTTACAGTCCAACTAAACAAAACTATGGTGAAAGTGGGTAAGATCGGTTCAGATTTAAATATAGCCCAAATACAAATGTTGCTCCCAAAAGTTTTACCGATTTTGGCCAAACTATACATTTTATATATCACCTGTTTCGTTCCAGGTTTCAATATATCCTCATACAAATGTCCTTTCCGATTTAACATTGTTTTTGTCAAACACATACATTTACAGGATACAAAAAACCTTCCCGTTTTCACTTTTCACCGAATTGAATTGTATTCGGATAGAAAGTGGAGTGTATCATAGAGTCGGCCCCACCCGACTTTAGCCTTTCCTTACTTGTTTTAATTAATAGATCATCGAAAGCTCTTTAAGTGTAAATTTGTTTCTTGTTTTAATGTAGCTTATTTGTCGTTTTACTGGAAGTTTATAGTCATGTTTTATCATAAATGGTGTTACGAAAAATAAATTGATGGAATCGAAGGAATTCGAATGATGCCTAAATTATGAATATCGGTGGAAAAATGAAGTAGATGACTCAATTTTTGTGAAATAGTTAAATAAAAAAAGATACATAAATGAGTGCACTTTAAACGTCCATTAATGTGACTAATAAGTTACTCTAGACAAGAATCAAAATTTATATTCAAAGTTATTTCAAGGGTATATTAATTCAGAATATCGGGAATGATTTTTGTTTGGGTACTGTATCATGAACCGATGTGACCTACTTTCATAATGTATGTTTCCAGCTGACATATAATGTGTTCTGATAAATTATGTCAAAATCTGTAATACCTTTGAGAGAGAAAAGTTAAATCGGCAAAGAGGTTTGCATTAATAGCTGAAAAGATGTGGGCCACATTTACTACAGGTTTTTCTAGTTAAAATAAACGAAGTTTGCCAAATTTGAAGAACATCGGTTACTATATGGTTTCAACCCATTTTCACCATAATGTTTCCAGTTGAAATATAAGTTGAAAATGGCAAATTTGAAGAAAATCGATTAAAATATGTAGTTTCTAGAGAGGGAAAACGTCAATCGAAATTTGTATATTTGCTGTATCTAAATCTGAACCGAGCTGACTCACCGTCACCACTGATGTTTCTAGTTGAAATATAAGACTTTGCACCAAATTTGAAGAAAATTGCTCAAAATTCGTGATATCTAGAGCGTAAAATGTTAAATAGAGAACGAAATTTGTATGGCAGCTATAGCCCAATGTTACCACAGACGTTTCTAATAGCAAATTCTACCAAATCTAGAGTGGAGAAAATCAAATCGGAGCGACATTTGCATGGAGCCTATATCTAAATCTGAACCGATTTGCTTCAATTTAAATAGCGTCCGCAAAACTCACTTGTGCCAGTTTTGTGTAGGGATCGGACAATAATTGTGACCTGTACATTGATTACAAGAACAAATTCACGAACGGATGGACAGAGAGACGGATATTGCTAAATCGACTCAGTAAGGGATTCTAAGCCGATCTACATGTACTAACCTATGTGTGTTACAAACATGTGCACAAATACATAATACCCAAGTGGAGGATATACAAATGTTTAAATAAATTAAATAAAACTATTACTTATTGTGAAACACAAACAGTTATAACTACTAATGGTAGTTCGAGCTATAATATATATACCAATAAAAATATATTTTTTTGTTGCATTAATATTTTCCCAAACATCACAAAGTATTTAATTTTTATCTTACATCCATCTCTTTGATATTCAGCTTTATACAAATATAATATTGCACTTAATGTTAACATTTCATATTATCTTCATAATTGCTAAAT
The DNA here is from genome assembly GCA_947397865.1 of Polietes domitor. NCBI lineage: Eukaryota > Metazoa > Arthropoda > Insecta > Diptera > Muscidae > Polietes > Polietes domitor. Next base: position 240,543,278 of record OX377618.1, on the reverse strand, counting down.
AAAGAAATTAAATAAACCAGTAAGGAAAGGCTAAAGTCGGGCGGGGCCGACTATATGATACACTCCACTTTCTATCAGAATACAATTCAATTCGGAAAAAAGTGAAAACGGGAAGAATTTTTGTATGTTTCCTAATCATAGGCTAATATGTCCTGGTTCAATTTGTCAAATCGAAAAGAATATTTGTATCAGGGCTATATCCAAACTTGGAATGAAGTGACCCATTTCACAATAGGTTCTTCCAGTTCTCAATTTGAAGTAATTCGGTGAAAATACGTGGTTTCTGGGGCGGATAAGTCGGGAGCGAAATTTGTATAGGAGCTATATATAAATCTGAACCGATCTGACTCATTTTCATCCTGGGTGTTTCTCATGCAAATATAAGATATTTTGCCAATTTTGAAGAAGATCTGTTAAAATATTTGGTTTCTACAGCAGAAAAAGTCTAATCGGGAGTGAAATTCGTATGGGGGCTATATCTAAATCTGAATCGATCTGGCTAATTTTCACCGTGGGTGTTTCTAGTTGAAATGTAAGATGTTTTGCCAAGTTTGAGGAAAATCTGTTTTAATATGTGGTATCTAGCGGGAAAAGAGTAAAATCGGGTGTAAAATTCGTATGGGGGCTATATCTAAATCTGAACCGATCTGACCCAAGTTCACCGTGGGTGTTTCTAGTTGAAATATAAGATGTTTTGCCAATTTTGAAGCACATCTGTTGAAACATGTGGTTTCTACAGCAGAAAAAGTCAAATCGGGATTGAAATTCGTATGGGGGCTATATCTAAATCTGGACCGATCTGACCAATTTTCACCATAGGTGTTTTTAGTTGAAATGTAAAATGTTTTGCCAAGTTTGAGGAAAATCTGCTGTAATATGTGGTATCTAGAGGGAAAAGAGTCAAATCGGGAGTGAAATTCATATGGGGGCTATATCTAAATCTGAACCGATCTGACCCAAGTTCACCGTGGGTGTTTCTAGTTGAAATATAAGATGTTTTGCCAATTTTGAAGCACATCTGTTAAAATATGTGGTTTCTACAGCAGAAAGAGTCAAATCGGGAGTGAAATTCGTATGGGGGCTATATCCAAATCTGAACCGATTTTCTTCAAATTTAACAGCGTTCGTCCTTATACCGAAAAACTTTGTTGTGCAAAGTTTCATTTGGTTCTGGCTACAATTGCGACCTGTACTTTGATTACAAGAATAGATGGACAGACGGACGGACGACGGACGGACGGACATCGTTAAATCGATTCAAAAAGTGATTCTAAGTCGATCGGTATAATTAACAATGGGTCTATCTCGCTTCCTTTTGGGTGTTACAAACAAATGCACAAAGACATAATACTCTCGTGGAGTGTATAAATAGAAAAATCATGAAGCAACGTAAGTAGCACGCTGCAATCATCAACTGTACTTATATACTACACTTACCGTATCACATTAAACAACTTGCGACAAACCCAATTCCACTTTCAGCATTGATGGTAAAACTAAAAATAATCCCTGTCACATCATGACTTCACTGCAAAAGCCACTTAATCTTAGTTCTTTCGTCCACTATCCTCTCCATAGGTTTCCAACGACAATAAACAATAATACACCTTCTTCTTTCCCATCATCATTTCAATGTAATTGACGGTGGTGGTGGCCGCGGCGGCCGTCTTTGCAGACGGTATTTCTTGAGTTGGAATTGCAGCTGGATTTCTGTGGCATTCTTATTTGTTCTTGTTTGATTTCGCTGCAAAATACGATGGTAACTCATTAATGAGGACGATGTCATGCAAATTCCATTGGAGTAGAAGGAGAAAAAAAAAAACAGAAAAACTAAGCGACATATTTTCACATACTTTAACTCTTGGAAAAAACCTGCATCTTGTACGTCCAGACTGAGAGCAAGTCCAATCACAGACCACCATTGACACCATGTGTGCCATCACATGGTCATCATTACACTAGGCAACATATTTTGGACAAGAGAAAAATATAAAATTTTTTGATTTTTGTTAAATTTTGTATCGTTTTGAAGTTTGGAGGTAATATTATTGAGCTTAACTTAAATGTAAAATTAAGGCAACATTATTAATCTTAAGTTTAATAATGTTGCCATAGTTCTCACCTGAGATTGGTAGACAAATCCGCCATCTTTACTTCAAGTTGGGTAATTTTGCACATTCCTCATACATAAGGCTTAGCTATTAATCTTTAGAAGGATAAGTACTAAAACAAGTAAGGAAAGGCTAAAGTCGTGCGGGGCCGACTATATAATGCCCTACACCACTCCCTGTGTATGTACCTCGCTTTGATTACTAAACCCAGGTATTTCATGGGAGCAATTTTATGTAGTTCATATAAATTATACAGCTACTATAAATTCATCTTTAGCCATATTTAACGAATATGGTTAATAATATGGTAATTAATCCAATTATCCGACAGACAAAAACAAATTATACAGTAGTAATAGGACCGACATTTCAAAAGGGGGCCAATAACAATATTCTGGGACTTGTCCAAAACATGGGCCTATATATTTCTCATTCACTGTAGGTATTCCTAGTTGAAAAATATCATGATCTGCAAAATTTGATGAAGATCCGATGTAAGATATAGTTTCTAGAGCTGTAATAGATCAGTAAGGGCCCCATTTGGGTTCTACCAAAGTATGGGCATATGGGCATCACCCAAACAATTCTCATTACAATTCAATTCGGTAAAAAAGTGAAATCGGAAAGGATTTTTGAATCCTGTAAATGTATGTGTTTGACAAAAAATGTTAAATCGGAAAGGACATTTATATGGGGGTATATTAAAACCTGGAACGATGTGACTCGCTTTCACCATGTTTGTTTCTAAATCTGAACAGATCTTACCCAATTTCTGCATAGGTGTTTATAGTTGGATTATAAGATGTTGTGCAAATTTAAAGAAAATCGGGTACAAGATGTGGTTTCTAACCGGAAAAAGTGAAATAGGGAGCGACATTTGAATGGGGGCTATATCTAAATCTGAACCGATCTTACCCAATTTTTGCATACGTGTTTCTAGTTGGATTATAAGATGTTCTGCAAAATTTAAAGAAAATCGGGTACAATATGTCGTTTCTAGAGCGGAAAATTTCAAATCGGGAGCGACATTTGTATGGGGGCTATATCTAAATCTGAACCGATCTTACCCAATTTTCGCATACGTGTTTCTAGTTGGATTATAAGATGTTCTGCAAAATTTAAAGTAAATCGGGTACAATATGTCGTCTCTAGAGCGGAAAATGTGAAATCGGGAGCGACATTTGTGTGGGGGCTATACCTACATCTGAACCGATCATAGCCAATTTCAGCATAGGTGTTCTAGTTCCATTATAAAATGTTGTGCCAATTTTAAAGAAAATCGAGTACAATATGTGGTTTCTAGAGCGGAAAATGTCAAATCGGGAGCGACATTTGTATGGGGGCTATATCTAAATCTGAACAGATCTTACCAATTTCTCCATAGGTGTTTATAGTTGGATTATAAGATGTTGTGCCAAATTTAAAGAAAATCGGGTACACGATGTGGTTTCTAGAGCGGAAAATGTCAAATCGGAGCGACATTTGTATGGGGGCTATATCTAAATCTGAACCGATCATACCCACTTTCAGCATAGGTGTTTCTAGTTCGATTATAAAATGTTTGTGCCAATTTTAAAGAAATCGGGTACAATATGCGGTTTCTAAACCGGAAAAAGTGAAATAGGGAGCGACATTTGAATGGGGGCTATATCTAAATCTGAACCGATCTTACCCAATTTCTGCATAGGTGTTTCTAGTTGGATTATAAGATGTTGTACCCAATTTAAAGAAAATCGGGTACAATATGTGGTTTCTAGAGCCGGAAAAAGTGAAATCGGGAGCGACATTTGTATGGGGACTATATCTAAATCTGAACCGATTTCACCCAAATTCAATACCGATCGTCCTTGGCCAAAAAAAGTAACTTCTGCCAAAGTTCATGATAATCGGACAGCAATTGCGATCTGTAGAGTGCGAACAAGGTTAGATGGTCAGCAGACGGACGGACGGACAGACAGGCATCGGTAAATCGATTCAGCTGGTGATTCTAAGCCGATCGGTATACTTAAAGGTGGGTCTAGCTCGATATTTCGTGGTGTTACAAACATTTGGCGCGAAACTAACTTATAATACCCTATTCCACGAAGTGGTGTAGGGTATAATAAATCCTTCTTAATGGGATAGAAAACAAATAACAGGGATAACTAATCGAATTTGATGTAGGCAAAAAATTATCTGTCAAAATTTGAGGCAAATGTCAGCACAGAAAAAAATTTTTTATTTTTCTCCCGAAATTGTATCAAGATAATCTTTACGACTTCGGGGTGAATGGTGTATTTTTGACCCACACTAATATTCATGCCTTTGGATCTTGAAGTTTTGGTAAAAGTTTATTCCCTTCTGTCCTGAAAATATGTGATCTAGAGAGTTAAAGAATTTGTAGGGTATGAATTGGATTTTCTTGAGAAATAAACTATATAAAGAATATCAATTCCCGAACTCGTTCTGTGAATGACACTGTACTTCAGTATTTCTGGAAACATTTTCACTTTTAAACAAGGACGGCGTAGCACAAAGCTAGAAAACTGGCGAAGGAGAAACGTCTAAATGTTGTACTCGCTGTTTTCCATTTAAATTTAAAGATTCCTTCCAAATGTTATCTGCATTTAACAATCATCATGTCGTAGTGAATGAGGATTGTCTTGTTTGTAAACAAACGTTTGCCACTAACTACTGTCACCACCAGCACCACCGCCACCGTCACAGTCACGGGCCATCGTCGTCGTCATCATCATCATCATCTGCATCATTATCAAACACACATCAATGTCAATGTGCCAATACCATTGAATTTAACAATAGTCAATGGCCTTTGGAAGTCATGGTGACCAAGTGGATTATACGCGCAGAAAGTATCTTTCTTGTCTTATACCCTCCACTAGGCTATTATGTATTACTTCATTTTATTATGACTTTGCAAACTTTGCATTCCGTTTGTAACGCCTTGAAATATCGACCTGAGACCCTATAAAATATATATATTCTTGAACGTCACAAAAGTCGATCTACTATGTCCGTCCGTCTGTTGAAAGCACGCTAGCATCTAAACGAAAGGAGGTAGGAATCCAAATTTTCCATAAATGCGTCTTAGAGTCTTAGATCGGTTGCGATTGTAACTGGGCGAAATCGGCCAAAGGGAAATATGTATCCCTCACAAGGACTGAAAATACCCATAATAACCCCTCATATTTAAGATTCTTTGAGCATGTTTCTTCAATATGTCTGCATATATTTACTTGATATTGGGTATGCGCATTCCCCTATAACAAAAAGCTGCACCATAAAAAGATTCTTATTCGTAGGGGCTGAAATTGTATAAAAGAGAAAAAATGGTACCTCTCGTACCAAATTCGTACTTTTAAGGGGTTAAAATGGGAAAAGAGGGATAAAAATGGTACCAATCAAACGGCTGCACTAAAAATAATGAAATTTTTCGAAATTCGTACTTTTAGAGGGTAAAACGGAAATAGGTGATAAAATTGTGCACACCAATTGACCGCAGCTAGAATAATCGATTTTTCAAGGGATGCAACTGGGACATAGAGATACAAATGGTACCCACTAAACTGCTACAGCTAGAATGAAGAAATTTGGTGCGTACATTCATCTAAATACACGTAAAATAAAGAGATTTTCAAAAGTCGTACTTTTAAGGCTGTAAACGGGGTTAAAATGGTACCAACCAAATGGTCGCAGCTAGAATCATTGAATTCGGTGTATACATCCCTCTGACTGAATACATACGCAAAATGAAAAGATTTTCCAAATTCGTACTTTATTTTTTACGTTTAAGGCAAAAATTGATAAAAGTGATAAAACTGTAGCGATCAAATTGCTAGAATCATGAAGTTATGTTATCTTACACTGTGTACGTAAGAGATAATGGATTTTCAAAATTTGTTCTTTTGGAATTAAAACAGGATAGAAATGCTATCAACCAAACGGCTGTGGCTAAAAATGCACCTCCTATCCCCCAATATTTAGGGTATTAAAGTTTTTTTGAGATTGCTGCCTTATATATAGTACAAACATATTAGTAGCCTTGTCTTATAAGCGTGGTATAAATCATTAAAATTCCATATTTATTTATAAAATTATTTGTATTTATTATTTTTTTCTTTGTATTTTTATTCTTTATTTTAATTTTCCTGTAATATTACTGCACTTCTGTTAAATCGACATCCTCTGTGTAATGCAATCCACGGTGGAGGGTATATAACATCCTTTTACTTGTTTTCACTTAATACTCCACCTAAAATTGAAAACTTTGACCCACTGTAAAAAGAAACTCTGACCAGCTGGACTATAAGTTTCTACAAAAATTATCTATTCAATGTTTTCTTTCAGAATTATACAGAATTATATAGAAGAATCATTAGAATAGAAGAATCGTCGAAATAGTCCATGGAACATTCTGCTGTCGAGACACTTCTGTTCGATCTGCAGAAATTCAAGCTCGCGTTATTTTAAATTTAAATTTACAACAATTTGCATTTTTTATGTATCGAGTACACCATACCACGCAAAGTGTATTGGTGCATACAGTCGAATCAGCTTACCTTTTTATACCCTCAACTAGGGCAGGCAAGTGACTCCCGATTTGACCTTTTATGCTTTAGAAAGCACATATTCCACTCGATTTTCGTCAAATTTTACGTAGTATCTTATAATTTAACTAGAGAAATTTATGACGAAAATGAGTCAGGTCTGTCAGATTTAGATATAGGCCCCTATACAAATTTCGCTATTGATATTCGCTTTTCCGCTCTAAAGACACACGTTTTGACAAATTTTCTTCATACTTAGCACACCCTCTTATTGCAACCAGAGGCGTCTGCCGTGAAAGTGGATCTGATCGGTTCAGATTAACATATAATTCACATGCAAATTTCGCTCCCCATTTGAATTTGTTCCGCCCTAGAAACCACATATTTTAACTCATTTCAACTAGAAAAGTCTATAGGGAAAGTGGGTCAGATCGGTTTTGATTTAGATATAGGCGCCATAAAAATGTAGCTCACGAATTGACTTTCCGCTCTAGAAACCATATATTCTAATCGATGTAATTTACATTTGGCAAAACTCATTACATTTCAAAATAAAAACATCTCTGGTAACACCTGGCTTGTAACACCTTGAAATATCGACCTGAGACCCTAAAAGTATACATATTCATGAACTTCATAAAATTCTAAGACGATCTAGCAATGTCCGTCCGTCTGTTGAAAGCACGCTAGCATCTAAATGAAAGGAGCTAGGCCAAATTTTCATAAATGCGTCTTATAGTCGTAGATCGGTTGGGATTGTAAATGGGCGAAATCGGTCCAGAGGGAAAAATGTCTCCCTCACAAGGACTGAAAAAATAACCTCTAATATTTTAGATTATTTGATCGTGTTTCTTCAATATGTCTGCTTGTAGTTACTTGATATTGGGTATGCGCATTCCCCCTATAACAAAAACGTGCATCATAAAGTTATTCTTGTTAGTAGGGAGCGAAATGGGGCAAAAAGGGATAAAAATTGTACCTATCAAACGACAACAACTAGTAATGCGAAAATCGGTGTGTACATTCCCGTAATTGAATAGATACATAATATAAAAGTATTTTTTACAAATTCGTACATTTAAGAGGTAAAATGGGAACGGGGGGATAAAAATGGTACCAACCATATGGATGCACCTATAATAATGAAATTCAGTGTAATCATTCCATTGATTGCATAGACACGTAAAATAAAGGGATTTTGCGAAATTCGGGGTTAAAATGGAAAAAGGGATACAATTTTTTTCAACCAAATGACAGCAGCTAAAGTCATGAAATTCATCTGACTCCGTAGACACGAAAAATAAATGGTTTTTCCAAATTCTTACTTTCAAGGAATACAATGGGAATAGAGGGATAAAAATGGTACCAAATAAACGGCTACAGCTAGAATGATGAAATTCGGCGTGTACATCCCTCTAATTGCGTGGGCAAGTAAAATAAAGAGATTTTAGAAAGTCGTACTAATGGGAAAAGGGGGATAAAAATGGTACCACGGAATCATAGAAATCGTTGTATACATTCTCTGACTGCATAGACACGGAAAATAATTTTTTTTCCAAATTCGCACTTTTTTACTTTTACGGCAAAAATTGATTGAATCTGGCCTGTATAAGCTAGATAATGGATTTTCAAAATGTGTACTTTTGGATTTAAAATAGAATGGAAATACATCCATCTGTAGCACCCACTATCTACCAATATTTATGGTATTTAAGCTTTTCAGAAGATTTCTGTCTTTTAGTTACTTTTTTTAATTGACTTGAAGTATTATTTCGATATATAGTATAAACGTATTGGTAGCCTTGCCTTATAAGCGTGGTTTGAAACAATCAAAATGTTTTATTTATTTATAAATATCAATATTTTTATTTGTTTTGGTTTGACTATATTAAAAAATACATTTTCCTGTAATGTTACTGCACTTCTACGAAAATTCACAGCCTGTGTGGAATGCAATCCATGGTGGGTGGTATATAAAGTTTGGCCCGGTCGAAATTAACGCCGTTTTTACTTGTTTGTTTTAACGATAGATTTAATGCATCAAGAGGCTCATTGGAAAGTCGTCCAATGGAAGGTTACAAATTGATTTGATAGAGAAAATATTATTTTTTGAGAGTACAATGTTTTGACTGTTTTTTGTTCTTTTGACATATACTTCAAAAAAATTGTATATCGACATGAAATAGTCTCAATAATATCGCCCACAGATTTCAGATTTAATTGAGAAACCTTCCAATATTTTATAACAAATCCACGCACTTATTGTTAGAGTTTTGGAGGGTATCATATAGTCGACTCAGCCTGAATTCAGTTTTTCCTAGCCTTCTTTTGTTATTGTCTTTGTTGTCCATTCCTTCTATAAAAACTTCTACGGAAAAAGTAAAAAATTTAATTCTTCGCCTTATCCATCTGTTTCTCTCTATTCCCTGAACTTTTTTCTTTGATTTGTCTTTTGTAAAGAAGATCACTTGTGCAAACTTGATAAGCTCCCATCACATATCATTGTTTGTAACAGCGGCAGCTTCTTCATTCACATGCAGCACAACCACATCGCCATCATCCTCAACACCGACCATGTCATGTCGCACATATGGGGAGGCAGGCAGCGTAAACGTCTTTACTTTCCGTGAGGATTGATCGCTGTCTATTAATGCTACAGCATCTTCTTCTAGGTTTCACTTTTTTCCTTCTTCTGCGAGATTTGCTTTATCATATATTTTTTCTATTTAGTTTTCCTGTAACGACCTTTAAAGAAGACAGCAGCATCGCAAAAAACATCAGACTTGTTGAACATATTCCCAGATCCCCACCTGTGATCGTCATCAACGTTATTGCCTCTTATGTATGGTAGTGTGTTTTCTCTTCCTCTTGCCACGTTTTCTTCTTGGATGTTGCTTTTTAACCGATTAGTCTAAAAAAATGAAACGTCACAAAAACGTAGTTAATTTTCTGGGAGAGAATATTTAGGTTTTTGATGATAATTTTTTCGGAACTGTATTTTTTCTATTTGGTAGAGCATTGTCTTAGTATGTGTGCTTTTTTTCTATAAAGATAATTTGTCTAAATATTGATACAATTGACTTCAGCTTTCCGTTACTTCTTTTCCTTTGGTTTCCCCTTCAATGCGGCTTTTAAATGTTACCAAACTAGGTACTCATATGAACACTACATCTAGAACTTCACTCCCTATTGTAATTCCTCTCGACCAAGTTAGGCTTAATTTTTATTAATGAATGTCATGTCCTGTAACGAGTTACATAGCCGTACATTCCTCTTGAATACTCGAATAACTTGCCTCACAACACAGCGGAATGAATTATTATGCGCCAGACGAGAAATGAGTCAGAAAGGATTGTCATAAATCTCAGTGGACATATGAACGATTTTGTGAAGTTTCTTATGAAAAAGAAAAAAATCCAAGTGTTTATCGTCTCCTCCCCTTTGAGTCTCTTGCAAGTGGCGTCATATGGCAGCAGACAGGTATTTTCTCTGGGAATCCGACACAAATGTTTTTTTCTAGAACTAACTTCGCAACAATGTTTCCATTGCAGACTGCTACCACTGTGTCTGAGGTGTTTGTTGTGACTTTTAATTGCGTTTATGAAGGATTTATTACTTCGGGCATAATGTGCGTTTTTCATTGTTTAAGCTGCATTTAATGCCTCCAAAATGTAGATTTTTTATGATCAATTTGAAATTTGTGAGACATTTTGCTTTATATTTATCGTTACTTAATTTATTTCAGTTTTGTGGTTTATTGCAAAATGTCATTTTGTTTTTTATGTTTATTTTACTTATATCTGGAAAGTCAACGAATTAAAAATATCAAAAGGAAAGATACAAAGCAAATTTTTAAACGGTTTGCTGTTAAGGCGTTCTCTTCGAGATACGAAGTAGACAAAATATGACAGAAAATGAGAAAAGTTATGGGCAACTTTAAATTAGAATCAGCTATAAAAAAGTATTGATTTTTTTTAATTTCTGGTTTTATTGGAAAGGATGAAATTTGTCATTTAATAAAGGATCACAATATCATTCATATGACTACCACTCGGTAGTCAACCCAATTTTTCAGTACAGCCCAAAATCCACACCAAACAGTGAGTCGTTGTGGATGCATTGGCTTCACAAAAGTCCGGAGTGGGTTCTCTAATCCCCATATGCGGCAATTTTGCTTATTGACATAGCCACTGAGATGAAGATGAGCTTCATGAAGGCTGAACTGAAGGCCGATATCTTCTCGAAAAATGTCCACGTAAATTTCTTACAGTTTGTGTTAAATACTCACTACTTTGGAATTAAGTTTTTAACAATTTCCCACTTTTTTTCGAGCGGGTGCTACAGTTTGCCGTATTTCGATCCTATTTTAATTCCAAAAGTACAAATTTTGAAAATCCATTATATGTCGTACATTGTGCAAGATAACCTTCAAACAAATTTTGCCGTAAAAGTACAAGAGTACGAATTAGGAAAAACTCTTTTTATTTTGCGTGTCTATGTTGTCAGAGAAACGTATACATCGAATTCCATGATTCTACCTGTGGTAATTTGGTTGGTCCCATTTTTATCCCCCTTTTCCCATTTTACCCCCTTAAGAGTACGACTTTCGAAAATCTCTTTATTTTACTTGTCTACACAATCAGAGATCAGATGTCTACACCGAATTTCATTATTTTAGCTGCAGCCGTTTGGTTGGTACCATTTTTATCCCTTGATTCCCATTTTACCCCTTAAAAGTACGAATTTGGGAAAAATTCTTTTATATTATGTATCTGTTCAATTTGAAGAAGAAACACCGAATTTCGTGTTTCCAGCTGTTGTCCCACTTGATGGTGCACGTTTTTGGTACTGAGGGGAAAGCCCATACCCAATATCCAGTAAGCCCAATTAGACATTTTAAAAAAACATGCATAAATACTTTAAAATTGTAGGTGTTATTATGGGTATTTTTAGTCCTTGTGAGGGAAATTTGTTTCCGTTTGGACCGGTTTCGCCCAGTTGCAATCCCAACCGATCTACGATTATAAGACACATTTATAGAAAATTTGGACGTCATAGCTCCTTTCGTTTGGATACTAGCGTGCTTTCAATAGACGGACGGACATGGCTAAATCGTCTTAGAATTTTATGACAATCAATGATATATATACTTAATAGGGTCTCAGGTAGATATATCAAGGTGTTACATACGGAATGAAAAAGTTAGTATACCCCCATCCTGGAGGTGGAGGGTATAAAAATCTAAAAACACATGAGTTCTTCAAGTGATGCTGATATCTCAGAAACTACTGAAAAGCTCACTTTGAAATTTAAAGACCGATGTAATTATTTGCTGAGAAGGAATAAGAAAATATTTAAAAAAGGATTTTTTTAAAATAATATTTTTTTTCAAAGACTAAAAGTTATCACTGGTTGAGTAAACCTAATTTACAGAATTTTTTTTTTTGAAAAAAATATTGAAAACTATTTTTCAAAAAAAAAAATAAATTTGTATTTGGTTTTGGTTTTATATGGACTTCCTCATTGATGTGTTATGTAATTTATGTTGTATGTGTCAGCTGGATGAAAAAAATCTTTTACCATATTCATCCGAAAATAGTTGATTTGAAATAAAACACCGATCGACAAAATGACAAAAAATATAATTCTGACAGCTGGCACGAAACATAATAAAGCTGTGTACTTCGTTTCCATTGTATTGTCGAGTTTGCATTTAAAGGGACTGAACATATTTGAAGAATATTGTTACCAAATGAAAGTGGACACTTTGTGCAAATTTTTTTAAGTATTATTAAGAAGAAAGGTCCAGTATAATGTTAATCCTTTGCTGTCCTTCAAAAAGTATGATATAAATTTTCGGATAGAGATATTATTATGGCCCTTACTAATACAATTAACTTAATTCATAGAACAATACTGTGTACTTAGTTTTTGATTTATTGGCCTGGTTTACATTTTACAGGACTTACATATATTTAGGTTGCAATTCCACGTACCGCACCACGCTACGTTGATGTCCGTTCTGTCATTAGTCATTAGCCGCGGCGGCTTAATTAATGTGGATGCAATATGTCAACGAAGTTCATCCTTAAAAAATATTGAGTTCCTTCGTACGAAACTTTGTTTCATTGCCTCTCTAGTCTAATTAAAATATAGATTTTTTTGTTGATCAACAATTATTTTAATTGCCCTATTTGGGAGCTTATATTAGTTCTAAAGGCTGGTAGAATGGCAGGTGGGGTTCACGGTACGTTTTAGCGCGATGTGGGTGGGATGGAGTCTAATGTTTTCCACGACTTCTGACTTAGTTACGATATCTTGACGCCCGATGATGCACTTTGAATATATTTTTTTATGGATTTATAAAAATGAATTAATTTCGCAAAATTACAATAAGAAATTCAATAAAATATTCTCTCACTTTCGATTCATGTGGGATCCCATGAAAGTAAACATATTGGACTACTTCTACAGATAACTATTAAAATCAAGAGAGGGCATTTCTTCTTAAAAAGTTAAATATAATTTTTTAAGTTTTTTGTAGTCAAGTAAAAATATATATATTTAAATACCTTTTTTATATAAAATTAAATTTTTTAACCTAAGTTATAACACAATTTACAGAGTTTTAGTCGTACCAATTTTCCATCTATTATATATATATACATATGTTCTTTAGAATGTATTCATTGGACTGGACATCCATGTAAAATTATAGATTGAAAAATATATTTAAATACCGTGACTGTATAAGATGTTGTGGAATTTAGAAAAGAGTAACCTATATTTAGTGAAACCAAATATTCATGTTTTTCCTTTATTTTCCTCGCGGTGATATAGGGCATCAGCAATACATAGTTATTACAACATCAATACCAACATTATTTAATTAAAGCCCAATAATTCACTTATTTTGGCAATATCTTTCAATAACGTCCTTCTTCAAATCATTTGTGGAAGGACATGTAGATTCCAATCGAGCGCCATCATTGCAATTGCTCCTATGACTATCAATTGGTTCTTCTACGATACCGATATAAGTACTAAGTTTAAGATGATAATTTCTGTTAAATATACTTTAAGTTTCATGATTCTATCTGTATCAGTTTTGCATTAACAACCTTTCTCTCTTAAAATATGAAATATGAATAAGGTACTTAAACTAAGCGGGTTAATTGTAGTGGTTTATGGTGATAAACGAATACAGGCAGCGTCATGAATAATATTATTATATTAACATATATATATTAATATTAACAGATATTTTCCTCTTTTAATTAGTTTTATCAGATTTTTTGATAAATGTTATACTTTGAAATTGTAGTCCTATTAAGAGACAACAGGATGAGGAAATGAGAAACTGGCAAAGACAATTCACTCCAATTTTTTATGTATGTGTAATATGGACTGTTGGACGGTGTAAGCAAACCATATATAGCGATTTTGCTATATATTGGGTAAGTCAAAAGAATTACATTTAAAACAAAGATTTAAAAACACACAAGTTACATTAGATTTATAAAAATCGAATACAACTTGTTTGCTGTTTAGCTTTTGCTATCCGAAAATAGTAAACATCACTTAATATAAACATTATTTTATTCATGAAAAACGTCAATGCAATCTTCATCAACCACTTGTACTATTTTCGTCGCATTATGGATTTCACACACCCACCACGTTTGTGGCGTAAGTCTTTTGTTTTGTATTTCTTCTACACAGACAAGACAATGCGATCCGCACTTGTTGCACGTTGCTGCACTTCTGTTAAATGTGTTTGTATAGCTTTTAAATTGTTTCGTCAGCTGTGCACATTGGGTCTATGGGTGCACTTTCCTTCAGTCTGAGTTTGTAATTATATTGGAAAACAATTATTAAACCCTTGTTTTATAAACTCAAACCTACTCTAGTTGATGTTACAAAAGCAATTTGTATAGGAAATATATTTTGTGTTTTAGAAAAAACAAGATCAGTATTTATTATTGTGTTTAGTAATAGTAGAAAACCAATTAAAAACAGGAAAATTCTTAAATTTCACTTAATCGCAATTTTGAGACGTTTGAATCCAACGTGCACTGATTCAAACGACATGCTATCCTTAGAAGTACAACAACCAAAGCAAAGTCATGTTGACGAAATGCTGAAGTTTCAATGGAACGACGCACACACGCTCACCATAGCAGACATTTTATGACCACTGCCAATACCTGAAGAATGAAGTTTACCATAGAATTGTGTATCAGGCCATGAAGGAATAAGGAGAATCATTAGAGGTGCTCGTCGTCCGTTGCTGTTGGTTAATATAATTACGATAGCAAAGATTATGCAATGACAGACAGATGTGTTGTACAGTCAGTTGTCAGTCACTGAGTTTTCTAAATCAACCTGTTTGGTGGGAACATTTCCTAGGCGACGTTATTATTCTTAAAATTAATTTACTTTGGTTAAGCTCCAATGCACATTGCAGGTTATAGCAGTGAATAGTGGAAGGACTGATAGAGGGTATTTGATTCTATTTGCAAAAGGAATATATTAAGCAACGTGAAAGCCAAAAACTATGTACTCAGATTTTAATTTTATGGTCGAGTTTATGTTTTTAAAGGAATTGAATTTTTTGAAATATATAATTCTTCAACAACGATTAATATTCGCCGGACAGTGGTTCAGAATCAAAATCCATCGACCAAATTTCAATAACTAATGTTCTAGTAGACATTTTTGAGTTCTGTAAAAAATCAAAAAAAAAATAACATTAAAAATCGCGCAATCGAATATATTTTAGAAATCGGCCCAAAGTTGATTACTTTTCGTATTTTTCGATTTTAAAGAAAATTAAGAATTTTATTTCATTTTTGTGTTTATCATTTTGTAACATATTTTTACGGAGTTGTTCATAATTCGAAGAAAAAAAAAATAAGTTTTTTGTATAACAGATTTTTACGGTTTTCAGATTTTGAAAAAATTTAATTTCTATTTTTGATTTTGTCGAACTCTTTCTCACACATTTTAAGAGATGTTGCCATCAGATCTTCTTTATTAGAAAATGTGGTTTCTTAGATTTATTATGACGCCAAAACTATGTTTGGGCCAAATATAGTTTGGTTGTAATGAATATTCTAAAAAATATCCTTTTGAACAAATGTCTGAATTTGGACCAACACAACTTTTTTCCTTCAAAAGCCTTTAACGAAATATATACACATTTGGAAAGGTTGAAAGGTTACCCGTGTGTCATGTTAATGTGTGTGTCACGATCCCATGTAAAATGTGTATTCTAGAGCAGTAATAGTGCAATTTATAGAGATATTTGTATGGAGGCTATATCAAAATTTGAACCGATTACCTCCAAATTCAATACCAATCGTCCTTGGCCAAAAAAGTAACGTCTGACAAATTTCATGACAATCGGACAACTATAGCGACCTGTAGAGTGCGAACAAGCTTAGATGGATGAGCAGACGGACAGACATACATCGTTAAATCGATTTAGCTGGTGATTCTAAGCCGATCCGTGCTTCAAGGCGGGCTAGCTCGATCATTTCTTGGTGTTATAAACATTTGGCGCGAAATTATCTTTTAAAAAAAATTAATTTTCTTTAAAATCGAAACATATGAAAAGTAGTCAACTTTGGGACGATTTTCAAAATCTGAAAAACGTGAAAATCTGTAATACAAAAATATAATAATTTTTGTCGCATTATGAACAAATTCGTAAAAAAACATAAAAATAAATAATTTTCTTTAAAATTTAAAAATACGAAAAGTAGTTAACTTTGGGCCGATTTCTAACATACATCCGATTGCACGATTTTTAGTGTTAATAGATTTGATATATTAACACTGGGTCCTTGTCTAATTTTGGATTTTTACAGAACTCAAAAATGTCTACTAGAACAAAAGTTATTGCATTTTGGCCGATGGATTTTAATTCTGAACCACTGTGCGCCGTCGCTGAGGCTATTGCTTAAAATATAATATAATCCAAAATGCTTACGATGATTTTCTCAAATTTGAAATGTTGACGATTTTTTTCTTAGATTTTATTTTTGTCCATTTGAATCACAAATGTCAACAAATTTTAAAGTTTGTCCCCTTGTTCGATCATTTTATTAACGGCATCGGATTTTATCCACAAAATTTGTAGCCACTGTGGGATGCTCTGAAGGAGGTTTAAATTTTCATATGTTTATTGTAATAGTGAATTTATAACAGCTATAGTTTTTCCGCATAATTATCTTACAAATGCTAAATCCAGCTTGTGTCTTAAGTCTTTTGTTTTCTAGAGAGACTCATAAAGGAATCCAATTAGACACTATATACGAAATATAGTAAATCTTTTGGATTTTCCGATGCATAAACTCCTTTCTGCTGCTATAAATATGTATACATCCCACTGATGTATTTTAAAAATAAATAATGAAATTAAAAATGGAAATAAATCACTCTACCCATTACAAAGTAATGTTCAAGGCAAATGTTGTCTGTCATAGAGATTGGATGGTCCTTCAGATATGATCAATAGTTAAGCTACCTTAGGAAGAGTCAAGAAGAAAAATTCAAAATTGATATTCGTATCTGAATGCACTTCAAACCATCTAAAAATAACTCTCATTGTGTTGGCTAGTGAACCATGTCTAAATGTTGTGCACATGCTTTTGATATCTATATCAAGAAATTATTTGTATTCAACTATCAGTTAGTCCATGGGAAAATAAGAAACCTGACACATATGGTTGTCGGCACACCCACGTCTGTATATTCTTGACACTCTCAAGAAAACACTTACGATTACTCATGAATATGTATTGCATTGTCTTCGTAAATTTGTACCAAGTTCTCTTGCATGAATAACATTTACGTAAATTAGTAATTAGAGCACACCTCGTTAATATTCTGTTCTATGGCTTTACTGTAATTGCATTATGCATTGCTCTTTAGTATAAATGGTGTGCGGTAGATTAATAATGAGCTTCCATTATTCTAAAAAATAAATTAAAGCAGTCATACGCGCACGCGGTTTCATACAGCGAATGGCCAAAACTTTGAAATTTAGTATTTGATATAACAATTAAATATGATTAGAGGTGAAATCTCGAAAAATTGGAGATGGTTAACACACAATATATGATTAATTCCATGTCAAACCGGACAAAAAAATTCACATCACTCCAATATTTCTGAAAATCTCAGAAAATATTCTTCTCTAAAAAAGATTATTGTTAAGTTAAAAACTTGTCAATTTCCCAAAAAAAAAATAAAATTCTGCTGACAAGTGTATATTTAAATCCTTGTATTTCGCAATTGGTTAAACAGATTTTAAAGTTATATATTTAGCTTGAAAGGTCTTCAGGAATAATGTAATACAATTTTTAATTTATGATAATTCCGGTTATGTCTTACAAACATTTAATTATTTCTAATTTTGATCTTGATTTTAAAAAATTAATGAGGTTTGACGTAATAAAATTACATGTGTGAGATGTGTTTTGTATGTGCTCCGAAAATGTTATTCAGCAGATTTAGTGGGTTATTTTAAAAAATGCAACATTACTTTATTCACCAAATATAACATCTACTTAATTTTTAGGAAGATTTGTTTTGAGAAAATTAAATTTATGAGAAAATGAGTTAGCAAGAGCCTAAAAAAATATATCTTAAATATTTGCTGGTATTAACAGCTGAAGTTGATATTTTTGATTCGAAATATACGCCTGTTTATTTAAAATAAAAATTGGAGATATGAAACAATATGTATTTTTTACAAGCTGCGAAAGTACAAAATTATTCCATTATCCGAATTATTTATGCAGATAAAATGTTTTCTTGGTTAAAATGAGCAGTATGAACTAAGTTAAGACGGTCTTTACTAGCTGAACCCCCGCCCGCTTCGCCAGGCAAAAACAAAAACAAACGGTAAAATTAAAATCTGCTTTCATATTAATTTTTGTCCTGATCGGTAATATATGTACCAATTATAATCAAGGTTCTTCCCTGAGAGAAATGGATATGTTCCATGGAGAACGTTAGTTTACGGCGAATAATTGAAAAAATGTCAAAATCAAATTGATTTTTTGTTAAGTGTGATTCTCCTCCTTTCCATTACCTAAACAAAAAACTTCATAGAAAATCAATCAAATTGTTCACTAATCAAACAACACAAAAACTAAAAAAATAATATAATTTCCTTTTTCTTGACTTAAGTCGGCCGTTGGCGAATGAATATTTCTCTTTTTATAACCTTTCTTTACTATTGTGCTGAGAAAATCCACAGAAAACGTGTAATTTTACAAAATTCAAATCAAAAATGCGCCATCTTTCAAATCTCGCCCATTTATTGTCTGTATATTGTCTAAGCAGGTTACAACCAAATTAACTCACACAACAATATAGAAATATCTTTGTAGAATATACTAAAAAAACTGGTTTTAATTTCGTATGGGAAGGCTCACGGCCACTTTCCGCCCATATCGGTGTCGAAATACTCTAAAACCGGTTTTAATTTCAGATGGGAAGGGTTACGCCCACTTTCCGCCCATCTTTGCACAACTATTTACACTGGATCAACTCACACAAAATTTCAGCACTCTAGGTCTATGACACCTACTGACCATATTCGATAATATGTTTTAACTTCGTATGTGAGGTACCACGTCCACTTTCCCAATACCGTCCATTTTTGGCACAACTATTCAGGTTTATGCTAGATGCACTCACACAAAAGATAAGTATTGTAGCTGTCATTGAACTGAATATATTCGATAATAGGTTTTAACTTCTTATGGAAGGTACCACGACCTTTTTCCAAGGTACCACGACCTTTTTTCTGCTAGATTCTCTTACACAAAATTTCAGTTTTTTATCTGCCATAGAACGGCATATATTCGAAAATGGGTTTTAACTTCGTATGGGAGGTTCCACGCCCACTTTTCCAATAGCGCCCATTTTTGGCACAACTATGCACATTGATGCTAGATGCACTTACACAAAATTATAGCACTCTAGGTGTCATAGAACTGACAATATTTAATAATAGGTTTTAACTTCGTATGGGAGGTGCCACGCCCACTTTTCCAATACCGCCCATTTTTGGCACAACTACGCATGTTTATCCTAGAATCACTTACACAAAATTACAGCACTCTAGGTGTCATAGAACTGACAATATTCTATAATAGGTTTTAACTTCGTATGGGAGGTGCCACGCCCACTTTTCTACTACCGCCCATTTTTGGCACAACTATACACATTGATGCTATATGCACTTACACAAAATTACAGCACTCTAGGTGTCAAAGAACTGACAATATTCAATAATAGGTTTTAACTTCGTATGGGAGGTGCCACGCCCATTTTTCCAATACCGCCCATTTTTGGCACAACTATGCACATTGATGATAGATGCACTTACACAAAATTTCAGCACTCTAGGTGTCATAGACCTGACAATATTCAATAATAGGTTTTAACTTTTTCACACAACTGTGCAGACTAATAATTAGTGAACCTTCACAAAAATTCAAGACTCTAGCTGCAACAGTATTCCGAATATGCAAATTTATAAAAAACAAATAAATCCCCAAATTGTGTGGGAGGTGCCACGCCCACTGAAAATATCAAAAATTTATATAGCCTATTTTCACCACCGGTTTAGAATGAACATACTGTGAAAATTTCAAGAAGATCGGTTTAGTAGTTTAGGCTGCTATAAAGAACAAACAAACATACAAACACAGATTCATTTATATATATATAGATTCAGTACTTCATTACAGCTGAGTCATTTGAATATGGTTGTAAAATTATCGCTTTTGAGATACATAACTAAAAGTCAAACTTTGAGCTGTCACAGTTCCCACATAAATAACTACTATTCAAAACAGTTTTTAAGTTCTTTCGTCCATAATATTATCTACTTAATTACACTAGACTATTAGTAAAATTATAAGTTTTTTTGTTGTTTGATTAGTGATCGATTAATTGATTTGCTATGAGTTTTGAATGTAATACATTCAAATTTCAGCTATTCTATCAAGTAATTTCTTCTTTTGAAGGAAGTCTTTGTTTTTGGTAATGGAAAGGAATGAATTTAGTTTCAAATATAATGGTCCAAATTCGACTAATTGGTACTGGCAAGTAGTTTCACGTTAAGTAATATTCCGTATTTTGGCAATAACTTGTGAGCTAGCTTTACCCAAATCAAAACAATTTTTATTGACCTGACACAATTTTTAATTTCTTCATAAATGTAAAATTTCTCCTTCTTATTTAGATCATGTTTTCATTAAAATTAAAACATTGTCCGTTGTTTTTTCATATCATTGGAATTTTATTTCTTCTTTCTCCAACATCTTAACAAGAACAAAAAAACTTATTCTGTATAATTATGTTACACTCCAGTTGTTCGTGTGCTGCTGTTTCTGCACCGATTCGAGTGGCAATTTACATTTTCAACACAAATGAAATGAAGACTTCATTAAGAAAATTATACCAACCCACTTAACTTTTTATGCAGTGCAACTGTGGGCAAAGACTCAAACGTTAACTTAAGAACGTAATCATTTCGCTCTTATAAAGAAAAGCGAAACATGGCTTATGAACCAAACACGATGTGTAGTAATGTTTAAAATTTGCTAATTGGTACAAAACGTGCAAATAATTTTAAATTAAATTTAATTTCTTCGTTTTGCTTCGATGGAGTTAATTGATGTACTTCAGCACCCTGATGGTAGATGATGTTCTAAATCCTGAAAATGCAATTTAATGTTGTTTTAATGTAGAAACTTTTAGCAATGGGAAATATAAAAATATATAAAAAATTGGATAAAATAATACTGTCGAAATGACCCCTTACATTTTGTTTAAACAGCGCTCAAATAGGTTTCAAACTATAGGTAAACTAAAAGAAACAAAATTTTGGTTGCTTTATCTCAGAATGTTCCCTCAGCCGGTTCCACTTGACTAATGTTGACAGAAGCTATGAGAAACAAGTAAAGAAAGTACAAAGTCGATACACTCCACTTTCTATCCGAGTACATTACAATTCGGTAAGAAAAGTGAAAACTGTAAGGATTTTTGGATGTTTCATAATCATAGGCTTATATGACCTGACCCAATTTGTCAAATCGATAAAAAAAATTGTATCGGACTATATCCAAACATTGAATGAAATAATCCACTTTCACAATAGGTTCTTCCAGTTAAAATTCGGTGAAATTCGGTGAAAATACGAGGTTTCTGGGGCGGAAAAAGTTAAACCGGAAGCGAAATTTGTATGGGAACTATATGTAAATCTGAACCGACCTGCCCCATTTTCACCATGGGTGTTTCTAGTGAAAATATGAGACATTTTGCAAGATTTGAAGAACCGAAATCTGAACCGATCTGACCTATTTTCACCATGGGTGTTATTAGTTTAAATACAAGATGTTTTACAAAATTTGAAGACAATCTGATAAAATATATGGTTTCTAGGGCGGAAAAAGTCAAATTGAGAGGACATTGCTAAATCGACTCAGAAAGTGATGATTTCTGATTGTATAATAAACGATGGGTCTGACTCGTTTCCTTTTGGGTGTTACAAACAAATGCACAAAGACATAATACTCTCGTGGAGTGTATAAAAAATCCTGATAGAGCTTCTCTAACAAATATTATAAGCCGAGGAACTTTCCTATCCTTTTTATATGGCGTCCATTGATTGAGATAGCTTCCCCGTTTCCGCCAGATTAATTAAATTAGAATTCAATATACAATTTTCTTCCCTATTTAAATTGTGAAATAAATGTGTAACAAAAAAGACCAGATGTACAAAAATTCCATTGGATTAATGTAGCTTTCATAAATTTCCCATCAAAATGTCTTTATTCACAAAACACCCCACCAAAAGCGCCACACGCGTAGCCAAATGCAACTCGTTTTTTGTTTTGTTTTGAAAACCTACATAACTTTCAAACAATTAAAGTGACATGTGTGAACATGTACTACTGTCAACGACAAACGCCGCTATTTGATTAAAAACTCGTAAATTTATTTCCCATTGTCAATAAAATATTTATTCAAACTCACAACGACTGTGGTGGACAATGATGTTTATGTTAATTTAATGTCATAAACATGATCCAAATTATATTCCCCACGTTAACAAACCTTTGGCTAATAAAACAATTATAAATTTATATCGCTGTCCATTCAAAATTAACATAAAACATGGTTGTTTAGAAACACATAAATCACCGAAAGTAAACAAAAAGAAAAAATCCAAAAATGTGACAATGTTTGAATTGGAGGATTGTCTGTCGGCCAGTTCTTTGTATCGAAATTCTCGTAAATTGGTGTTGACATTTAACATTTCTATCTTTGATTAGCCACCCAGCATTTATAATTTTGATCTTTCGATTTTGAAACGATGGAATTGTGTAAAGCAATGAAGTTATTATTATATTGAATCTAACAAGTGTGAATTCAGGCAGCTTATTTTTCCTCTTCGCTGTTATCGTCTTCATAATGTATTACTTAATCGCTCCACGAATTAATGATAAGTAACACTAGTTTACAACAGTTTGTGTATAATATTTGATGATGTATTTTCTTGTGGTGCAATCGCACGCTACAAAAAAAATGAAAAAATAAATAAAAATTTTTAACAACAACTTTTTCTTATATTTTGCAAAAAAAATCGTAAGAAATAGAAGTCATGATTTCACCACTTCCAAGCTCACACTGTCACAAAAAAGAAGTCTAACTACTTTAAAGTTTCAAAAAATTAATTAATTTAATCGGTTCGAAAATCAAAATGAAACTAATGAAAATATGATAATTCTGAAGATTTTTCACTGAAATTTTGGTTGATTTTGCAAAAAAAAAATCGAAAAAAAATCATTAAAAATAGAAGTCATCATTTCACCACTTCCAAACTCACACATTCACTAAAAATACATCTAATGACACTACTCTAAAGTTTCCAAAAAATAATTAATTTAATCAATTCGAAAATCAAAATAAAGGAAATACAAATGTAAACCAATATAATTAAAATTACCTTCAAAACAAGGTATATTACATTAAAAACGGATTATTACAACTATAGATGGAGAGACGGACATTGCTAAATCGACTCAGAAAGTGATTCTAGGTCGATCGGTATAATAAACGATGGCTCTAGTTCGTTTCCTTTTGAAACAAAGACATAATACCATAGTGGAGGGTATACAATAGGCTGGGTCACGAAGAAATTAAGATTGAGTTGTTTAATGATGATCTGCAAAATATTTCGTCACTGTGTCAAGCCATCTGTGAGCTAAACGCTCCTGAAAACACCTCTAAAAATCATGTTTTTCCCGTGTAATTTTTTTATGATGTATTTTTGCCCAAAATTTTTTTCTGAATTAATAGACCATTGGGAGCACTTTAAATAAATATTTTTATTCTTGTCTTAGAATAACTCATTGGTAGTATTATTGGACGTTTATATTGAGTTTTTTGTGGTTTTCAAGGTGACAGCCAAAAACTCATATTTCTTGGAAACATTTTGTAAGAGTTGATATGAAAAATAAATAGAAGGAATGAATAGCTTTCGAATGACACCTAAATGATGAATATCGGACGAAAAATAACGTCACTGACTCCTTGTTTATAAAATAATTTAATACAGGAGATGGATTTGCAGAGCAAACAAATTCGAACTCTTTTTTCACAAATGAGTGCAGCGGCGTCAATTTAATTCCGATGCTCATCATTTAGGCATCATTCGAAAGGTGTTGACTGTCGCTATTTATTTTTTATAAAATACTAACACGAAATACGAAAAATTGTTCAGTTGTCACTGTGAAAATCAACAAAAAATTACTATAAACGTCCAATAAATCGACCAATAAGTTACTCTAAGACAAGGCTTAAAATTTGTATTTAAAGTGCTTTCAAGGGTCAACTACTTCAGAAATAAAAATGGGAAAAAATGTAACACAAAAAAAATACACCGGAAAAACATGATTTTTAGGAATATTTTCAGGAGCGTTTAGCTCACAGATGGCTTGATCTAGGAACGTAATATTATGCAAATCCTCATTAAACAGTCAAACTTTATTTTCATGGGGTGACTGGAACTTGTTTTTCCATTTGTATGGACGGCGACCCAGCCTAGTATACAAATTATCCAGATTTGGTTGTGTTGGGTTTTATGAATTATTATGCGTCATTACACACAACAAATATTTTGTAACACTTAAACACGTTCGTTGTTTAAGTCTTTTGTTTTCTGCTCAGTTCCCACAGTAACTGTTAGAATTAGCTATACTTTCTTTGCCCATAATTTGCTTAACTTATTGATTCCTTAAATTAAATGAAAACGGCAAACTGATTACAGACCGAAATAAAACTAACAAAAACAAGTAACAATTCTCAAACCAACGCGAGCTGAACTAGTTGTCTCGTTTATCACAACTGATCCACAAAATTTAAACGTTCATTTCTTTTAATAGGATATTTTGGGGATAGAAGAAATTACTTCAAATCCATTTAGATTTAAAACAGATTAAATATAACAATGTATTAGTAATTTCCAGCGATTTTTACGCAAATTGATTCAATCGGAATGAATCATTTGTGATAATTAGGATTCGCAGTGTATTCCCAGATTTCGAGATATTGCAATTCCAAGATTTTTTGCTTGTCATCACAATTGACCTTCCCACTTTTTATTTTATTTTTTCGATGCTAGAGAACTATTTAACTGATTTAATTTGCTATTATTATTGTAGTTTATATTATCCGGAATAGGTATTACAATATTTTCCTTGATGTTATTCTGGAGTCTGTTATATTTTAATTGTGAAGCACACTGTCATTTGCTGTTATCTAAAGCAAACGAATAAAATGCTAACACAAATATAATGAAATCTTTTGGGTTTCTGATTAACCTAGCTTACAACTGGCTGTTGGCTTATACTCTTCATCTGAAACTTATTGCTTCATACTGTCTTTTTTTATAATTAGTTTCAACCCTCAACAAAAATTATTTAAACGGTTCACATTCTTAAATGCGGTCCTTTTAAGTGAAAACCAGTCCCGAGGACGGAAAATCGAGTTCACAGCAGTTGTGCTGCATACCGAAATTTCGGGCCGAAATTTATATACCCCCCACCATGGATTACATTCCACAGAGGCTGTCGATATTCGTAGAAGAGCAGTAGTATTACAGGAAAATATAAATTTTTTAATGCCAAACCAAAAACAAATACAAATATTGGAAAAAAAATATTTATAAATAAATATAATATTTTTATTATTTCAAACCACGATTATAAGGCAAGGCTACCAATACGTTTACATATCGAAATAATACTTCAAGTCAATTTTTGCTAATTTTGGGTTCTGCTTAAGTCTTCAGCACAACCTTTGGTCTTAAACCAAAATAAATGACAACACATACAACATAACAGACCAACTATAAATACAAACAACAAAATAAATATTCTTATATTAATTCTTTTAAAAAGCTTAAATACCATAAATATTGGTAGAGAATGGCTGCTACAGTTGGTTGTATTTCCATTCTGTTTTAATTCCAAAAGTAAAAATTTTGAAAATCCATTATCTCACGTACATAGTGCAAAATAACATAACTTCATGATTCAACCAATTTTTGCCGTAGAAGTAAAATTTCGAATTTGAAAAAATGTTTTTATTTTGAGTGTCTTCCTCTTCATTCCTCCATTCATTCCTCTGACTAGAATGTATACACCGAATTCCATGATTCTAGCTGTGGCCATTTGGTTGGTATCAGTTTTATCCCCCTTTTCCTATATTACCCCCTTAAGAGTACAACTTACTAAAATATCTTTATTTTACTTGTCTACGCAATTAGAGGGATGTACACACCGAATTTCATCACTCTAGCTGTAGTCATTTAGCTGGTACTATTTTTATCCCTATGTACTCAGTGCATCCCTTTAAAGTACGAATTTGGAAAAAACCCTTTTATTTTTCGTGTCTACGCAATCAGAGGAATGTATACTCCGAATTTCATGACTCTAGCTGCGCTCATTTGGTTGGTACTATTTTTATCCCCTTTTTCCATTTTAACCCCAAAAAGTACGATTTTCAGAAAATCCGTTTATTTTACGTGTCTACTCAATCAGAGGAATGTATACACCGATTTTCATTATTCTAGGTGCAGCCGTTTGGTTGGTGCCATTTTTATCCCTTTATTCCCATTTTAGCCCTTAAAAGTACGAATTTGAAAAAACTATTTTTATATTATGTATCTAGTCAATTAGAGGAGTGTACACTGAACTGTACTGTTGTCGTTTAATATGTACCATTTTTATCCCTTTTGCCCCATTTCTCCCCATACGAATAAAAATCACTTTATGGTGCACGTTTTTGTTATAGGGGGAATACACATACCCAATATCAAGTAAGTACAACCAGACATATTAAAAAACCATGCTTAAGTACTTTAAATATTAAGAGGTTATTAGGGGTATTTTCAGTCCTTGTGAGCGAAACATTTTTCCCTCTGGGCCGATTTCGCCCACTTTCAATCCCAACCGATCTGGAACCATAAGACACCTTTGCGGAAAATTGCAACCTCCTAGCTCATTTCGTTCGGAAGCTAGCGTGCTTTCAACAGACAGACGGACATGGCTATATCGTCTTAGAATTTTACCACTACCCAGAATATATATACTTTATGGGGTCTCCGACGAATATTTTAAGTTGTTACAAACGGAATGACAAAGTGAATATACCCCCATCCTTAGGTGGAAGGTATAAAAAGGAATTACAACCTTAAGAAATTCTACAGATTACTCTACTATAAAATATGCAACATTGTATGAGGATATTACATATTACGAACTCTATACTGTAATCAAAGCAATATTAAGATGCAAAAAAAATCTCGAACCATGCAGTAAAGCGTAAAATCTAAAATCAAAAATAAACAGTTTTTTGTCTAGCACTAATCTTTTGATTGTACTAAATTCATTCTTTCCCTCTTCTCTGCCACATCGCATCAATGTATGAAGTTTTATTGTTATGCTTTGATTTAAGTTCAGATCTTGCATGTTTTTTGCAATTCGTATTTTTCTTTTTCGACAGGCAGATATATAAATTACTGTGGCACTCTTGAACCTGCAAATATGGCGGTACTTGTGAGAGCACTGCACCTGACAGATTTCGTTGCACTTGCGCAGAGGGCTTGTCTAGTGAAGATAGTGAACAGTCCCTGCGCTCCACAGCCATTCAGAAATTATTGCTCAAGGTTAAGGTATGCACATATATTTTTACTCCTCGTATATGATGATATGAGTATCTACACTTTAGTAAATTTATATCCATGTGCTATCATATATCATCACACTTTGCATATATCATTGTGGTCTGATAAAAGGGATATTAACAGAAACAAAAAATGACTGCAACCAATGTCCACTTCTTCGTGTTTGAAGTTGTGTTACCGAAGTAAACTTCACGTATTCTTGAGGGAAGTTTTGTTGAACAGCTATAAGTTGCCTGTTCGTTAGGGAATTAACCATGTCATAGGTCGCAAAGCTAAAGGTGATTGGAAATTATTGTTACATTTAGTTCCATAATATCTTGCTGGTTATTTGTTATGGAATTTATATCCATTTGCATGCCATAATTAACCTTTTCATACAATGTATGGCGAAGAAAAGTAGGGATATATTTTCTGTGAAGAATTACTTGATGAATACACTGTTTTTCATTCGTATGATTTTCATAAAATAGTTTCTATTCAATTTTCCATCTCGGGCAATATTTTAAAAAATTTAAATACTAAAAATAATAATTCGCATAAATTCAGAACAATACAAATTCTAAATTAAATTTAAGTATTTCCAGCAGATGAATGTCATGAATTTAGTTCGATTTTATTAAAAATTTACAAAACAAAAATGCAAACTTAAACAATTTACAAAACAAAATATTCTGTTATCATTTTTTGATCTATTTAAACAAATATTAAAAATTCACGATTTACAAAAAACTTTTGCGACTGCAAAGATCCATAGACATAAAAGTAGAATAAAATATGTTATCATATTTTTTCGAAAAAAAAAAAAACTTTTTTTTTAATTTTTCGAGACTGTTTCAAAACCACTGTTGGTTACTATGCGAAATTCACAATATTTGTAATCATCATAATTACATTTAATAGATCTTATAAAGCGGCGGTGATCGGACCTATATTTCCCAAATGAGAGTGCAAATATTAAAGGTAAAGAAATAGGAATTTTAGTAGTTTTTTTATTATCAATAAACATTTTTTGCTGATTTTCTGAATCAGTGCCGATAAACAATAAATTTTTAAGTGTCGGACACAATAGATTGATTTGCCTTCCAATGTTTAATTTTTTATTCGATATAAACTAACAATTCCCATGCACAAAATTTGCATTATCTCCTACGCAACATAAGATATGAATAATTAACTAAATACTCTTCCTCAAAATATGCAAAATATATATATATAAAAGTTACAGGTTTGCTACATTAGAAATAATTTCGTCTAACTTAATTGTTTACATCAAACCCCGAAGCTCTCCAAAAAATTCTCGTAAATTTAACTTGGAATTCCTCTATAAAATCGCTATCAATGAACAACTGACAACCATTTCATAAAATATTTTAGTACTCCGATTAAAGTTTCTTTAATAAGACCCCCGTATATGGCGCTGTCGTTCAGATTGAATTTACGAAAATTGCCTCGAATTCACAACATCTAACATTTTAATTAAGTTGTAGACAACATTTACACCCGATATCAAAAAAAGGGTTACCCCTTTTATATACACTCATAATAATATTTATACACTCCACGAGAGTATTATGTCTTCGTGCATTTGTTTGTAACACCCAAAAGAAAACGAGATAGACCCATTGTTAATTATAGAATCACTTTTTGAGTCGATTTAGCAATGTCCGTCCGTCCGTCTGTCCATCTATTCTTGTAATCACGATACAGGTCGCAATTGTAGTCAGAACCAAATGAAACTTTGCACAACGAAGTTTTTCGGGATAAGGACGAAAGCTATTAAATTTAATTTAGATATAGCCCCCATAGGAATTTCACAGATTTTCTTTAAAATTGGCAAAACATCTTATATTTGAACTAGAAACACCTGTGGTAAAAATGTGTTGGATCGGTTCAGATTTATATATAGCTCCCATACAAATTTCGCTCCCGATTTGACTTTTCCGCTCTGGAAACCACATATTGTATCAGGTTGTCTTCAGATTTGGCAAAACATCTTATATTCAAACTAGGAACACCTATGGTGAAAATAGGTCAGATCGGTTCAGATTTATAGATTTATTTATAGCTCCCATTAAAATTTCGCTCCCGATTTTACTTTTTCTGCTCTAGAAGCCACATATTTTAACAGGTCCTCATCAAATTAAGCGAAATATCTTATATTTGTTCTATAAACAGCCATGGCGCAAATGGGTCAGATCGGTTCAGATTTATATATAGCTCCACACTTCACTCTCGATTTCCCTTTTTCCACTCTATAAACCACATACTTTAACAGATCTTCTTCAAATCTTTCAAATTATCTCATATTTCAACTGGAAACACCCATGGTGAAAATGGGTCATCGGTTCAGATTTACATATAGCTCCCATACAAATTTCGGATAGACTTTTTCCGCACCAGAAAGCACGAATTTTCACAAAATGAGCTTAACACGTTATATTTGAACTGGATGAACTATTTGTGAAAGTTAGTCACTATATTCCATTTTTATACCCTCCACCTCCAGGATGGGGGTATATTCACTTTGTCATTCCGTTTGTAACACCTCGAAATATTCATCGGAGACCCCATAAAGTATATATATTCTGGGTCGTGGTAAAATTCTAAGACGATATAGCCATGTCCGTCTGTCCGTCTGTCCGTCTGTCCGTCTGTCCGTCTGTCCGTCTGTCCGTCTGTCCGTCTGTCTGTCTGTCTGTCTGTCTGTCTGTTGAAAGCACGATAGCGGCCGAACGAAATGAGCTAGGAGGTTCAAATTTTTCCTAAATGTGTCTTATGGTTGTAGATCGGTTGGGATTGAAAGTGGACGAAATCGGCCCAGAGGGAAAAATTTTTCCCTCACAAGGACTGAAAATACCCCTAATATTTTGTGTATTTCAGCATGTTTTTTTAACATATTAGCTTGTATTCACTTGATATTCGCAATGCGCATTCCCTTTATAGCATAAAAGGCCACCATAGAGTGATTCTTATTTGTAGGGGGCGAAATGGGACAAAAAGGGATAGAAATGGTACCTTTCAAACGACAACAGATAGAAACACGAAATTTGGCGTGTACATTCCCCTAATAGAGTAGATAAATAATATAAAAGTATTTCGTCTAAATTCGTACTTTAAAGGGGTTAAATGGGGCAAAAGGGATAAAAATAGTACCAACATAACGGCTGCACCTAGAATAGTGAAATTCGATATATACATTCCTCTGATTGCGTAGACACGTAAAATAAAAGAACTTTCCAAAATTCGTACTTTTTGGGGTTCAAATGGAAAAAGGGGATAAAAATAGTACCTACCAAATGACAGCAGCTAGAATCATGAAATTCGGAGTATACATTCCTCTGACTGCGTAGACACGAAAAATAAAACGTTTTTTCCCAATTCGTACTTTCAAGGGATACAATGGCTACAGGGGATAAAAATAGTACCAACTAAACGAATACAGCTAGAATGATGAAATTCGGTATGTACATCCCTCTAATTGCGTAGACACGTAAAATAAAGAGATTTTAGATAGTCGTACTCTTGAGGGAGCAAAATTGGAAAAAGGGGATAAAAATGGTACCAACAAAATGGCCGCTTGTAGAATCATGGAATTCGGTGTATACATTCCTCTGACTGCACAGCCACGTAAAATATTTTTTTCCAAATTCGTACTTTATTTTGTTGCTTTTACGTCAAAAAATGGTAGAATCATGAAGTTGTCTTGTACTGCGTACGTGAGAGATAAGGTATTTTCAAAATTTATACTTTTGAAATTAAAATAGGATGGAAATACAACCAACCAAACGACTGTATCTGAAAATACACTCTCTATCCCCCAATATTTAGGGTATTTATGATTGCTCCCTTATATTTACTTTATGAATTGAAGTATTATATCCATTATATATATATATATAGTATACAAATATTGGTAGCCTTGGCTTATTAATTAAATTTCTTATTTTCATACAGTTAAAATTTGTTGCGGACATTCCTGTTGTAGCTTGGAAGCACCACAAAGAAAATAAAAGTTTTAGCTTGCGAAATGGGACAGAAAGGGATAAAATATTGTACCAATGATACGACAACAGCTAGAATCATGAAATTCGGTGTGTACATCCCTCTAATTGCATAGACACGTAAAATAGAGGGATTTTTCGAAAGAGGGATAAAAATGGGACATACCAAACCGCTGAAGTTGAAATCATGAAATTCGGTGTATACATTCTGACTATGAATACTCGAAAAAGGGTTTTTTTCGAAATTTGTACATTTGGGCGGAGAATGGGGCGAATGGGGATATCATTAAAATGTATACTTTTCTTATCACTTTGTCTGTATCTGAAAATGCTTCTTTCTAATGGCGACTGATTGTCGATTTTAAACAGTGCGCATAAGTATACATTATAGTTTGAAATAGTAAACAAATATAGTAATGTTCATAAAAATATCACAATTTTCGTAATATGGTACTGTACTTCTATGTAAAGTCGACATCCTTTAATCTGCTGGTAATACTGTGGAATGCACTGTGGTGGAGGGTATATAAGATTCGGCCCGGCCGAACTTAACGCCTTCTTACTTGTTGGATATAGCACCGATATAAATATTTCCGATTTGACAAATTGGACCAGGTAATATTAGCCTATGATTAGGAAACATACAAAACATTCTTCCCGTTTTCAATTTTTTACCGAGTTGAATTGTTTTCAGATAGAAAGTGGAGTGTATCATTTAGTCGGCCCCGCCCGACTTTAGCCTTTCCTTACTTGTTTTTAAATCACTTAGGGTAGAATAATTTGTGGACGGTACTAGAAGGTTCGTGGCACATAAAGGGGCGTGTCGAAAGCGTAATTTAGCAGCTTCAACTCATGGTCAAACAGTGCATTCATGAAATTTTAAAAATTTTATGAACACTTACTATGACAAAATAGCTGTAGAGATAAAGCATACAGCGGAGACTAGAGAATTCGTTTTTTCCAAAATTTTCAAAAAATTAAAAGACATAGTAATTATTATAGGTCCACTTTCAACCAAGGCTCAAAATTTACAGAATAAATACATGTTTTTTTCAACTGTCCGATTTGTCGTGGAATGCCCCATATATAGATAAAGCTTATATCACATTGTGAGTGGGAGGTACCAGAAGGGGTGTGACAATATAGCTCATATTCCATGTGAAAAAAGCATTTTTTGCACTTTTTGCTAATTTTGGGTTCTGCTGAAGTCTTTAGCACAACTTTTCGTTTAAACCAAAATAAATGTCAACACATACAACATAACAGACCAACTATACATACAAACAACATTTTTTTGTAATCATTTTAAGTGTACTACATATGGCGGGTTTTGACACGCCTCTTCCAGCAACTCCTACACAAATAACTCTAAACTACGTAAAATTAAAGCTGTTATAACTTCTATAAGGATAATCGGAATACTGTGAAATTTGATATTTGGCAATGCTTTTATAGAGGTTACATTCGCGTGGAATAAAACCGACATAAAATCCATACGAGTAGTCAAAATCATTTGCAATTTGATATTTAAAAATGGTTTTTATAAACGTTTTGACCCTTGAAAGAAAATATTGACATTTTACTTATTTTGAATTAAGAATATACGAAATAGAGGATATTTAAATTGTAGCGGACGTGACATTTTGACGGAAATTCTGTTACGACGCCAGCCTATATCTGAAAAATGAAATGGTCAGACTTATTGTTGTCATTATTTTTTGAAATATAATTTAATGAATGCTTATCGGTGTTGTTTTAAATTATAAATGAATTTTGAAAGTTTGTGCGAAAAAGGGTCACTTTACGTGGTATCGCCCATATTAAAAAGAGACTCTCAAGCAAAATCACCTTGTGTTTGTTCACAATCACGCAACAGATGCCAAAGAAAACGTAAATATATTCATACATATGTATGTATATGCAATACGAGGAAATGCAAATATAGATACAGATTACAAACACTAGATTTCAAGACAACAGACATAAAAACATCAGTCAAGTCATCAGTGCCTTTGCTTTACCTCATGCGCCTTATCCTTGAAAGATCTCAAGTGACATGAGTGCCACTCGAAGAGGCGACTGGAAAAGTTTACCAACAATAAATGTTCTAAAGTTAAACTTTGATGTAGGCTATGACAGCAAAACCAAACCCACACATAAACTAATATTTTGCAAGCATTTTTATTGTGCTTTCCCCAACATTTACAATTTTCTTTTGTATTTATTTCCTTTCAATATCAATGTATATGCTGGAGAAGGACCTTGTAATGGTGGTGGCACCTGTATTGATCCAATCAAGGGTTTCGCAGCGAGTGCCAACTAAATGTTCGCGCGATGTATGTCAAATGGATGTAAACGAATGTGAATCAATTATCCCTTATCGCATCCCAGACCGGCTACGTCGACTGTCGCCGCTACGGCTGCCAATTCAAGTATTTTATCTTTAGCAGTGGTTGCCGCCGCCTCTTCAACCGCAAGTGGTTGCTGCAAATGCGACGTCCGCGGAAACGTTGGGTATCTGTGCGACTGCCAGCCAATATAATATCTTGCCAATCTTGTTCTCTTCATGCGTTTACCTTGAGTGCCTGGGGTGGTCCAACGTGTGCGAAAAATTTCAATGATTGCGTGGGCCAATACAAGAATGGTGCCACTTGGCCACATGGACTTGGTGAATGATTAACAGTGCGCAAGTCCAACTGGATTTACAGGTATGTACGAATAACAGTTGTGTGAATTGCAACATGAACATTATGAAATAAATATAAAAAGTGTGAGTAAATATCTTTAGTACATAGTTTGGTAGTTCACTGGTAAACTATATATATTGATTGCGTTAAAGCGTTGATTTAAACCATGTCGTCAGTCTTGGGCATAAGTATTTTTTGTGTTGGTGTTGCAATGTCTGTGGTCGTGGAAAAAAACTTCAGAAAAATCAGTTAGATTTTATTACAAATACAATAGTATTGATGTTTTTTCAACTAAAAACTGAAATTTTATCTCAAACGTTTGTAGGAGTATGTGTGATATGTCTAGTATTAAGGAACAAGGAAATCTTTTGCGGTTTGATTCTCTTATTTTAGTCCACAGTAGTGTTTTAGTTCCCAACAAAAAGAGAGCACCTGAAGAAGTGAAAAAGATGTTCATCATGTGATTCGGAAGTAGTGAAAATTGGGATCTTCACCAATGAATTAAACATGGAGTTGTCATAGGAGGGAAGTCCTTTATTTTAAAAGACTGAAAAGTTATTTTAATGTGTTGCAATGTAAGCTTCCTCTCTAGTTTCCATTTTTGTTTTAAAAAATCCGCCTCTACTGGGGGTAGAACAGCGGACTTTTTGCTTGCTACTGCGGCACTCTAACCATCTCAACTATCCTCTGTTGCGAGTGGTGAATAACTAAAGCAAACCAATTTCTTTGTTAGAACTGACAATACGAAACTTTATAAAATACTTATTTAGTATGAATTAATACATAACGCAAATTAATAAATAATTAAATTAGCATTAGATAAATTAAAACTACTCAATTTTACTGATATTATGTAGTATTAATAATTAATAAAAAAATAAATATTTGAAGTACATTCATAAAGCAATAGATTTGTATTTTTCAAGCAAAAATGTTAAAATAGTTAAAATTATACAAACATAATCATTGTTTATTTATAAAAGTAATAAAAACAAAAAAAATGTCCCGTGCCACGATTCGAACCTGAGACCTTCTGTGTGCAAAGCGGACACCTTACCTCCGTGACTAAAAATTCGTTCCCATTCACTTGTGAAAATGCTATTCAAAAATGCTACGAGATATTAAAATATTTTGGACTTTTTTGGAAGTCGAGAATGCTTCCTCAAAAGCGGGAAAAATTCACATTTGGATTTTGAGATGCGATCAAAATGTGCTCCCTACGGTAGTACTTCCAATTATTTGCTGGGTTAGCAAAACCTTCATGTTTGGCACATGCTCGGCTAAACTTAAAGATTTTCTCATCTAAGTAAACATTGGCAGAGCATCTGATATACATCAGTTTATATAGTTTTACCTGCTAGATATCCCTCGACCGTGCCTTTGAAATAAGTATTGTTTTTTAGCGAAACTGGTTTTGTAAAATTCAAATTGTATTTAATTTTTACAACCATAATTCTTACAATATCTTCTTTAAGTCGAAGTGAAGAGATTCTGTCATGTGCACCATGTAGACCAGATCTCATTTTGCCCACATCAAATTCGGGAAATGATGTGTATATTCGTGAGGAAACAACTGGCCGAACTTTATATACCCTCCACCATGGATTACATTCCACAGAGGCTGTCGATTTTCGTAGAAGTGCAGTAATATTATAGGAAAATAAAAAAATGATAATCTAGCCAAACCAAAACATATACAATTATTGCCAATAATTTTATAAATAAATATAATATTTTTATTATTTCAAACCATGCTTATAAGGCAAAGCTACCAATACGTTTATACTATATATATCGAAATAATACTTCAAGTCAATTCAAAAAAATAAAAAAAATATTCTTATATTTATATCTTCACAAAAGCTTAAATACCATAAATATTGGTAGAAAGTTGGTGCTACAATTGTTTGTATTTCCATTATATTTTAATTCCAAAAGTAAACATTTTGAAAATCCATTATATCACGTACATAGTGCAAAATAATCAAACTTCATGATTCAACTAATTTTTGCCGTAAAAGTAAACAGTACGAATTTGGAAAAATCTTTTTATTTTACGTATCTACGCTATCAGAGGAATGTATACACCGAATTCCATGATTCCAGCTGTTGGCACCATTTTTATTCATTTTTTCCTATTTTACCCCTTAAAAGTACGACTTTCTAAAATCTCTTTACGCAACTAGAATCTCTTTACGCAACGAATTTAGAAAAAACTTTTATTTTTCTTGTCTACCCCGAATTTGATGACTATAGCTGCGGTCATTTGGATGGTACTATTTTTATCCCTCTTTTCCATTTTAACCCCAAAAGGTTACGAATTTCTAAAAATCCGTTTATTTTACGTGTCTACGCAATCAGAGGAATGTATACACAGAATTCCATGATTATAGTTGCGGCCGTTTAGTTGGTACTATTTTTATCCCTCTGTACCCATTGTATCCCTCGAAAGTACGAATTTGGAAAAATATTTTTATAAGATGTATCTAATCAATTAGAGGAATATATAAACCAGATTTCGAGTTTCTAGCTGTTGTCGTTTGATATGTATTATTTTTAAATCTTTTTTATACCCTTGAAAGTAGGAATTTCGTAAGAAAGAGGAATGTATACTCAGAATTTCATGACTCTAGCTGCGGTCATTTTGTTGGTACTATTTTTATCCCCTTTTTCCATTTTGACCCCACAAAGTACGAATTTCGAAAAATCCGTTTATTTTCCGTGTCTACACAGTCAGAGGAATGTGTACTCCGTATGTACTAATTTCATGACTCTAGCTGCGGTCATTTGATTGGTACTACTTTTATCCCCTTTTTTCATTTTAACCCCAAAAAGTACGAGTTTTGAAAAATCCGTGTATTTTACGTGTCCATGCAATCAGAGGAATGATTATTCTAGGGGGAGCCATTTGGTTGGTACCATTTTTATCCCTCTATTCCCATTTTACCACTTAAAAGTACTAATTTGGAAAAAAAAACTTTTTTATTATGTATCTACTCTATTAGAGGAATGTATACACCGAATTTCGTATTTCTAGCTGTTGTCGTTTAATATGTACCATTTTTATCCCTTTTTTGCCCCATTTCACCCCCTACAAATAAGAATCACTTTATGGTGCACGTTTTTGTTATAGGGGGAATGCGCATACCCAATATCAAGTAAGTACAAACAGACATGTTGAACAAATATGCTTAAATACTCTAAAATATTAGGGATTATGGGTATTTTTAGACCTTGTGAGGGAAAATTTTTTCCCTTTGGGCCTATTTCGCCCAGTTTCAATCCCAACCGATCTACGACTATAAGACAAATTTATGGAAAATTTGAACGTTCTAGCACATTTCGTTTAGATGCTAGCGTGCTTTCAACAGACGGACAAACAGACAGACGGACGGACGGACATGGCTAGATCGTCTTAGAATTTTATGACGATATATATACTTTATAGGGTCTCAGGTCGATATTTCAAGGTGTTACAAACGGAGGTGGAGGGTATAATGAGATGTCGCCATATAGCCACCTAGAAGACAAAACAAAAATATTAATAATTTATATAACATAAAACATAAAAATTTAAAGTTTTTTAGACAATTCATTTTCTTATTCTTTTCAGGCGTACGTTGCTCAGAAAGCTCGCATGGACACATCCGGAAAGTAGTTAATGTAAAAACAAAATGTGTAAATAAATAAAAATTAAATGTACGTAAAAAAGATATGTGACAACGATATTTTATTTGGTAGTGGAATTGTTGAAGTGACAACAATAAATAGTTCATTGAACATCATCAATTAGTTCGTATCAAATAAAGGTAATGTATGATTTTGTGTTTGGTCGTGTTAAATATACCGCCGATTTAGTGAATAATTTAACCAGATGCATTTTAGACTTATCTTTCCAAAATAAGAGTACAAATATTATTCTTATTTTGGAATTTTACTAAATTGATTTTAAAATTAATCCATCAAAAATATTGATAAAAACAAGGCAAAATTTGAATACTTTCCATAACTAGAAGGGTGTCTTGAAATGCATCTAAATGCTTAAAAATTTATTTATTTTTAAATTTTGGTCCAAGCTGACTAGTGTCTTAAGGTAGTTTCCCATCTACTCTGTAGGGCGAGGATATAGGGACACAATAAAATATATAAAATATTTAAATATGCTTTATCGCTTGGTGTCCTAGTTTTCTTTCGCCTTTCTTTTCTTGGAGTTTTTGATTTCCTTATGGTCGTTTTTCTTTGGGGTTGGTTTATATCGTCTTGATTGCACTAAACTTTACATTTTGCTTACTTACTCAACCATTTGCCACTCTTCTTCCACAGCATAAGGCCTTTTACACATATCACACATTGATTTCTGCCTTGATTTTATTTCTTTTTTTATAGGGTTTTAAAAGCATTTGAAAAAATGCTCCAGCTGTTACAGGTATTTGTATATTTCGTTTTCTTTTTTGTTTTTGTGGCTTTCATGCAATACTCGTATTTGCCGCCTCACAGTTGGTTGGCGCATCAATGCAAAGCCGTTCGTTCCATTGTACATATGGTTGCATTCACGTGAATGTATCTGCTGATTTTCTATCGTTTCAGTTCAGTTCATCCATCGAACCATTATGAATGGGTCAAATGTCATAGTGAATGGTATATTTAGAAAGCTGAAACTCATTTTCCATTTTCGTACAACGACATAAAAGAACCCAAATAAATCAGAAGCTGTGAATATCGATAATGGGTTATATCTGTATGTAATATGTGCACTCAATATTTGTATTTATTCTTTCCAGTGTTTAGTTTGTGAGAATAGTAATATGACAAAGCTATATTTTATTATATTTTCTTTGGGTTAAAATCTTGTATCTCGTGTCGTAAATAGTTCGTTTCCCGAAAATAGGTTTTATGTACATACAGGAGTTCACACCACCAAAAATCAATTTACACTTTTGATTCTTTTCAAAACACAAGAACCATTTTCGAACACTAATATACATAGTTTTTTTATATTTTCAATACGAATACAATTTTTTATAAATACAAGTTTTTGTAAAGAAATCACTTTTGTTCTAAATATAAAACTGATGCAATGCAGTTCCACCTTATCGATTTTAAATATTGCAGAAATTCGCGAATTTCATCCTCGATCATATGTATTTTATTGTTACAACACAATAAATTTGAAACTATTAGGAAGTGAGTGGCTGAACAAGTGAACTGCACAATGCATGACCCCGCCTCAAGGCGGAGTTGAATATGTTCCAATTTACTCACCTGCAAATATCTGTTTCACAACAGGTTCAACCCGAAAAGAACGTAAATTTTCTTACACGTTGGTATTTTTCCTAATTGAAACGGACACCAAAAATATACTTTTTTATTTGCAAAGATGCGGGTGTTTGCAAAAATAATAAAAATCACGAGAAAGTAGTCACCTGTCACTTCAAATAGACATTACTCAAAAACTAGAAGGAATGTTGCCAATCTGAAAAATCAGAAACGCAGATTGAAGCTTCCACTACACTTCTAAAAAGTCGGAATATTAGAATTTTAGAAAAAATTTATCAAATCGATATTTTTGTAGACCCCATCTATAGGCGGTGCTATGCACTAGAGGGCTAAATTGATTGTAAAAGCTTTATCATGTACCATCATATATCTGATCCGTGTGGAAGTTACATTAGCTCTAATTTAATATAGAACAAGTAAAAACGGTGTTAAGTTCGGCCGGGCCGAACTTTATATACCCTCCACCATGGATTGCATTCCACAGAGGCTGTCGGTTTTCGTAGAAGTGCAGTAATATTACAGAAAATATAAATTTTTTAATATAGCCAAACCAAAACAAATACAAATATTGAAAAAAATGGTTTTATAAATAAATATAATATTTTAATTATTTCAAATCAAAAAATAAATATTCTTATATTTATATTTTCAAAAAGCTTAAATACCATAAATATTGGTAGATAGTGGGTGCTACAGTTGTACAAATTTTGAAAATCCCTTTGGGCCGATTTCGCCACGTTTCAATCCCAACCGATCTACGACTATAAGACGCATTTATGGGAAATTTGAACGTTCTAGCTCCTTTCGTTTAGATGCTAGCGTGCTTCCAACAGACGGATGGACGGACGGACATGGCTAGATCGTCTTAGAATTTTATGACAATCAAGAATATATATACTTTATAGGGTCTCAGGTCGATATTTCAAGGTGTGTTAGTAATGACAAAGTTAGTATACCCCCATCCTGGAGGTGGAGGGTATAAAAATGAGTCATTTGCGTGGGAGTTATCAGAAGGGACGTGGCAATTTCGGCCATATTCGAACTTAAGCTACGATTGGGAAAATATTACCATGTACAAAGTTTAAATTGAATGCTTGTGTCAAATTCCGTCAAAATTGAAGAAGGTCAATTTTCGCATTGGGTCGAAATCTTGTGGAATTATTTTGTTTTTTTATTACCCAAATATTAAATCATATCTTTTTACAATTACAATAAAAGTTCGCAGTAAATTTGGTTCAAAATGAAATCATACTGAGTGATGTAGGTGCAAGTTTTGATGTGGTTTATATTGAGTCTGTATAGGCGCAGAGAGTGGTGTAGAGTACCTTACAGTCGCCCCCACCCGACTTTAGCCCACCCTTACTAGGTGTGGTATGATGACTTTCAGCTTACAACTGCAGCACAAAATAAGCCATTTAGAACTTTTTTAGTGATTTCAATAAGATTATCTATGAACAATTCCAAGAAATTCTGATACAACTAAAGATGCATCAAGCACACAAAAAGGTGTTTATATATCAAATCAATAGTTGCCGATCAATAGCGGAGGAAGAACAACATTAGTGGCAACACCAACACCAACCACAACAATAACGCAATAGTTGAAACATGAGAGAAGGGAATCGTGCACGATAAGCGCGATGTAAATCATGTCAAAAATCGGGTGTTGAAAATATTGTTGCTGGTGAAATGCTGTTGCATGTGTTGCTGGCACATCACATGCAACGAATGTTGCTGCTTTCACGTTGTTGTCTTGTCTGCACCTTCACATGCTGCAGACATGAACACATGAGGCGGCAGTTCGTTGGTGTTACTGTTGCCGCTTTCAACTCAGCTAGTAAATGTGTGCACTCATATGAATATGCATATTTTTGAGGTACATCTCATCTCTTCGTGCCATGGAGAGAAAAATAAACACAAACTGCAGCAGACGTGGAAGGGGATCGGAATTCTAGCCTGCGATTTCAAGGAGCTCATGTATGCTTCATGTGCACAAAGCTGTCTGTGCAACATGTAGTGCGTGAGGCACTCACAATCGAGGGTAGTTCAATAAGTCAATTGTTAGCTCCATAAGAAGAACCAATGTTCTTCAATTCTTGGAACGATTTCTCAAGACCTCCAAAATATGCATTAGTTTCCCACTCAACTTC
Source organism: Polietes domitor (assembly GCA_947397865.1). Classification (NCBI taxonomy): domain Eukaryota; kingdom Metazoa; phylum Arthropoda; class Insecta; order Diptera; family Muscidae; genus Polietes; species Polietes domitor. The sequence goes on along the minus strand of OX377618.1, from coordinate 240,501,225 downwards.
ATCATTTCATCACTTTGTGAGGAGTATTTTGTCAGATATAGTTAGATCTGGAGAATAGGTGGGTGCTGAAGCAATTCGAATAGTAATGCATCCAATTTGTTTAGAGATCTTGGTGGGTATCAAGGAGCTTATGTATGCTTCATGTGCAACATGCAGTGCGTGAGGCACTCACATTCGAGAATAGTTTAATAAGTTAATTTTTAGTTCCATACACTTGAATCAATGTTCATCATTGAAGTACGATTTCGCAAGACCTCCAAAATATGCATTACTTTCCCAATCAACTTCATCATTTCCAACTTTGTGAAGAGATATCAAATAATCACAGAGAGTCAGATCTGATTGAAAGGGTGGGTGCTGAAGCAATTCGAAGAGTTGTTCATCAAATTTGTTTGGATATCTTGCTGGGCATCAATGGCTGTACCCTAGAGCGTACCAGGTTACAAGTAAAAAAAAAAAAGTTCGCCGTACACCTTCGAATATGAAGTATTATTGAAAGGTAGTTTCAAAAAAATTTTTTTTATTTTTTTATGCCGAACGTAGGGGTCGCGCTTTTACATTTTTCTATATAACTTCTGCATTTATAAACGGATTTTAAAGTGTGATACATCGATGTTTTTGTCCGATTTTTTTGTCTTTGAAGTCATTGAGCTCAAACATGATTCATGATTTTATGCGAGCTTTAATTTTCGATTATTAGAGTGGTACATTAGGGTAGTAGCAACTGAGAAATGATGGGTAAGTACCAGAAGGGGGTGCTTGAGCTCAATGACTTCAAAGACAAAAAAATCGGCCTCGTCGAGACAAAAACATCGATGTATCACACTTTAAAATCCGTTTATAAATACAAGTTATATAGAAAAATGTAAAAGCGCGACCCCTACGTTCGGCATAAAAAAATAAAAATTTTTTTTTTGAAACTACCTTTCAATAATACTTCATATTCGAAGGTGTACGGCGAACTTTTTTTTTGAGGTACGCCCTACTGTACCCATCTTGCGGACAGTTTTTATACACTGGTTCAGAATCAAAATCGGCCAAAATTCAATACCTTTTGTTTTAGTAGACATTTTTGAGTTCTGTAAAAAACCAAAATTGGACAAGAATCAAAGGATTATTTTCAGTTATTCACATTAAAAAATGGGCAATCGGATATATTTTAGAAATCAGTCCAAAGTTGACTGCTTTTCGTATTTTTCGATTTTAAAGAAAATTAAAATTTTTATTTTTTTGTTTTTAAGTTTTTATACCCTCCACCTCCAGGATGGGGGTTTTCTAACTTTGTCATTCCGTTTGTAACACCTTGAAATATAGACCTGAGACCCTATAAAGTATATATATTCTTGATCGTCATAAAATTCTCAGACGATCTAGCCATGTCCTCCCGTCTTTCCGTCTGTTGAAAGCACGCTAGCATCTAAACGAAAAGAGCTAGGGTGTCCAAATTTTCCGTAAATGTGTCTTATTGTCGTAGATCGGCTTGAATTGAAATTGGGTGAAATCGGCCCAAAAGGAAAAATGTGCCCCTCACAAGGACTAAAAATACTCATAATAACCCCTAATATTTTAAATTATTTAACCATATTTTTCTATATGTCTGCAGAGTTACAAGCCGAACCATAATTATCGGCGGCGGCGGCGGCTTTCGGCTGATTTGCCGGCTCGTTTTGTCATTCGAATACCCCTATTTATTTGACAATTTTGGGAAAATGGAAGGAACAATTTTATTTTTTGGCAAATAGTTCAATATTCGTTAATATTAGCCAATGTTCCAATAATTTAATATTGTTATTAGGGTATCAAATTATTCGGACTTTTATGTTATTCGATTTTTCGTTTATTTGAAAACAAAAACTTTCCAATTAATCGAATAATGAAGTCGAGAGTTATTCGATTAACCGATTAATCGAACAATTGTCCACTTCAGTAAAATATAATTAATAAGAGTTATATACACAAGACACGGCAGTTTACGGGTAGTTCAACTATATATTGAACGTTTATTATGTATCTGATTTTATTTAAAAATTGTAATATCAAATTCAAAATTCATTAGAAGTTGACAAAAATCTTAATATCATATCAAAATAAAGAACCTTCCCTTGAATGAGCATAATATCAGAAGTTATCCATTGACTTTTTTCGAATATCGATCATATGATTTATAACAGAACTGACTTTATCATCACGGTGTTAACCTCAATTTTTTATATGAATTTACTATTCTATGAAATTACTATTCCTTAAATTTTAAATAATTCCGAAGCTATTGGCCAGTTTTTGCTATTTTTAAATGAAGTCGGATAAATCGTTATTTTAATATCTGTGGAGCATACAAATCAAAAATCGAAAAAAATTGTGGTTTTATATTTGGTGTACCCAAATGGAGCAAACTGGCTATTCAAAATCAATTTATCATACAAAGCATACTACGATTTCATTAGTTTTTAAGGCAAAACTTATAATATCGATTAATCGATTATTTGGGACAATTTATTCGAATAAATATTTTTGCAATTACAGATTTTCATGTGAGGCATATTTGACCAGACGTTCTTGAATATCATAATCCTTCCAAAGAATGATAATACTCTACCTACTTTGACACACTAAAGAAGCACAATAGATGTTGTTATTTATAGGAACACATGGCCACACGTACTGGAATTGACTTATATAAATGAAATATATTTCACAGCAGTAGGTTGTCTACGTTGACATTTATATTTTCTTTTGTAATTTTAAGTGGGTTGTCTATTTTGGTAGTAAGATTTGACTGAGTTAGAACTCCGTCAAATCACGTTGGCGTGGTTGAAGTCGATATAAGTCGATGAAATCGGCGGCGTGGTTGAGTCGATTTGAGCCGATGAAATCGGCGGCGGCGCGGCTCGTGCAAAAAAATGCGGCGGCGGCGGCTTGTCGGCTTAAAATCGGTCGGCTTGTATCTCTGTATGTCTGCTCGTTCTTACTTGATATTGGGTATCAATATATAACAAAAACGTACACCATAAAGTGATTTTCATTGGTAGAGGGTGAAATGAGAAAAAAGGGATAAAAATGGTACATATTAAACGACAACAGCTAGAAACATGAAATTCGATGTGTGTACATTCCTCTAATTGAGTATATACATAATATAAAAGTACTTTTTCGTATTTCATACTTCTAAGGGGTAAAAAAAATAGAGGGATAAAAATGGTACCAACCAAACGGCTGCACGTAGAATAATGAAATTACGTGTATACATTCTTCTTATTGCGTAGACACGTAAAATAAACGGATTTTCCGAAATTCGTACCTTTTGTGGTTAAAATAGAAAAAGGGGATAAAAATAGTACCAACAAAATGGCCGCAGTTAGAGTCATGAAATTCGGAGTATACATTCCTCTGACTGCGCAGACACGAAAAATAAAAGGTTTTTTACAAATTCATACTTTCAAGGGATATAATGGGTACAGAGGTATACAAATTCATAGAATTCGGTGTATACATTCCTCGGTGTATACATTCCTCTGTATACATTCCACGCAAAATAAAAAGATTTTTCCAAATTCGTACTATGAATGATGAGTTAGGTTATTTTGCACTATGTACGTGAAATAATGGATTTTCAAACTATGTCCCTTTGGAATTAAAATAGAATGGAAATACAACCAACTGTAGCACCCACTATCAGTATATATGGAATTTAAGCTTTTTGAAAATATAAATATAAGAATATTTATTGTGTGAATTGACTTGAAGTATTATTTCAATATGTAAACGTATTGGTAGCCTTGACTGTGAAATAATAAAAATATTATATATATTTATAAAATTATTTTTTCAATATTTGTATTTGTTTTGATTTAGCTATATTAAAAAAAATTATATTTTCTTGTAATTGTGCAGCTCTTTTACGAAAATCAACTGTCTCTGTGGAATGAAATTTATGGTGGAGGGTATATAAAGTTCAACCGGGCCGAACTTAACGCCGTTTTTACTTATTTTAACATATTTGTATGTATTTTTTACAATGCGAAGAAAAAATTTTAATTTTTTTGTAGTACAGATATTCACTTTTTTTCAGATTTTGAAAATTGAAACTTAAAGATCGGACTTTTTGCACTAAACGTATCATATCTTCCAAGGGGGCAATTTAGGACGGGCAAAGCGGGAAACTCTTCAAACTTTCCAAATGCAGTAAAAGCTCGGTTTGTGCAAGCGATAGGAAATCAAGGAAGTTGCATTAATTGAGCTCTTACCAAGACGCAAATTATTTACATTTAAATAAGTAATATCGTCCTAATAGAGGCCCACTCAAAACTTATGCAAAACCTATGATATTATACTTATTTTCGTTATAAGAGGTATTCAAAGCTTCAGTTTCCTCAATAACATCTTGAAAGCTTTCGTTGATCCATTCGTCGATTTCTCCTGTGGAAAATTTACTCAGTAAATTTTAAATCTATGAATGTGTAGTGCTGACTGTTGAAGTAAAATATTTTTTTGTAATATAGCATTGGTAGTTTTACTGCATTTTAGTCGAGAGGTTGGAGAATTGCTATGCATTTGGCCACATTGCTATATACTTCATTTTATTTTGGGTGGCGAGTCGCGTTGTCAATAAGTAGCAACGTCTTTTTGGGAAGGAAATTTAATTTAAAGCATGCCTATAACATCTTGTTCGTCGGAAATTGACAGATCCCCAGCTCTTTGTTTCAACAACGAACTAAATATTTTTGTTTCTAATTCTGAAATTCACCAGTTCTCAGAGATATTCGTGTTCCAGGTCAGAACTCTGTATCACAAACACAACACAAAACACAAACGTGACAAACGTGATTTTTTAATAAAAGTTGCACTTATAAAGACCTTAATGTAAACGAAATGGTGGTTGCGCTAATCGGGGAGTTGCCAAAATCAGGGGTTTCGCAAATCGAGCTTGTACTGTATGTATATATTTCGTTAAAGGGGTTTTGAAGGAAAATAGTTGTGTTGGTCTAAATCAGACATTTGTTTAAATACAATATTTTTAAAACATTTATTAAAAAACAAAATGTATTTGGTACAAACATAGTTTTGCCTTCATAAGAAAGCTAAACCACAATGTGTGAGAAACAAAGTCAAAAACGAGATTACGTTTTATTTTTTCAATTTTCAAAATTGAAAATCTGAAAATCTGAAAATAGTTAAAATCTGTAATAAAAAATATAAAAACTATTAACTAAGTTAAAAAAACATAAAAATAAAAATTTTAATTTTCTTTGAAATCGAAAAATACAAAAATAGTCAAATTTGGGCCGATTTTCAAAATCTGGAAAAAGTGTTTCTGAACCACTTTGCGCCAGGGTGTTATATGGGCATAAATTTGTAACCATCCAACAGAAAGGAAAATAAACCCTTCATTAATACAACGATCGCTTTCTGGGCGATTTAGCTAAGACCATACTGAACTGCCCTCGTATCTATCTATTCAAAAGGAAAAACGACTTATGCGGAATTACCTTATTTTCAGGACACAATTTTTATAGTTTGAATGTACAGTATGTATGTGCATATATATATAAATAAGTGTAGTCCACACATTCGAGCATGGCTCGAAGCTGCGACTAGTAAACCTTTAAGGTGAATATGCAGTGGCACCGTAAGCCACATTTTATGGCTGCCACATGATGCCACTTCCACCGCGTACCTACTATTATTGATGTAGTTGGTGTTATTGTTGTCGGCTTCTTGGAGGACATCATACCAGCATCTGACCAAGCCATCGAGTTTTAAAGTGCTGGCCAGAAAACATGTGTTGTGGTCGGCGAGTTGCCGCCTGTAAGTACCTGTAAGTGTCATATTGATATGAATTTATGACATCACGTGGCTATGTAATCGACATTTTCGGTCATAACGCTCCAAAATATGCGAAACAGCATCACTCCTTGTACAGGCAGTCCTTCAGACGTTCCAATGCAACAAACACGGCAACACGTAACACAACTGTTTCTGTGTGAAAACGACCATTATTTTGTTTATGGCGAACGCATTTTCTCCCATAAGTAGCCTTTAAATGCAACCGCTTCTTCTGCTTCTCCAGCACAACGCATAGGATGTTGCTGGTGTGACTGCTGTGGCTATTGTCGGTGTCACGTTTTTATCTGGACTTGCTGTTGTTGCTGTTGCAACAAGAGGAGAAGATTAAGTATGGCACGCAAATTGCCAACAGTAAATTGAGGACATGGTGTTAAGAACACGCAATGATGTTGCAAGTAATTGGTTAATTATGCTACATGCAAAATTTTATAACGTCTATAAATTAAAAGGACTTCTAATGGATTCCAACATTGTTACAATCTCCTACAATTCATTTTCCTGGCAGACATCTATGCATTTTCCAGCAGTCCAGCATAGCAGGTCAGTCGTGGCGACAATAAAAGAAAGTTCATCATTATCGAGTACTTCGCACAAAAAATACTCTAATATATGTAAAATCAATGCTTTTATATCTTCTTTACGCATGATCGGAATACTCTGCATTCTGATGTTTAGCCTTATGAAATATAAGCGATATTGTCACACCATTTCTGATAGCACACACACAAAATGGCATTCACTTTGGTTAAAAATTTTTAAAATAACACTGGCCAACAGAAGATTTGGAACATAATAGGGGCCCTAAAATTCTGAAAGAACATGCTGAGTTTTTTTTTTGTAAAAACATATAGTCCAGCTGGTCTGATTGTTTTACAGTCAAAGTCAAGTTTTCATTTTTATGGAAGGAGCAGTACACGAAAAGAAACAAGTAAGGAAAGGCTAAAAGTCGGTTTCTACTTGAAATATAAGAAGTTTTGCCAATTTTGAAGAAAATTTATTAAAATATGTGGTAACTAGAGTGAAAAGAGTCAAGTCGGGAGTGAAATTCGTATTCTTCAAATTAAATTAAATAAGTTTAATTTAGTTCTAACAACAATTGCGACCTGAACTTTGATTACAAGAATAATAACTTCCGCCAAATTTCATGACAACCGGACAACAATTGCGACCAACCTTAGATGGACAGACAGATATCGTTAAATCGATTCAGCAGGTAATTCTAAGCCGATACGTATACTTAAAGCTCTATCTCGATTATTTCTCTAATGACCAATTTCTATCCATATGATCATGTCGGCAGTATCCAAGATGTCATGGACGTATATACTCATTTCTTGCCAAATATGTTGCACATTTTTCATATGAGTGTCAGGTATGCTGTGAAAGTTGCAACACCCAACAAACGCCTTTCTTTCGACCAAGCCCATCGCCATGTGTTGCCTCAAATCACAAATATCCATGAAGCCGCCATAGCTTGTGCTCTACATCTGTTTCCTTGAAGTGCGAACAAAAATTTCTGTTGGTGACATTGTTCCCAATATGACTTTGATTCGTATCCCTATAAGGCAGTCAATGAGGTTTTCGAAAAGGCATCAGCATCATCGTCAGCAGACAAATAGAAGCTCTTCAACACTCCAATTGGAAAACGATCATAAGTACGCAGGAATGCTCTCATATACGAATAGGTGCCACGTCTGTCATTCGGTCTAAATTCATGTCTGAAACATTTGCCAAGTTAATTAGCCACCTTTCAAGTGGCGGTGCTGCTGCTCTTGTTGGCTTTTTTGCAAAAGTTACCAACTGCCGCCTGTAACCGCCTTTGGTGCGAGGTGCGAACATATTTTTGCCATGGAATCTTGTTACTAGCATTTGATAATTAAATTAGGTTTAACCATTTTTGGACTGCCTTCAATGCTTTTGCGGCACGCAGTCTTTGTCCAGCTATCGTTTGTGTGCTGCCGCCGCCAGTAGTAGTTGCTCCTCCGTTCGACTGTTTGTCTGTCTGGCTATGCTGGCGGTGCAGCTATTTATGTTGCAGCAATTTAATACTCGTAGCATGGCTCTTTAAAATACCCGTATGGTTGGTTGTTGGTTGCATTTATGGCATTTAACAACATTTAATTATTTAATATTAGCCTTGCCATAAATTAATGTCGGGTTGTGGTGCGAACGAATTTCAAGAGCAACAAAGTAATGTGGGAAACGAAAGATGACGTCTTGTTAAACGAAGCACTTTTTAATGTCAGTATTTGTTTAAAAAAGGGTTCAGCGATTTTCAAATTCTCTAAATCTCTACGAGTAGTGAAAATTACTTTACACTAGGGTGGAGGGTATTTAAATTGTTGCATACTGGATAATGATGGAAAAATTCAGCTTAGTTTTAAATAATGGACTGTAAAATAAGAAAGTGAACGTAAATCCCAGAAAATGTACTTGTTAGAATATCCAGTACATAATTAAAATTTTCTCCCGATAAAGTTGGCAAAAAACAACGGAACGTATAGAAGTGCTAGTTTTATTAAATTAAATTAAACACTGGCCAAAAACAATCAACAAATAATCAATTGGTCTTAAGCAATCTTCAGATTTTTCGGTTCGTTGAGAAGTTCGAATGATCATAAGTATACACTGTACATTAGGCGGGGTAACGAAAAAATTTACGTTTCCAGCACCCAATTTCCCCAGTGTAATTTTTATGTTGATCCTTTGTCCAATTTTCATTGGCAGAAGTTTTGGACGTTTAGGAAAATTTTTGTGTTTTAAGTGACAACTAAAAACTCATATTTCTTGGTATTTTCTGCATATTTTGAAAAGTACACAGAAGGAATCAACACAGGACGAATAATTCCCTCATTAACGCAATTTTTGTACCCTCCACCTCCAGGATGGGGAAATAAACTGATTTTTCGAAATTCGTACTTTTTGGGTCAAAATAGAAAAATGTGATAAAAATAGTACCAACCAAATGACCGCGACAAGAGTCATGAAATTCGGAATATACATTCCTTTAACTACGTAGACATGCAAAATAAAAGTTTTTTTTTCCAAATTCGTACTTTCAAGGGATACAATGGGTACGGAGGATAATAATGGTACCAACCAAACGGCTACACCAGGAATTATGAAATTCTATGTATGCATTCCTTTGATTGCGTAGACACTTAAAATAAACAGATTTTTCGAAATTCGTACTTTTTGGGGTTAAAATGAAAAAAAGGGGATAAAAATAGTACCAATCAAATGACCGCAGCTAGTCATGCAATTCGGAGTATACATTCCTCTGACTGCGTAGACACGGAAAATAAACGGATTTTTCGAAATTCATACTTTCAAGGGATACAATGGTACAGAGGGATAAAAATAGTACCAACTAAATGACTACAGCTAGAATGATGAAATTCTAATTGAGTATAAACGTCAAGGGGGTAAAAATGGTACCAACCAAATGGGCGCAGCTAGAATCATGGAATTCGGTGTATACATTCCTCTGACTGCATAGACACGCAAAATAAAAAGTTTTTTTTCCAAATTCGTAATCTTTCTTTTACGGCAAAAATTAGTTGAATCGTGAAGTTAGGTTATTTTGCACTAAGTACGTCTGATAATGGATTTTCAAAATTTGTACTTTTGCAATTAAAATAGAATGGAAATACAACCAACTGTAGCACCCACTATCTACTAATATTTATGGTATTTTTTTTTTTTTTTGAAAATATAAATATAAGAATATATATTTTTTGATTTGAAATAAATAATGGTTTGAAATAATTAAAATATTATATTTATTTATAAAATTATTTTTTCAATATTTGTATTTGTTTTGGGTTGGCTATATTAAAAAAATTATATTTTCCTGTAATATTACTGCACTTCTACGAAAACCGACAACCTCTGTGGAATGCAATCCATGGTGGAGGGTATGTAAAGTTCGGCATGGCCGAACTTAACGCCGTTTTTACTTGTTATTCTTGTCTTAGAATAACTCATTGGTCGAATTTTTGGACGTTTAGGATAATTTTTGTGTTTTAAGTGAAAATTAAAACTCAAACTTCTTGGAATTTTTTTAAGTATTTTGATAAGTACACAGAAGGAATCAACAAACGACGAATAATTGCCTCATTGACAAAATTTTTTAAAATAGTTTAAAACAAGAGGCGGTTTTCAGACCAAAATTTCCAAAGTCTTTTCGACATTCTAGAAAGCAGCAACTTTAATTTTTTCGATGGTGGTGGCGATTTTTATATACACTTTAGTATACCCTACACCTCCAATATATATTCTTGATCGTCATAAAATTCTAAGACGATCTAGATGCCCGTCCGTCCGTCTGCTGAAAGCACTCTAGCTTTTAAACGAAAAGAGCTAGGACTTCCAAATTTTCCATAAATGAGTCTTATAGTCGTAGCTCGATTGGGATTGTAAGTAGGTGAAATCGGTAAAAAGGGGAAAAAAATTCCCTCCATAAAAATCCCCAATATTTTAGAGTATTTAATTATGTTTTTTCAATATGTCTACTTGTACTTACTTCATATTGTGTATGCGCATTCCCCCTATAACAAAAATGTGATTCATATTCGTATGGAGTGAAATAGGTCAAAAATTGGTGAAATGGGGCAAATAGGGATAAAAATGGTACCTATCAAACAACAGCAGCTAGGAACACGAAATTCGGTGTGTACATTCATCTAATAGAGTTGATACATACTATGAAATTATTTTTTCCAAATTCCTACTTTTAAGGGGTAAAATGGCTATAGAAGGATATAAATGGTACCAACCAAACGGCTGCATCTAGAATAACGAACTCCGTTGTCTACATTCCTAATATTGCGTAGACACGTAAAATAAACGGATTTTTCGAAATTCGTACATTCTGGGGTTAAAATGGAAAAAGGGGGATAAAACTTGTACCAACCCATCACCGCAACTAGACTCAAGAAATTCGGAGTATACAGTCCTCTACATTCTACGTAGACACGAAAAATAAAAGGTTGTTTCCAAATTCATATTTTCAAGGGATACAATGGGAACAGAGGCATAAAAATGGCACCAATTAAACGGCTACAGCTAGAATGACTAAATGTCTAATTCCGTAGACACGTAAAATTATGAGATTTGAGAAAGTCGTACTATTAGGGGTAAAATGTTTGGGGTATAAATGGTTAAGTGGTTACTTAAAGTTGGATGGAAATACAACCAACTGTATCACCCACTATCTACCAAAATTATTGGTATTTAAGCTTTTTTGAAGATTTCTGTCTTATTATATATTATAAACGTATTTGTAGCCATACTTTATAAGTGATGTTTGAAATAATAAAAATATTATATTTATTTTAGTTTTTTCGCTTGTATTTTTTTGGTCTGCAATCAATATTTGATTTGAACTGGGATATTGTCCTGGCTCAAGACCATTTTCCATCTATATTTAATAGAATGCAAATTTATTTACAAATGGCATGGTGACATTTATTACTTGGCTGCAGACTACCACGATCATAATTTCGACCATGTCAAAAGTCTTTTCAAGTGGCTTCGCAGCGACTTTTCAACATCAAACCCGGCCTCTGTAAGGAGATGATTCTCACAAACGAACGAGAAGCACAACTCACTTGCCGAATTTGCGTTTAAAAAATCGCACCAAGTAATATGCCATCTTACAACCATCTCATTGAGTAGCATTTGTAAGTATGTGTATATGCATGTATAGTTACCCAGCAATACTTCTGCCGTGCCAACGCTCATTTGTCTTAGTTTTTTCGTTTGTATTTTTTTTGGTCTGTATTAAGAAAACGTCAGGCAAAAACGAAATCTACGGAAAATTCTAAGAAAATTTCTCCAAGAAACACATGGATCTAAGATGAATTTCTAGCCCGCAGACTTTAAATTTGAGATCACATTACATTAAATGAGTATAACATTATCATAACGCATTGTGCGAAAAAATCGACCCACCTTAATGTATAAATATAAACATTTTTAAAATCTGAATTTTTGAGAAGAAAAGATAAATTTTGAACTCACTATATATATAAATAATATATTAAAAAGAAACCAAAACATTATATGAATACGCGAAATTGAATTAAAATTTAAAAGTAACAAAAATAAAACGGCTGTAAATAAATTTCAGTGTTTACACTCGCCTGACTGCGTAGACACGTAGACAAATTGCCATCAATGGTATGCTTAGGGAAGTCATTCATTCTTAATAGTATATATTTATGCCACAATGCACTGAAAGAATTGTGTTCATACTATTTATGATTCTGTCTTAACCTCAGTGAAAATTTGCATTAGAAAGTCGCCACAGAAACACTTCATAAAATGTATGAAACGTAGAATTTATATGTCGTAGAATTTATGAAACATTTCTAGAAACTATGAATTTTGGAGTTTGGAGTTTGGTTTTATTGAGCCTTTCAATTTTTTTTTTTTTAAGAATAACAAAAGTGGTTTGTAGGATAACTTAAGATTATAATGTAATGTCTTAATAGATGTGAGAATTTGAACAGCACCATGCTTTATCATGAAAGGATATTAAACGGTTTGTGTTGTAGGTGTAATTCTTAAAACGTCCTTGCTCCCGGGACTATACATTTTTGGAGAGTTGTTCTCATTATATTAGCTTAATATTAAATTTACAAATACGAAATATATGTTTAATAAAAAAAAATAAAAAAATTAAAATCTAAGAGTGTATAAAAGAAGGTGTAGCTGTAGAGTAAGAATGGTTTATCCTCTGTGTATTCCAAGGGGAGCTTTGTTATAAAATATATGGCGAATATTGTTATTGATACTAAAGTCCGATTGGCGATTGTTCATATACCCAACAGGAGAAAGATAGTTCGTATTTGACCAACTAAAATGTTTTTGTTCATCGTAAACGGCTTTGATAAAAGTATTTTCATGAAGGTTTAGTTTTGAAATAAATCTATCAAGTAAGTCACACACATAGAGGCCGATGGGAGTGATTTTAGATTTTGTGTATACAAATCGATTAGAGAAACGTTTGGATGGAGATACGAAATTTTTCCCAATACAAAAACGCAGAATTTTCCGTTCAAGTATCTCAATGTTTTTCATTATAGTTGGAGAAATTTGAAACCAGATTGGGAAAGCATATAGTAAAACCGGTCTGATACTTGTCTTATATAATAATAGTTTTGTACTTGGCGGTAATTGTTTGTTCCAAAGTATTCTAGAGAAGAGACCCACCAATCTCCGTGATTTTTGAATTACAGTTCTGGCGTGGTCATTGAATTTCATCAGTTTGTTGAAATTTACGCCGAGGTACTTCATATTATTCTTAAATGGAATTTCCGTCCCATCTACGAAAAGTTGAAGTGTTTTACTTTCAGGAACAACAAAACTTTTACATTTTTTAGAAGCGTTTCGCAAGCAAATGGCCTCGCTTTTTGATGCATTTATCTTCAATCCCCATGTCCTATAAAAATGCTTGACCTTTTCCAAATGAAGAGATACATTATCCAAAGCTTTTAAAGGTGATTCAGCGTGGGAGTATAGTATTGAGTCGTCGGCGTACAACAGACCTATCGAATTTTGTTCAATGTGGGGAAAATCATATATAAATATGTTATAGAGGTGTGGTGCCAAGATGGAGCCTTGGGGTACACCTCGGTTGATATGATCATATTCTGATAATTTATTATTGAATTGTATACAAAATTTCCTATTCTTGAAAAAACTATGTATCATCTTAATGATTGGTGGGCTAAAACCAATATTAATCATTTTGAAAAGTATGCATGAATGGGATGCACTGTCAAAAGCCTTTTCGATGTCTAAAGAAATAGCAACAGTTCAGTATTTTTTCCGGAGGTTACAGATAATATCATTCTGAAATTTGAGCAATGCATCTGTCGTAGAGTGACCTTTTTTAAAACCAAATTGTAAATCATGTATATACGCTTGATCAAGGCCTATGTCCATCTTCCCGCGAATTATTTTTTCAAGTAATTTTCCTAAATTCGAAAGTAATGAGATAGGTCTTAAGTTGTCTAACTCATTGCTATTTGACTTCTTCCGGATAGGGAATATTTTTGAAATTTTCCATGTGTCAGGAAAATAACAGTTACATAGACAATTGTTGAATATTATTGTGAGAAATTCAAATGCTTTCGTAGGTAGTTTTCTAATAATGAAGTTCGAGATATGGTCGAGACCATATGATTTCTTGTTCTTGATTTCATTACAACCTTTGATGACATCGTCCAGAGATGCGAGTCCCGAAAAATGTTGAGTGTTGATGGCGTTAATTGTTAGTAATTGTTGAAGTGATAATGTTCTCAAGAACGATATCTTGGACTTGGTTAGGCCTGTTAAAAATTCCAGAAAAATAATTACGCAATTCAAATAGACAATCATCATCACTCTCAATTATTCTTCCGTCTACCTCTAATTTTGTAATTTGTGTTTTCCTTTTATGACCTAAAATTCTGTAAACCTGTTTATGTGCATTTGGACCTGGAACGATTTTACTCATTCTTTCATTAAATAATTTACGTTGTTCTTGTTGTACCTTTCCTTTAATTATTATATTTAATAGCTGTATTTGTTTGGACAACAACAAGTATTCCTGGTTCATTCGGTTGAGAGTTCTGTGATAGATCAATTTTAACTGTTTTTGCCATCTATATTTGATTTTATATAATGATTTAGTACTTTCAGAAACAATAATTTTTCTATGGTTTATTGAAATTTGCTGTGAGTTATTTGTGCATGTTTCATTCAGCAATTCCGTAAAATGTCCAATATGTGGATCTATTTCGGCATTTGATAGGTTTCTATCGGAATTGGGAAAATTGTTCAATAATTCATCCCGAAAGTCATTCTTGAAATCGTTCCAGTTCGTATTCATAAAAGAAGTAAATGTGTGAGGATAGAATTGTAATATTTCAAAGTCGCGAATATTAATTTTCAATTTAATAGGTAAATGATCGGAGAAAGACGGAAGATCTGAAATCGTGTAGTTGGGAAAGGTGGTGTCAATCATATTCGGGCTTATGAGAAAATGGTCTAAGAATGAAGAATTATTCGGATAAGAAGGGGTTGGACAAGTAAGTCGAATCAGATCTACTGAACAATCCCGAAGCCAATCATGTAGAGTATTCCCGTTGTCATTATTTATCGAATCACCCCATGAGATGTTCCTAGCATTAAGATCTCCCCCGATAAAAGTTCCATCATAATTCTGTGATAACTCACATAAGTCGGAGAGTCCATTATAAATCAAATTTCGGGAAGAGTTACATGGAAAATAGATGGATCCAAATAAAAACCTCCTCTCACTATCTTCAATGTCAAATTTAAGGCATATAAACAGACAAGGGAAGTTTATATTTGGTAGTTTTAACGCGGTGAATTTGTAGGATCTACGTATGGCAATGCCAACTCCTTGTGAGCTGTGGTCTCTTAGAAATATGTACTCCTCAAGATAAACTCTGTGATTCACCTGTAGGTGGGTTTCTTGTATGAATGCTACGTCAATCCGGTTAGTCCTTAATATATTCAATAATTCTATTCTTCTACTTACATGAATGAGTGATCTAACGTTGAAAGTTTAACGATCTATGGACCATATAACTTATTAACTTCATTCAGGAGGGAAATGCAAGTTTCCCGTGCCTCCGTTTTAGAGAGTGATACTTCTAAGAATTCCTCAATTAAAGGATTGCTTGATTTACAATTTTGTTGTGAGTCTGTCTTATCTCGAAATAGTTCAGCGAATGATTTTTCCGGTTGAATAAAGTTAGAGTTATGAAGGGCAGCCATAACATTACTTACAGCCTTCTGTTTTCCTGATTTTCCTATAGCCCTAATCTTTTCCCTGTTTACCAAATATTTTTTGTACGCAGGGCATCCTCTGTAGCTAGACGGATGGCCATGTTGCTCGCAGTTGGCGCAATAAGGCAAATTCTGTTTATCTGATTTGAACTCGCATTTTCCCGGATCATGATATTTGTCACATTTCACACATACGTAGGGTCTGCTACAATTCCGTGACATGTGGCCCCATTGTTGGCAACGCCAACATTGAATCACTTTTGTATTTCTCTTGGGAGGCTCCCAAGAAATTCTTTGGTTGAAAATTTCCTTCAACGAGGTTAGATCATTTAATGTCTTTCCTTTTAAAAGAGTAACCAAAAAAGTCCAGTATCTACACCGTTACGTCTAGAAAAGGAGGTGGAGAATTTAGAAACTGAATCTACAGTGTCGGGGCATAAAAAATTTAATTCATTTTTTATCTCGTCTACATTGGTCTTGTAAAATAAACCGCGGAGTATAACACTATTGCGCCTAAGCTCCCTTGGAGTGTAAGAGTATGAGGGTATTTTCTTATCTTTTAAAAGTTGCATCATTTCCGAGTGAACTAATGCATTTTCGAAGTATAATTTACTTTTGGATTTGGTGATGTTTATAATTTTGTATGATATTTTTTTAGGATTCAATTGTTCTACTAATTGTTTTATATCTACGTTAAATAGAAATATAGGTGGACAAAATGAGCGTTTTGTTTTTGGAATGTGTGTGGTAGTATTCTTTTGTGAAGATTTTACATTTAAGCTGCTACCTGGTTCAATATTTAGGTTACCCAGAATGGCGAATCTGTTTTCATTATCCGCATTCAAAATTTCATTATTGCGACCAGCATTATTAAGAGGAGTAAAATCCACCCTAGTATGATGAAGACGTATTCTTTTATTTCTTACAATTTCGAATTCTCCTTCATCCGACGAATTTGGGAGAAGTGTATCATCGCAATCCATTGAATTTGTTGAAATTTCTTGCAATTTTGGGGAATATAATGTTGCCGTTGTGTGTGGATTTTCTTCTAATGCATTGGTTTTATCTGATTGAGCGTTTTGTGTAGCATTTTTTTCATTTGAGATATCGCTTGAAGAAGATTTTCTGAGATGGTAGACTGTAGATTTTCCGGTTGAAGACTGCTTCGATTTATCAGGTGGCAATTTATCAGTTGGGATATTGGGTGGTTTATTCATATTTCAGCGGTACATATAAATTCGAAAATTGTCTTGAATATGAAATATATATGTATATGTAAATATATTTATTTTTATTTTATTTTTCAGCAGAAAAAAAATGAAAGCTCTGTTCGGTTTGAAAGTTAAATCGATTCTCCTAGAAACTATGAACTGTAGTTTTTATTCGGTGAACTTATTTTAATTATTTTTCATTATATGATTTATAATTTTTTTTTAGATTTTATGAAGAAACTTCATTAATTTTATGAAAGAGTTTCATAAATATTAATTCTGAAATTTCCTATATACAAAACAATCAAAAATCATTACGAGAATCTTTCCAATGAGTATGTCTTTGACCAAAATCAGGGTAAATACTTATGTCAGATTTAACCGATTAAAGTCGGACACTAAAAACGTAATTGTATGTTATGAAACATTCCATAAAAACTATGAAATCCTTCATTATATTTATTAAGAGATTTCATAATACAAATATTTTATTGGTTATGGCATATTTCATAACATTTAAGAATTATTTCTTTAATACTACGAAATCTTTCTTGGGCCATCGGATGGAGATGTGCCGACGAGGTCGCGGCGGCCATTTGGCCGATATTTTGTTCCATACATAATTGAACCATACCAATATTATCACAATAAAAAGAAATGACAATAATTTCCTAAATAATTTGTGTTTTATTCGAAATCTACATCGGTCCTTAAAATTTAACCACCCTTTACAAGCTAAAATTGAACAGTTTATACATCTTTCCTAGATCTTATGAAACTAAGTTTCACTAATTTAGCAGTTTTGTTTTATGAAATATGAAATGTTTATGAAACATTTCATTTTATTTATGAATTTTTCTTACATATTAAGAAAAATTCATTAAATTTATGAATGAAAAATTCATTAAATTTTGGGTTCTGCTGAAGACTTCGGCACAACCTATGGTCTTGAACCAAAATAAATGACAAAACATTTATGAAAAACCTTTTATGCAATCGCTTCATAAATATTATGAAGGAAAATTCTTTCAGTGAGAGGATCCTACTCAAAAAAAATAAAAGACGTGTCAAAAATCAATATTGGAATCTTGGGACCTATGTTATCAATTCACCACTCTCAATAAGTCTTTATATCGGGCTGTGTAAAGATTGAAATCGCTGAAGAGACGACCGATCGAAATCTCCACTTAGTTGACGATTGTCGGTTGAAAAATGTTTTTTTTTCGTCCGTTTTTGCCACCTTTTTCTTGGTGTCTTTGAATTCACTGCAACAAGCGTCAATTATTCCTATAATTTATGACGGCTTGTGCAGCGGCAAACTTAACTCGAGATAAACGTGGACCAACATCAGCGGTGTTATTGCAGTTGTCGTTATTTGTAGGTTCACTGATTGTGCCCACTCTTGGTGGATGCCGACTGCATTTATGTTGCTAATCTGTGAGTAGGTACATGACCATTCAGCAAAAACGAAAAAATCACTGCATTTTGCTTTCATAAGTTTTTCTTTTGTTCGAAAGGCAAAAAATATATCTCTTCTACCTACCCCCGCTCAATACAAAATGGCATTGTCTCGTTGAGAGGTACCCCAGAAACGACGATGTACTGCTAAATTTGTATTGAAAAAATATTGTATTTTTTTTGCAATGTCTCACAAAGAAGTAAGAAACCGTTTCTCATAAGTTTTGGCTGATTAGTTAGTATGTCATCGTATATTTTGTATTTGGTTTCTATTTACTTTTTTTGTAAAATCTTTTGGCCAAAGTGTAGTTTTATATTTGTGACGAAGACTTATGTGTACATTAGAGTGGTTTACATTAAACACTGATGATTCCATATAAAATTTAATTTTGATTTATTTGGAATTATTCTCTAGATTCTGCTCCAGCTTTAAAAGTTTCGAATCTAAAGTATTTTTAAGAAATACTAAAGTGTGTTCCAAACCACCACCAAAGATATAAACAAGTAAAACGGCGTTAAGTTTGGCCGGGTTTGAATCAGCAGTCTTCATGAAATATACTTAGATACCCCAAATATTTCAGATTTTTGCGATATTTTCAGTAGTGGTTACGGAAGTATTTTTTCTCTCTGAACAGATTTCACACATTTGCAATAGCATCCTTTCACACAGTTAATGGAACATGTACATTGGACTTCGTGGTTCCAGCAACAGGTGATTGTTTGGTTCGTTAACAATGGAGTGTACACTAGAGCGTACCAGGTTACAAGTAAAAAAAAAAAGTTCGCCGTACACCTTCGAATATGAAGTATTATTGAAAGGTAGTTTCAAAAAAAATTTTTTTATTTTTTTTTATGCCGAACGTAGGGGTCGCGCTTTTACATTTTTCTATATAACTTCTGCATTTATAAACGGATTTTAAAGTGTGATACATCGATGTTTTTGTCCGATTTTTTTGTCTTTGAAGTCATTGAGCTCAAACATGATTCATGATTTTATGCGAGCTTTAATTTTCGATTATTAGAGTGGTACATTAGGGTAGTAGCAACTGAGAAATGATGGGTAAGTACCAGAAGGGGGTGCTTGAGCTCAATGACTTCAAAGACAAAAAAATCGGCCTCGTCGAGACAAAAACATCGATGTATCACACTTTAAAATCCGTTTATAAATACAAGTTATATAGAAAAATGTAAAAGCGCGACCCCTACGTTCGGCATAAAAAAATAAAAATTTTTTTTTTGAAACTACCTTTCAATAATACTTCATATTCGAAGGTGTACGGCGAACTTTTTTTTTGAGGTACGCCCTAGTGTACACACCTAATTTTACGATTCTAGCTACAGGCGTCGGCCTGGTACCAATATCCCTTTTATCTCATTTCGTCTCTAGTATTATGAATTTAGAGAAAGCCTTTATTTTGCGCATTCAAACAAATGTGGAAATTGAATTTCATGATTCTAGCCACAGCCGTTTGATTGGTACAACTTTTGTCCCCTTTCACACCGTTTTCCCTAAAAATAAAGAATTCCAAAACTTTCTTTTTGTGTTACAAAAAAGAATGAATGAAACCTCTGGGGGAAGTGATATTATTTTTCTGATAAGTATTATCGAGTACAACAAGAATCTGTATTTAAAATTTCCCAGACACTCCCAAATCTTGAGTTGCGGCTAAAAAAACGTTTTTTCCTACCTTTGCACACTTATAAGTATGTAGCTTAGTTGGTTTTCATCAGATTTTCATTTTCTTATCGGATTTGAAAGCAGAAAGCTGAAGCTTTCGATCAAAAAAAAAATCGGTGTATCTTTGTCCAGCACACAATTTGTTAAACAATTTTTAGACATTTTTTAACTTTGGCAATGTTTTTGCACATTACTTTGGTTGATAACCGCAACACTAGTTAATTTATTTAATTAACCCATTTAAAGAGGAGTAAATCGCCGCTTTTAAAAATCCGTTAGTGATTGACTGATTATTGAAGTTACTAAATTTTTTTCGAAAATATAAATTTTATTCATTCCAGTTCACATCTATAATAATTTTACGAATTAAGGTCCAATAAAGATATTAAATATTCGTCAAAATGATAAGAACGATTAAAAAATACTAGATTTTTTTCCCCAAAAAAATATCCAAATTCCCAAAGTAGGGAGAATGTGCTCCCAAATTGGGAACACATTTTTATCTGTTTTGATGAAGTTGAAAAATGGTTAACAATTTCGACAAAGGCATACAAATTTCTTAAGTTTTCTTAATTCGATCGGTATATAGATCGAAAGTCCAATATTTCTTCTATTCCAATCTGATGATAAAGTGAAAATCGGTTGTAAAGGTACGAAGATTTTGGGGTTGTCTGGGAAATTTTATATACAGATTCTTGTTCTATTCGACAATTCGTACCAGCAAAATAATATCACTTCGCAGAGTGATATCGAAATATCGTGATAAAAGACCGATTTCCAATGTCCATAAGGACCCTTAGCTTCTTTCGTTTAGATGCTAGCGTGCTTTCAATAGACAGACATGGCTAGAACATCTTTGAATTTTATGACGATGATGAATATATGGGGGATTTTCTCTATACAAATCAGATCTTAAAACAATAATCATGTTTTTTGAATATTTTTTATCGATCATAACGCTTAGACAGAGCATAGTGAACTGCGTTGAAGGGGGTGATGCTTTTATGTCGTTTGCGTGCAACGTGAGGTGGGGGACGATTGGCGTGGTCAATAGAGCTTATTGTTTTCTAAATTCCATAACTTCTGACACATTTAAGATATTTTGACATACGAAAAGGCGTTTGGAAAATATTTTTTTCTGTATAAAAATGAATTTAACTCAAAAAAATATTTTTTCTTGACAATAAAAAATTACAAAAAAATATTTAATTTTTCATTATCAGGACATTTAAGTTTAAAAATTTAATTTAAGTGTTTTAAGTCATGTTTAACCGTTTTAAATTCAAAGACGATGTTGTTTTTTTATTCAAAATTCTATAAAACAGACAAACAGTTTTGCATTTATAAAATTAATAAATATACGTTCTCAGATAAATTGAAATATTTGACAATAGATGCAGATGGCACACAATTTTTGTTTGTCAAAATGTAGATGTAAGTTCTCAATATATATTTTTAAGTATTGCATTTATAGGGTGGGCTATTTAACATTTTTAATTTGATCTAACAATTTTTTGACTTTGCAAGGTAAAAAGAATTCATTTTCATTAATTTTTATTTTAATTTTCAGGTTTGACATTTGCAAACCTGAAAATTACGCTATACGCTCGAACAAAATTGGATATAATAAATATTACTTCCAAAGTAGTGAGACTTTAACGCAAACTGTAAGAAATTTGCTTGGAAAATTTTCGTGTTTTCCGACAAAGCTCATTTTTATCTCGGTGGCTATGTCTATAAGCAAAATTGCGCACACCTCACGTGTGGGTTCTCAGAAGCCAATGCTTTTTATAGACGATTCTAATATAAAATTGAAAATGGCCCACCCTATATTTGCAAAATGTAAAGATGAAAATTGATTTTATAAATCTTTGAATGTTGCTTTGGATATTTCTTAGAGTTTAAATTAATTTAAAAGTATATAAAAACATAAACGTGACACAAAGACATATTTTATGCTAACTGAAAATGACCCAGCTTGATACTTACCGGCCAAAGAAGTACACCTATTAAACAAGAAGAAACCAGTACAAAGTCAAGAATACATTTTCGGCACACATGAGTCAATTTGTTTTGTCTTTTGTCGTGCATGTCCCACCAACCAAAACAAACAGAAAAAACGCTAAAGAAGACACATTTTACTCTGCACTGTAAAATGATACATGGATCGCCACAGATTCTCAAGCTGCAACACCAGCAACCAGCAGAACTAGACACAATGGAGCACAGGGATAACAGCAACAGCAACCAACGACGTTGCAACGTTTATGAAAACCTCCTCACAATTTATGAATTGCAAGCAGCTACAAAAATATTCTTTATTTGTAGTTGTTGACATGCATTCTATTATAAATAGTTGTTGTCGATATTGTTGCGCAGCCAATGAAATGAGGTCCAAAATGTGGATATTGTTACGCCTTTTGTGGAGTGGGTAGATGACAGTTCATAACATGGAAAAATCCTAAACTAATGCTAAATTTATTTGGCGGAGAAGATACGGCTAGACTGTATGCTGCCCAAAAACCGCGTTTGTTGCCTAAGTCTTTTGTTTTCAGTGAGCTTTGAAGCGATAGAACGAAGTTGCCATATTGTGGCATTACTTGGAATTTCCTCAAAATTCCCTAATTTACAAAATTGGACATTCAGACTATCAAATTTATATCTAACATCCATTTTTATACCCTCCACCATAGGATGATGTGTATATTAATTTTGTCATTCCGTTTGCAACACATACATATAGTCTGGGTCGTAGAAAAATATCTAAAACAATCAAGCCATGCCTGTATGGGATAATGTCCTGGCTCAAGACCTTCGTGCATCTATATTTTATAGAATGCATTATTTTTAAATATGTACTGCAATTCCCATTTCCAATAGCAAATCCCTAAATACGGCAACACTCGTTTTGTATTTATTCCTTTAAATTGGTACAATCAAAACGAAAGCTGTTGCTGTTGTTTATGTCTGGTTTCAAGTTTTCTATCTGTTTGTGATTTATATGCAATTGTAGTCATTATAATTGAAGTAGGGCTGCAAGCTACAAAAGACCTAAAGCATCTTCCTCCAGATTTGTACTTGCGCGAATTGTTGAGCAAAAGTTTTTCATAGTTTCAATGTTTATTAATTCTCATATTATTGTCTGTGTGGCTGTGGTTTGCAAGCATTTTTCTGACTTTACGTTTTAGGGCATTCTAAATCAGAGAAGTACTGACTCTATGAAAATACTGCAGAGAATGATTTATGTACACTCGCCGACTTGAACTTGGGTGACAATATGTTTGTTGTAGAGACTTTACAAGAATTATTGCTTGTAGTACACGACCAGTACTAATAAGTTATTAAAATTGTTTCTGTTTTGACTACTTTTTATTGGCTTATTATTTTGGCATACATAAGGCATGGAGACTTGATTTTATGTCACATGTAAATATTGTGACTAAACTATTTTAATGAAAAATTGTGATGGTGACGAATTGGATAAATCAGTATTGGTAAACTATTCCGAATTCCAACCAATATTTTTCTGTGATATAAATTTAAATTCAATATGCAGCAAATAAGGACTGCACTGAAGGACTTTTTGACTTTACACCCAACATAAGTCCCAGCACACATCTAGTTTGCCTTCACAACTTGAGATGGAAAAAATCAATGAACGATGTAATGATGGAATTTGATAGCAAGATATATTGTAAATCTAGAAAAATAAAAGTTAAACAAAATCGTCTATTGATTTTTACCCAATGGACCAAAATATTTATCTGGCCAAGTCAACTTGATGCAGTTATAATGGTACTCAATTTCGAAAGTTTTCGGCATGCAAAGTCTGCATCTGGCTTCAAAATTGCCATCAATTCGCGTTCCTGAGATATGACTGCTACTATTGGAAAATCTGGATTTTTGGATGTGGCTTTGGGGTTGCATTTCGTGACTTATAAAAAAATATAAATTGTTAGTTTCTTATAATTGTACCATTTGACAAAAGTTATTTACATTCACTTGCCCATGGATCCATCTCTTCGAGGGCGACTACTTATTGAACTGTGCTCGTATTCGAAAGATTAAACTATCCGAAAGATTAAATTAATTCGAGGTTTATATTTTCACGAGATTATCGTTTTTAGCATATACTAAATGTTTTGAAAGTCACGAATTGAATAAAGTTTTTATAATCACTCTGCGAGCACAAAATGTGGAAGAGTTTCCTACGTTCCTTTCAAGTACGTCCCACAGAAAACACCCAATCTACATAAAATTAAAGTTATTGTAACTTCTATGCGAATGATTGAAATACTGTGAAATTTAATCCAGTTGGTGTGCACACCAGTAATATGTGCGATATTGCCACACCCCAATTTGATATTTTAAAACATTTATTATTTATTTATGCTTTTGCCACGACATTTGAAGTATCTCCCTATACTTGGTAAAATTAAATCCTTTATGACTTCTATATCGGTGTCAGAAATCCATTATGGCGTGAAATTTGATCATGTTGTTACAATTGTTTTATAAGCTTGTGTCACGAATCTTCTAGTATCTTCCTCACAAATATTCCGGTACTAAATTAAATTAAAGATTCTTTAAATTTTATTATCGATTAATTCAGGTTGAGGCCATGGAAAAAATACTGGTGGTGTTGTTTTATTATTTATTTTTATTTTATTTTCCCAATATTTCGGTTGCCTTCGTCAACCATCATCAGGGGATAAACAATTAAAAATTAATAGGCGTCGTCCTGTTGTCTGCACAAATTATTGTCAATTCTATGCAGATGCTTTCTGAGAGTGAGTGTATTTATAAGTCGGTTTAACCCACTGAGGCTTTAAACCACATAAGTAAATTCGCGCACTGAAACAGTATATTTTATATATATTTATACCCTATACCACTTCGATTTACCGATGTCTGTCTGTCCGTCCGTCCGTCCGTCCGTCTGTCCGTCTGCTTTCCATCTAAGCTTGTTCGCACTCTACAGGTCGCAATTGCTGTCCGATTATCATGAAATTTGGCAGAAGTTACTTTTTTTGGCCAAGGACGATCGGTATTGAATTTGGAGGAAATCGGTTCAGATTTAGATATAGTCCCCATACAAATGTCGCTCCCGATTTCACTTTTTCCGCTTTAGAAACCACATCTTGTACCGATATTCTTTAAAATTGCCACAACATCTTATAATCCAACTAGAAACACCTATGCCGAAATTGGGTTAGATCGGTTCAGATTTAGATATAGCCCCCACACAAATGTCGCTCCCTATTTCACTTTTTCCGCTTTAGAAACCACTTTACATATTATATTTCACCAATAAACACACATGGTGAAAGCGAGTCACACTGTTCCAGGTTTCAATATACCCCCATACAAATGTCCTTTCCGATTTAACATTTTTTGTCAAACACATACATTTACAGGATTCAAAAATCCTTCCCGATTTCACTTTTTTACCGAATTGAATTGTAATGAGAATTATTTGGGTGATGCCCATACTTTGGTATAACCCAAATGGGGCCCTTTCTGTTCTATTATAGCTCTAGAAACTACATCTTACAACGAATCTTCATCAAATTTTGCAGATCATGATATTTTTTTTCCAAAAAACAAAACTAATCATTATTTTTAAATTGTTTTCGCGGCGAACGTGAATACTACTCATGTTCACCAAACATTGTGTCCAATAGTTGATGTCTGTAGGAGTATATACAAAATTAAATGTATATTCGTACACTTTAAAACCATTACAAGTAAAAACGGGGTTAAGTTCGGCCGGCCCGAACTTTATACCACCACGGATTGCTCTCCACAGAGACTGTCGATTTTTGTAGAAGTGCAGTAATACTACAGAAAAATATAAATTTGTTTAACCTTCGCACGCCCAAAGGTTTTAGTGCATATTTATTGTGTTGGAAGAGCCGTATTTACACCAACACTCCAAAGATGTGAGGACAAAAGTAGAAAACCAAAGAGAAAAATACTATCAACAACTCTAAAAATGTAGTCCCTGAACCCAAATCTATTCTAGATTTTATAGTACATGTTGTGTTATCAATGCTTGAAAATTTGAAATCAGGGTTTTTGGGAAGGTTAATATATATATAATATTTTATAAATAAATATATTATAAATTTCAACAAAATGGATTAGTGTAATCATTACGAAAATCAAAATAAAATAATTAAAATTGCAAAAACTTTAACAAATCTTACATTGCTATAACACACAATATTAATATTTTAAAAGTAATACAAATTACCTTAAAAACAAGGTATAACACAATAAAATCGATAAAGTATTCCAGGTGTTACAGACGATTGAATGAACACACCTTTTTGAAAAATTAGTATTTTTTCACTGTTAAATCTGGTCATAACTCGTGAAAAAAACTCCAATTTTTTTTTTCCAAAAATACGTATAAAATATTTTTATGAGAAGAATAAATACACAAACCTTCAAAACAATCGTAGCTATCTAGGTCAAAAACCGTACCGCTTGACATGGAATGACTCATATATATTTAAACTATTATATACTATATAAATACTTTACTGTACTATATTATATTGTCTGCAATCTTTAAGAGCTTTTTTTGCTTCTGGTGACAAGTATTTGGCTTCCTGCAGACGTAGGTGGGCCAGATGTTACTAAAAGACGGTGAATAATGTCCTCGTTGCTAGCCTTTCGTGAAAACTTTCGGCTCTTTTGAGCTCGACAACTCTTAAAGACTTTAATATTGGCTTTCAGAGCTTCTTACGAAAGGCAGCCAATAGGCAAGCCTATCGACTTTATAATACTATTTCGGTGGTCAGTGGGAGACATAGTATACCAAGGATAATGTTTCCTTAATATCGTGGAAATCTCATTGAAATATCCCTCAAAAGGAGTACAATCAATTTCTAGACAGTATTATATAGGTAGCAAACTATAGACTACAAAGTTCAAAAGGGTATATATTTTTTAAATTAATTTAAATAAATTTTAATTTTTTTTAATTATTTTAAACAATTACTCACACGTTATTAGTGTCAAATTAAAGAGGGGAATATCTGTTAAAATACTTCAGATAGCATGCTTCTATCTGTATTGGTTCAGCATTGACAGCCATTTCAAGTTTCCCCCTAGTTTATTTAGTTTATTCATATTTTACTTTTTCAGAGGGAAACATGAAATGGTTGTTAATGCTAAACTAATAAAGATAGAAGCTTACAATTTGAAGTAATTTTAGCAAAACTGTTCTTCTTTTATTTGACACGCACAACAGTATCATAGGGTGCAAATAAGTATTAAAAATATTTTTTTTTTTAAAAATGTTATCCTTTGAAACTTTGTAGTCCTTTCAAGAGGTCAAAGGATGAGGAAACAGGGCCGTGCGCAGGGGGGGGTTTTGGGGGTTCAAACCCCCCCAGAGAGGTTTCGAACATATACTTTTTAAAACATTCTAGACTTTCTGAAGCAATAAAATATAGAATTTTTAAGGTCTTTTTAAAATAACCCGTCTGAAATGGTAATTTTGCAATAAAATCATGAAAACACGAAAATTACATAAAAAATCGTGGACACTTTCTTGAATTTCGGACAAAGGTCTCTATTTTAAAATCTACTTTAGAGTTGCGAAACAATAAGAAATGAGTTTTAACTTACTAATATTTTTGTTATATTTATCACTTATGTCAAATATTTTTCAGAGTTAGTATTTTTTTGTACATATGTAACAAGTATTATCCAAAAGAGAAACAACAAATTCAGTAACTTGGATCTACGTAGGAAAACGAAACTCTAAAATACCAATTATTTGGTTTTTGGAATTAAAATTCCTAGTTGTTTCTTCTTGCATTTCATCGAATACAAAAAATCTGTATTTGTTATTCGAATTTATACATATTTAAGATTATAAAAATGAAGAAACATTTACAAATATTTTTTATTGAATCGGAATATGCGTATAAAGATTTTAAGTAAACAACCTGTTACTCATGTCCCATATAAATTAAAATTCCCAAAACTCTTTAAACATCCTATTTAGACCCATACTTTGTCAAAAACATATCCAATTATCTGCATTTATCATAGAAAAAATGCGGGACTGAAGGGTTTATCGCCGAGGAATTTGATCTTTTTTGTGTAATATTTCTTCAAAATATATATCGAGGGCTAATATTCAAAAGTGGCTATGAACCACTTTCTCGAAAATGAGTTTTTGATGCCAAACTATTCTCGGATTTGGATGTCATCTGTCATATAAATTTGGAAAAGATTTTTATTTTAATTTTCCATCATTTCGCGTTAATAGCATTTTGATTCCCCAGTTATCAGGCTAAAATAGGAAAAATTGTGGCTGTAAAGTCAAAAATTGTGAAATGTATATTTAGAAAAACCAGTGTAAATATTTATTATATTGAGAATACCAAAATATTTCTTTGGCATGTGATTGCTGATTTATGTATGAAAAGTTTCAGAATTATGAATGAAGAAAGTTAAAATATAAAAAATTGCAACGGCGAATTTTGGATTTTTCATCAATTGCAGCGATTTTCGCGACTGGCTACATATATGTTACAAGCGACCAATCTGACCAATGAAGCTGGAATCTTTAAATTCGATGTGTACATCACAGAAAATGCCTTTTCTATACAACATTGCCAAGATTTCATGAAAAAAGTTATTGAGTTTACCATAAATCTTATTCTTATTTCAAAATTCATAGTGGTCAATTTTAAATTAACAAAAGTGGCTATGAACCATGAAACCGCGAATAATAGGAAATTTAGAAAACTTTTTAATCGTAGCAATTAGTAATCCTTTTTAGATTAAACTGAAGAAGAACGATTAACAATTCCTCTTGAAATTAAGGAGAAAATCAGTTTTTTCGCTCTACTGAAAAGTTATGTTTTTGTTCATAGCCACCACAAGCAAATATTTAAAAAAAGTTCTACACTTCGAGAACATGTCTGTTAATAAAAGCAGCGATTGTCTGCTGCCTATCAGCAGACACTTTTCTGCTATTACAGCTGTTTTTTGGCATAACAACAGTTTTCTGCAATCTTACATCACCATTCACACTGCTAAAGAGTTTGTAGTCTGCTAAAATTGACTGTTGTTAATTAAAATATAAAAATAGATAAGCGTTAGTAAGCGAGTTTAGCTCGAATTTTCTTTTATATTATCTTGGGACAATATGCGTATCATATATATTGCTAAACATACAACAAACATCTGTTCACAATCTCGGCAGATACAAATCTGCTCTTTCAGTAGACTTCCTGCTTTCTTTTACTGACATATTCCTTTGAGTGTACTGATAGATGGATTACTGAAATGCAATGTCTGTCGGACGAATGTATCAAAATATTTCTCGAAGATCCTGGCAATAAAATATGAGTGGTTTCCAAACGCTTTAGTAAACACTTCCTAAAAAGGTGGAAAATTAACTAAGTATGAGTAACATTTCCTTCTTTCAAAGCCATAGTAAATAGTTCATTTACTAGAAGAAGGGTAGTAGATTTACTTAAAAATATTTCTTTGTATCTCATTAAAAATTCTTACAATTAAATAAATTCAGACTTATGTGGAATAATATTTTCAAGGTTTTAAGTGAGAAAAAAATCTGAAATTTTTTGTATGGAAAAAATTCCATTTAGGAAATTTTAACTTAAAAATGTGTTTTTTCCTAAAATTAAGTTAAAATGTTTACTGAAATTTATGCCGAGGTCTTCATACTTCAAATTGTTTAAGAAATTCTTGAATCTATTGATCTATTCTTGAATCTAAGAAAAAAATGGTTTCCTAAATTTTAGTTAATTTTAACTCATTATAGGGTTAACTTTTTATGAGTGTAGATGAAAAACCCCCCCAGGGGAAAATCCTGCGCACGGGCCTGGTTTCAGATGCATATTATTTGGTCCACGTGTAATATGGACTATCGGACAGTGTAATATCCACTTCTATTTCCAAAATTCCAAAAGTCAATCACTTATATTTGAAAATATATTGTAGCGTCGAAAGTGCAAACTAAATTTGCACTGGTCTTACAGAACACCTTAACGAAGACTCTCAAATTAATTTTGTAGTTACAACTGCCGACTTTTCTTAGCTTCTATTTCCAAAATTCCAAAAGTCAATCACTTATATTCGAAAATATGTTGTAGCGTCGAAAGTGTATCGAAGGTGCAGACGAAATTTTCTCTGGTCTTACAGAACACCTTAACGAAGACTTTCAAATTAATTTTGTAGTAACAACTGTCGACTTTTCTTAGCTATAAGAAACGTAATTTATAAAAAATCAATATTTTATGCCTAAAAAGGTCTGTATTACAATTAAAGCTTTAACCACCAAAACAAATGTAAAATTGAAACACCTATATATTCTATTATTCTGCACAGAAAATGCATAAGCCTATATACATTAGGCTGGGTCGCCGTCCATACAAATGGAAAAGCAAATTCCAGTCACTCCACGAAAATAAAGTTTGGATTGTTTAATTATGATTTGCAAAATATTTCGTTCCTAGATCAAGCCATCTGTGAGCTAAACGCTCCTGAAAATAACCCTAAAAATCATGTTTTTCCGGTGTAATTTTTTTGTGTTACATTTTTCCCAAAATTTTTTCTGAAATAATAAACCCTTGAAAGCACTTTAAATACAAATTTTGATTCTTGTCTTAGAATAATTTATTGGTCGAATTATTGGAAGTTCATAGTAATTTTTTCTGGATTTTCACAGTGACTACTGAAAACCTTTTCGTATTTGGTGGTAGTATTTTGTAAAAAATAAATAACCAATACCTTTCGAATGATGCCTAAATGATGAACATCGGAATGAAATTGACGTCGCAGCGCTCATTTTTGTAAAAAGTGTTTGAACATTTATGCTGTGAAAACCATCGCCTGCATTAAATTATTTCACAAAAGTGGAGTCAGTGACGTAATTTTTCGTCCGTTATTCATCATTCGAAAGGTATTGATTCCTCCTATTTATTTTTCATTACACCACTTACCAAATGTTTCCAAGAAATATGATTTTTTAGCTGTCACCCTGAAAACACACAAAAAATCAATATAAACGACCAATAATTCTACCAATGAGTTATTCTAAGACAAGAATAAAAAATTTTATTCAGAGTACTTCCAAGGGTCTATTAATTCAGAAACAAATTTTGGGCAAAAATGCAACAAAAATCCAATCTTCATTTCTGGTGGGTGACCGCTGCAATTTATTTTCGTGACCCATCCTAATATACATAGTGGTCAACTTTTTTTCTCCATTCTATCCATACAACATTTTAAAATTTATCAAACTGTTCTCTAAATATAGGTCAAAATATATGCTTAACTTTGGACAGTGTTTATAGTTTGGATATAAATTGCTGGATATGTGTTGAGCAGATAGCCATAATCATTTTTTTTTTTTTTCAATATTACATGTGTAATAAATTTGACTTTTGGCCGTTTTTTTGAATTTCCGTCCATAGTGCGCCGATGCAACTGCCTGCTGATTGGATGGATGGCATTCAATTTAGTTTCATTTCATTAAAATATATCACGAAGATGAAATCCATGAATGAAAAAAAAATAAATACTTTTCCCTGCTGTTGTGGGGTTGGCATCCTAAATCAAAGTCAAATGAAATGGTGTAGAAAGTTTCGAAGAGTACTTTAGCGCCTGTCTTGCCAAACGTTTGTATTTCTTGCTTGCTCTTTCTTCAATGACAATTTGCCCAATAAGTAACTGTAGAATTTGATTTCGCGAATACGACAGCAGCACCCATAAACCCATCTTATAATAGAAAAAATAATAATTATTAACTTAAACGTTTACCTTGGTATTAAAGTCTTACAATCGTTCGTTGTCTGTATTTTTTAGGTTGAAGCTAACCATTTTATTAAATAAATTTTAATTTTGGCTGTTGGCCGTTTTTGTCTGCAACCAACCTGACGAACATTTGCCATGACATGCCATCGCATGGAATTGAAGATCACTTTGTGGCTGTGGCGGTGTAATGCAGGTCAAAGTTTTAGATTTAGATATGACCTCCCATTTTTATGAGTTTTATCGGACACGACCGCCACAGCTATTGCAGCATCATGAAAGCATCAGGGTGGTGCTGGAATTTTAATAGATATCCCTTCTTCGCCGCCACCACTCTCGTTTGGGTTAACACGAACAAGTAAACACTGCCCGCTGCCTTTTTGTTTACTTTTAAACTTTTCATATTTTACCGTGCGCCAATCAACTGGTAAAATACGTCAAGAAGAAATGTTTAAAAAATGTTTGTTTAAGAAATGTTTGCCAATTGGCTATGAGTGGACTACAAGTCCACTTTGATATCTCTTTTAGTTTTAGTTTGGCTGTTGATGTACAACTATTTAATAATAACCATTATGGGCGAAAGTTGGCAACTCGTGGAATATTAGGTCTGAAATGAAGCTATGAGAAGTTTATCGTTAGAGTGCGAATATAACATGACTTCAAATTCACTATTTTTGAATTTATTAAAAAATACTTCCGATATTTATGTTCTTTTCATAGAAGGATATAGAGTTCTTTTCATAGAATGATATAGATTCAAAAAAGGTCTTGAGCCTGGACAACATCCAAATTCATATCAACTATTAGGGTTGTTTTTCTTTAAGCCGGTATAACAAGCAGCGATAACAAATACGGCAATAAAAAGTTAATTTTTTACACACCTTGTCGACAACTACAATAATACAAGTAATATTTTGCGTTGTCTTTTTTGACCATATTCGAACATAAGTCGCACATTCTTAGCACGAAATTAATTTGTCAAAATTGTTATCATATACACATTGCCGACAATTAAAAAAAAATAGATTTTATTTTGAGTAAAATTTTATGTTTATTACTCTTTGTCCCAGCTTAGTCATCCAGTCTTAAAAAAACAATCATATTGATTGCAGATGGAAATAAAACTAGTAAAAACGGCCTAGCCGAACTTTATATACCTTGGCTTGCATTCCACAGAGGCTGTCGTAGAAGTGCAGCAACAGTATCGGAAAAAGTTTAATTTTTTAATATAGCCAAACCAAAACAAATAAAAATATTGAAAAAATAATTTTATAAATACATATACAAATTTTAAGCCACTCTTATAAGGCAGGGCAGCCAATATGTTTATACTATGGATATCGAAATTATACCTCAAGTCAATTCAAAAAGTAAATATAAGGCAGCAATCTTATTATCCATTATCCATTATCTCTCACGTCCACAATGCACGATAACCCAACTTCATGATTCCAACCATTTTGGCAATAAAAGTAAAAAATACGAATTTGGAAAAATCGTTTATTTTGCGAGTCTATGCAGTCAGAGGAATTCCGTGATTTTAGCTCCGGTTATTTTGGTTGGTACCATTTTTATCCCCTTTTCCCATTTTACACACTTAAAAGTACGACTTTCGAAAATCTCTTTTTTAACATGTCTACGCGATTAGAGGAATGTACACTAGAGCGTACCAGGTTACAAGTAAAAAAAAAGTTCGCCGTACACCTTCGAATATGAAGTATTATTGAAAGGTAGTTTCAAAAAAATTTTTTTTATTTTTTTATGCCGAACGTAGGGGTCGCGCTTTTACATTTTTCTATATAACATCTACATTTATAAACGGATTTTAAAGTGTGATACATCGATGTTTTTGTCTCGACGAGGCCGATTTTTTGAAAATCGACATACTTCCTTAGGAAGAGTTTCATGATTTTATGCGAGCTTTAATTTTCTGATATTAGAGTGGTACATTAGGGTAGTAGCAACTGAGATATGATGAGTAAGTACCAGAAGGGGGTGCTTGAGCTCAATGACTTCAGAGACAAAAACATCGATGTATCACACTTTAAAATCCGTTTATAAATGCAGAAGTTATATAGAAACATCTAAAAGCGCGACTCCAACGTTCGGCATAAAAAAATAAATTTTTTTTTTTTAACTACCTTTCAATAATACTTCATATTCGAAGGTGTACGGCGAACTTTTTTTTTGAGGTACGTCCTAATGTACACACTGAATTTCATCATTCTAGCTGTAGCCGTTTAGATGGTACCACTTTTATCCCTCTGTTCCCACTGAATCCCTTTATTTTACTTTTCGTTTGTACACAGTCAGAGGAATGTATACTCCGAATTTCAAGACTCTAGCAGCGCACACTGGTCCCAAATCCATTTTTTATGGCATAAAGTCGAAAAATAAACATACAGTCTTGTAATTTTGCACATTTGCTAGACATATCATACGCAAAAAATAAAAATAAAATTGGGACGATCGGAACACGCCAACTACCACCTCCCATATTAACTCAATATATAACCAACATAATTATCACCCTTTATTGGTACAGGGAGACCAAATTTACCAATTGTATGAAAGCTTAAAAAAATGAAGAGTTGTTTATTTTGACGAAATGTGTTTTTCTAAACATTATTACAAAAGCAAAATATAGCACACAAATAGTATACTTTAAACTGCAATTTAAATAATTATTTCAAGAAATAAAGTAAAATGTATACATATGTACAAAAAGGTGAATGATGTTGTATACCATTTTAAAGGTACTTTCAATACCTTTTAAATAAAATATTGATGGGTCTCGTACACAAAACTAATTCAGAGATATAATCATATATATGTCTATGGCTAATCAAAAACTGTGCTAAAATAAAATGACAATTTTTGGAGTTTGCCGAAAAATGCTGACGAGATATTAATTCCACCATAAACTACAACCTCAGACGAACACTTTCACATTTACACTTTGAGTCAAGTTGAGTCATACATATAACTTTTGGTCTACGACATTTATTGATTATGTTCTCTACAAATCACAAAATTACAATACCTATGAATACTTACAAGACCATAATAATCATAAAATGTTAAATATAATTTTTCAACTACTAACTCTTGCCGTCAATTTTCATAATATAGTCACTTTATTATTTTCTTTTTGAATCTTCATTTTAATTAATTTGTAAAACTGCTTTATATCAAAATTAATCCCACTTTTTTTGAACCGCAAAGTTTAAGTACCATTCAGACTTGTGGTGTTGCCACCTAATTTTCTCCAGTATATTTTCTTGATTGCTTGGAGTGTTGCCATAATGAAAATATATACACAATTACCTCTTTCCAATTTTAATTTTTTGAATTTCTGCCAAAAAAATGGATTTGGGACCATAGTGCAGCGGTATTTTGGTAAGTACAACTTTTATCCCTTTTTACCCCAAAAAGTACGAATTTCGGAAAATCCGTTTATTTTACGTGTCTACCAATCAGAAAAAAAATACAGTGAATTTCAATATTTTATGTGCAGCCATTTGGTCGTACCATTTTTATCCCTCTATTCCCATTTTACCCCTTAAAAGCACGAATTTGGAAAAAAATATTTTAAATTATGCATCTACTCAAGTAGAGGAATGTACACACCGAATTTCGTGTTTCTACTGTTGTCTTTTGATAGGTACCATTTTTACGCCCTTTTGGTCCCTTTTCACCCCCACGAATAAGAATCACTTTAAGAATCACCCAATAGCAAGTAAGTACAAGCAGACATATTGAAAAAAACATGCCTTAAGACTCTAAAGAATTAGTGCTAAACTAGCACTGCTAGTTGTATGTATTTTCAGTCCTTGTGAGGGAAAATTTTTCCCTTTTTAACGATTTCGTCCAGTGGCAATCTCAACCGATATACGACTATAAGACGCATTTATGTAACATTTGGACGTCATAACTGTTTTCGTTTAGATGCTAGCTTGTTTTCAATAGAGGGACGCACATAGGGGTATTTGATGCAAAAAGCTGGCCAAAAGTCAACATTTTTTTTTTCTAAAAAGTGTATATTGAGTATTTTTTTATCATAGTCTGTATCTAGCTACATCTAATTGCACCCTTACTTCTTACTGTAGACATTGGTGTTACCAGTTATTCGGTTTCAAAGATGACCATTGGCAATTTTGTATAAATTATTTTTTTGAGTATATTTTTATAGAAGATGTTCTAAACAAAAATCTTCAAAATTTTGGGGTTTAAGAAGTCAGTTTTCGATTTGGAACTTAAAGTTTAGGGTCTGCACTACATTTTATGTGTAATTGGTTGAATAAAATATAAATATTAGCGGAGTAACGGGATATTGAATGATGACCCTAATATTTTGTAAACTATTTTACTTTATTTTCAAAAAGTAGTCATTTAGTTACACTGTCGGGTGTTGTCGGATAAAAATTTTTACTGCATAAAATACTACAGCTCATTGTGAATAAATCGTGAAAAAAAACTTTCCGAACATTTCCGATTTCGTATAAAAAACAACATTTGCATATGCTAGTTTACAAAATATTAGGGTCATCATTCAATATCCCGTTACTCCGCTAATATTTATATTTTATTCAACCAATTACACATAAAATGTAGTGCAGACCCTAAACTTTCAGTTCCAAATCGAAAACTGACTTCTTAAACCCCAAAATTTTGAAGATTTTTGTTTAGAACATCTTCAATAAAAATATACTCAAAAAAATAATTTATACAAAATTTCCAATGGTCATCTTTGAAACCGAATAACTGGTAACACCAATGTCTACAGTAAGAAGTAAGGGTGCAATTAGATGTAGCTAGATACAGACTATGATAAAAAAATACTCAATATACACTTTTTAGAAAAAAATTTGACTTTTGGCCAGCTTTTTGCATCAAATACCCCTATGTGGGACGGTAGGATAGACGGGCATGGTTAGATCATCTTAGAATTTTATGACGATCAAAAAAATATATATTTTATAGAGTCTCAGGTCGATATTTCAAGGTGTTCCAAACGGAATGATAAAGTTTGTCTATCCCCATTCAGTGGTGGAGGGTATATAAATAATTTCTTAATTTTTAAATATGTTATAAAATTAATTATAAAATTAATGTTTGTCCCTGTTTTGCATAAATGACTCCTCATGCATATATTGACCTAATTAGATAAGCTAAGATCACTAACGCGAGAAATTTCTTATAGGTATACAAATAAACGAATGCTCCTACCATTCAACATCAAATCAATACTATCAACTCCTTCTGAGCTCTGTCGTATTTCTTCAACCATGTCGACTTACCTCCAGTTTCATAAAGTTGTTATTGTTGAATCAAAACTCAATCTCGATATTCGATAAAATCATGAGGTTGATGTCTTCTTACTATTATTTTTTAGTGCATGTAAATTACTCTTAATTGGTGCTTATAATCATTTGATGTGAATATGAAACGACGGGATTATGGACTGTGAACACAAAAACACAGAGGGGCGGCGAGTAGGAACAAAATTTCAATATCTGCCAGAAATCAATGCATGGCAGGATGAAGCAAACATCAGGCAAAAGATATTAACACCGTATCGCAACAGATCTTTATGATAATCAGGGAGAAGAGCATCGTCTGATCAATATGATTATAAGTATTATCCTCATCATGATGGAGGTTGATGATCATTAAATATTTCCATGTTGGTAGTTTTGACCAAATTGCACATTGTATTGATGATGATATCAACCAAAATATTTTACAGCAAAAATTTCCGCTTATTAACGAAGATAGTATGAAAGTGAAGATGATATGGAAATATTGCTTTTCTGAGAACTCATTACAATTATTCTGAGGCTTTGGAATAAAAAATGAGAGTAGCAAAGGAATTATTACAGTGTGCGAAGCAGTAAAATTAAATTTTAAGTTCATGTTATGAATATTATTATTAACAGGGGCTGGGCTAAGCATATTAACGTATATATAGTGTAAAATGTATAAACATATGTAACAACATTTCAAAATCTGTCAGTTAAACGGTAAAAAACACATTTATACCTGACAACTAGGTTTATACTAATAAGTTGTTCCAGCAAATATTCTCACAAACATCCCCGAAGGGACAAGGGAACTAATAATCTTAGCAGCAACTGAGAAATCACATTATCATTAAATGACTCATGCAGTAATTAAACAGTTTAAATATTTTGTAGAGGAAGTGTAAACACGCCTACAGAAAACAAAATGTTTACAATTATTGCAGACTTTCCCCAAAAACATTATTTTGAAGTCGAATATCTCCGGTTCCAGGTGGGTTACGATTCCGTATCCCACATTGAAAGAAAGCTTAAAGTATAGGTTATAAACTACATCTTTTACCTCAATATCGATCACATTTCCAGATAATGAAGATTTTACCAAAAAAACAGGTTCAAAATTCAGTTTTTTAACTCTGGCTCCCGATGGGTTAATTGTTTTATTTTCCGCTATCTTATAGTAAATTCAATAAGTTTTCCAACGATATATATATCGACCCGATCGGATCAGGAATGATGACTATATCTCAAATTATATATCCGAACTTTTAAGGCCCCAATCTCGGAAAGTGGACCTTAGCGCCAAAAAAAAATTTTTTTTGGTAATTTTACTTTACTTTAAAGTAAGAAATTCCAATCAAAGGATTCTGTTTATACAATCCACGAGAGTATTATGTATTTGTGCATTTGTTTGTAACACCCAAACATCGGCATAGAATCACTTTCTGAGTCGATTTAGCAATGTCCGTCTGTCCATCTATTGTTGTAATCAAATTACAGGTCGCAATTATACTCCGATCTTAACAAAAATTGGCACAAGTAAGTTTTGTGAATCAAGGACGAACGTTATTTAATTTGAGCAAATCGATTCAGATTTAGTTATAGCCCCCATACAAATGTCGCTTCCTATTTGACTTTTTCCGCTGTAGAAACCACATATTGTACCCGATTTTCTTCAAATTTGGCACAATGCCTTATAATCGAACTAGAAATACTTATGGTGAAAGCGAGTAAGATCGGTTCAGAGTTAGATATAGCCCCCATACAAATGTCGCTCCCGATTTGTCTTTTTTCGCTCTAGAAACCATATATTGTACCGGATTTTCTTTAATTTCTGCACAACATCTTATAATCTAACTAGAAACACATATGGTGAAAGTGGGTAAGATCGCTTCAGGTTTAGATATAAAATTATTTATATATACAAATGTTGCTCCCAAATGTTTAACCGATTTTGTCCAAACTTTACATATTATATTTCACCTATCAACATACATGGTGAAAGCGGGTCACATCGTTCCATGTTCCAATATACCCCCATACAGATGTCCTTACCGATTTAACATTTTTTGTCAAACACATACATTTACAGGATACAAAAAATCCTTACCGATTTCACTTTTTTACCGAATTGAATTGTTATAGGATATAAAGTGGAGTGTATCATATAGTCGGCTCCGTCCGAGTTTAGAATTTCCTTACTGGTTTCATAATATATTAAGAATCTCCATCACTGCAAGATAATTTTCGGAAAAAACAAATTTTCATAAAAAATTTCAAAATTTTGAAAATAAAACAAGTAAGGAAAGGCTAAAGTCGGTCGGAGCCGACTGGAATACCAAATACATCAGACAATGTTGAATATTATGGCTGTTTTTCTTTAAGACTGGATAACTAAGCTGCGATAAAAAAATATAAATAAAATGTTAAAATTTCACTCAAAATAAAAAAATCTTTTTTAAAATTGTCATTGAAAACAAATTTTGAAAAAATTATTTTGTGTTAAAAATGTTTGACTTAGCCTGGATAATTATCCAGTGTAAGTCAAAATGATGCATATCGAGGCTAAGTCCAATAAAATCGACACAAAATATTTTTGAAAATTTCTTCTGATACATATATTTATACTGTAGTTGGCGACAATGTGAAAAAATAATTTTTTATTTTGAACGAAAATTAAATTTTTATTTAAGTTTTTGTTATCGCAGCTTGTTATCCCGGCTTAAAGAAAAACAGCCCTATTGTCCTTCAGCAAAATGTTTGATAGTGTAATCACGTAGCACTCCATAGTAAAACCACGTTGTTATGTCTCTTTAATCTTCAACAAAAATCCACTACGATCTGAAACACGTATGAAAATAACAAATTATATCACCTAAGTAAGCGATAAACCTGTGAATAATTAATCTAGTTGATAGTAATACACCCAATTAAACTCTCTATAAAACATAAAAGTGAAAAAATGTTAAGTCATAAACAACAATTCTTGGAATTTTGGAGAGTGAAAGAAGAACCATTCCAAAATTTAATTTCCCACAAAATCATAAAAACAACTTCTTAATTAAGGTGCTACCAAAATACTGCATTCTAGTGACATGATGCACCACCACCTACTACGGATCATAAAGCAGGGTAATTGCTTTAAAGGCGGTCGTATGCAAATAGCATAACAATAAAATCAAACAAGAAGTCACCCACGAGATGTACAAAGAATGCGCCTCAATAAAAGGCATGACATAGGAGACAGATTATATTGTCTGCTAGTATACCAAGGGGATGTGATGAACGCATGGAATGAATAAAAATTCCAAAATAAATAAAAAGATACACTAACCGAAAGTATGAAGGAGTTTTTAACGTCATAATAATCCTAATAATGTTTGATACGAAAATGCCCAATTTAGATTAACGCCCCTAACACCCTAATGTCATTCAATCACACATTTCAATTCCTTCAAGAGCTGAATGGGAATCTATTAAATTGTCAATTAAATCCACTATTAATGTTAAAAAAGCCGCTTTACACTAACATTAAGGTGATAATTATGTGACAATATTTTTAATTATAGGTCTACAAGCAATTTTCCAAAATAGCGGTCCACACGCCTCAAAAATTAAAACAGCCACATATAAGACAAGCTATTGAATGCAATGCAAAAATATTATTACAATTCCGCTAACAAGTGATTTTACAGCGACCACACTAGGAGAGACTATCTCTGCAAAAATCAGATCCTTTTTAAATACTGTATGAAGAGTCTTAAGCTGGTCAGGGGTAATTATAGGATACCCTTCAATAACTACCGCATTACAAGGTTTTTATTACCAAACCAGGATGATGCAAAAATAGATAATAATTCCAAGTATAAGGGGGGAATTGTATGGATTCTATATAAAAATCCGGTCTTCTATCTTCCAGTTTACTTTAACTTTATCATTGCTGAATGTTAACTGGGAAATTTGTATTTTACAATAAATTCAAGGGCTAAAGTCAATATTTATATACTCAATATTCTATCAGTGGATTACTACGTATTTTGGTTTACAGTTTTAATTCTGTTCTTGAATATATCATATGCCTTTATTATACAAACCCAACCAAAGAAACCATTATTCCACTATTTTATGACTTTTAATGAAGCCCAATATTTGTTCGTCTCTTGGTGAGTTCTTACACTGGGCTGCGGTTTATTACGATTGGAATCTTTTTTATGTTTTGTAGGTGGTGTATCATGTTAATACTCGCACAGCAATAAAATGCAGTGTTTTGGTAGCACCTTAATTAATTAGATCATGGCGATAGATTTTTTTATAGTTACGATATTCATGACTTTTTGGGGGGATAAGATTTTAGGCGACTGTTTTCAAGAAAATTCTAGGAATTGTAGTTTATGACTATTTTATGACTTTGAGTTGGAGTATTGAAACAACTAGACTTAAAGAATAAATTATTCAGCTAATTTAGGTGATATAATTTGTTATTGTCATTACCGTAGTATGAGACATCAAAATCTGGGATTACTACAGACCCATACTTAGTCTGTCATTCCGTTTGTAAAACTTTGAAATATTGACCTGACACCCTATAAAGTATATATGGAACATTCCACGCTAAATCGGACAGGTGAAAAAAATATTTTTGATTTCCTCCATTATTTATATTTTTTAGTACCCATTAAAAACTCACCCTGGTATATTTTAAGTTTTTTCGTTAAAAATCGATAAAGAGAAATTCTTTTTACAGTCTTTTGCTCATAACTTATTCAATAATAGTCCGAATCAGATATTCTTTTTTTTATATTTTTATTTTTTGAAGTACTTTTCAGAAAAAAACATTTAAAAAATATTCACCATGATTTTCTACACAAATTGTTATTCTTTAAATTAAAACTATATTTTTTATTTGTTTGTACTCTTCGAATTTCTCGAAATTTTTTTTTAAACATGTATTTATGCTGTAAATTTTGAGCCTTGGGTGAAAGTCTCCTATAATAATTACCATGTTTTTAATTTTTTGAAAATTTGGAAAAAACGAATTCTCTAATCTTAACTGCCTGCAAATTCTTATCTTTAGCATAAAGTAATATATAATTTTTGGTTTATTAATACTCAATAATAAATACAGATTTCCATTCATTTATGTATTTTTTAAATTTATTATTTTAATTTGAATGTGCTTTGGTAATTATGGTTCCGCTATCCGATGGAGCAATCGAATGTAGTTTTTGTGAACCCGATATAG
This sequence comes from Polietes domitor, assembly GCA_947397865.1. Lineage (NCBI taxonomy): Eukaryota > Metazoa > Arthropoda > Insecta > Diptera > Muscidae > Polietes > Polietes domitor. The sequence continues at coordinate 240,458,880 of OX377618.1, read as the reverse complement.
ATTTGGCAGTTACATATCGCATTCCCAAATTTCCTTTGATATTTCAATAGTGTTGTGCCTGTGAAAATTGTACCGCAATGTTCGGTAAAGTATTCATATAGTTCCTGAGCAGTAGTTATTTGTTCACTCATTTGTCGTTCTTTTCAATGTTCCACCAATACCATCACAAGGCCCCTTACCATGAGCTGTAGCAAAATAATGTCATTCAGCGTCCATCGTAAAGTCTTCTTTGTGATAGTAAATGTGCACGAAATTTTTAAGCTTAAATACTTTAATTTTGTGACAGGTTCTAATTTAGCAGCTTTAATTCATGGTGAAACAGTTCAATGAAATTTTAAAATTTCATTAACATTTACTATCACAAAATAGGTGAAAAGCATAAATAAAAAAATCGAAGAGCACAAACAATTAAAAAAATAAAGTTTTACTTTAAAAAATAAAAATTTGTATAGAAAAACATTGTGAATATTTTTTTCAATAATTTTTCTAACAAGTATTTCAAAAAACAAAAATATCCAATTCAGACAATTATTGAAGAAGATATGAGAAAAAGACTGAAAAAAGAACTTCTATTTAACAATTTTTAAATAAGCTATATATTTTTAACGAGTAATCAGATAAATCTCAAAGTGTTTTTTAATGGGGACTACAAAATATAGAAAAATGGAGGAAATCAAAAATATTTTTCAACTGTCCGATTTGTTGTGGAATGTCCCATATATTCCGTCTGTATAGTCCGTCTGTTGAAAGCACGCTAGAACCTGAACAAAAGGACCAATTGTTCCAAGTATACGTCTGATAGTTGTAGATCGATTGGGTTTGAAAATGGGCGAAATCGGTTCAGAGGGATATTATTTCCCCAAAAAGTACAGAAAATACTTGTAATATTTCGGGTACTTAAACATATTTTTCGAACATGACTACTTATATTTACTTAAAATTTGAGATGCACATTAGGGCGTACCTCAAAAAAAAAGTTCGCCGTACACCTTCGAATATGAAGTATTATTGAAAGGTAGTTTCAAAAAAAAAAATTTAATTTTTTTTATGCCGAACGTAGGGGTCGCGCTTTTACATTTTTCTATATAACTTGTATTTATAAACGGATTTTAAAGTGTGATACATCGATGTTTTTGTCTCGACGAGGCCGATTTTTTTGTCTTTGAAGTCATTGAGCTCAAGCACCCCCTTCTGGTACTTACCCATCATTTCTCAGTTGCTACTACCCTAATGTACCACTCTAATAATCGAAAATTAAAGCTCGCATAAAATCATGAATCATGTTTGAGCTCAATGACTTCAAAGACAAAAAAATCGGACAAAAACATCGATGTATCACACTTTAAAATCCGTTTATAAATGCAGAAGTTATATAGAAAAATGTAAAAGCGCGACCCCTACGTTCGGCATAAAAAAATAAAAAAAATTTTTTTGAAACTACCTTTCAATAATACTTCATATTCGAAGGTGTACGGCGAACTTTTTTTTTTTTACTTGTAACCTGGTACGCTCTAATGCACATTCCCTTTCTAGCGTAAACGTGCACCATCAAGCGATTCTTATTTGTAGAGTGTGAAATGGGGGCAAAAAGGGATAAAAATGTTACCTATCAAACGACAGCAGCTAGGCACACAGAGTCAGTGTGTACATTCCTCCAGTTTGGTAGATACGTAAAATAAATGTATAAATAAATTTTTTTAATTAAATTAAAAAGTTGTACTTTGTAAAATTGGAATAGCGGGATAAAAATGGTACCAACATTTTTACTTTTATAGGGAAACGGTGAGAAAAGGGATAATATTTGTACCTATCAAAGTGCTGATGCTAGAATACTGAAAATCAGTGTATATTTCACCAGGTTTGCTTAGAAATATAATGTGATATTTCAATACTCGTACTTTTAGGGCGTAAAAGGGATAAAATTGGTGCCGAACAAATGGCTGCAGGTAGATAATCATAAAGTTCGGCGTATACATTCCTCTGATTGTGTAAACACGCAACATAAATGATTTTTTTTTGGAAATTTGTACTTTTATGGAAAGCGGAACTAAAGGAGATGACAATTTTAGCAATCAAACGGCTGCAGCTGGAATCATGAAATTATATTTATAATTTTCTTTGACTTCGTTGACGCGCAAAACAAAAGTCTTTCTACAAATTCGTACTTTTAGGGATAAAATGGAGTAAAAGAGATAAAACTGGTACCAAAGCAAATATAAAATCAGCTTCAGTCGTCTAAATCGACTAATCTAATCGACCCTCACTCTCAGAAAACATATATATGGATAATTTGTGTAGAAGGTACTAGAAGGTTCTCGGCACATGGTCCCAGCTTCCACCTTTAGACAAAAATTATAAAAAAATCAAATATTAAGTCGTAGTGGATTCCATGCACCAGTATAGAAGTTATAAAGGATTTAATATTGCCTAGAATAGAGACAATTGTGTGGGAGGTACAAGAAGGGGCGTGGCTAAAGCGTAAATATTTTTTTACGAAATCCGTGTACATTAATTTTAATTTAACTTAGGAATGTGGGTAATTTGTGTGGGAGGTACCAGAAGGGGCGTGGCAATTTCGCCCATCTTCGAGCTTAAACTAAGTTTGGGAAAAATATTACCATGTGCAAAGTTTGAATTGATTCCTTAGCTCCTTTCGAGAGCCAGCCAACCAGACGGACGGACGGACATGGCTCAAACATTTTAAAAAGTCGTGAAACGGATTTGGTCCAAACATACTTAGGGTCTTAAGTCACTCCTTTAATGCGTTACACTTTTTTTCTGTCCAAATGATATATACCCTCCTACTCTGTAGAGTGAGGGTATAATTAGGTGTATACATTCTTTTGTGAACCCGAAAGATAATGGAATTTGGAAATTCATACTTTGCCTTTCTGAAGAATTACTTTGGCTATCAAGCAATAAAAAAACATATATGTAGACGCGCCCAGTAAGTGGTTAATTAATTTTATTTCAAAATTATAATTTTCTTAACATTTTATTGGACATATACGTGAAGCCGACAACCTCTTTTCTGCCGGTAATACTGAGGAATACAGTTTTAGCCCGGCAGAATTTAACGTCTGTTTACTTGTTTTTGAACATTTATAACTTTAAATTGAATTAAAATATTGAATTTAGTTAATTTCAAACTGACAATTTACTTTATTAAAGGGTATTTCTATACCATTATTATATGAATATATTTGGCGTATGTAAGTCGTGTCTTTTCTCGCCAATGATACGCATAATTTGGTCTTCCAAGGGGTTCAATATTTTGTTTTTTTTTCGCATGACTTCAAGTAACCGCAGGACAATTAATCCAGAAAAAGCATGAAGTTTGAAGTATTTTTAACAGTTATTTTTCCCTTTCATTTGATACCCATATTGTTATTCTATGACCAGCACAACTATGAAAATAAATTATAAAAATGCCCTGAAGGATTATAAAGCATTAATATTTGAAATGAACTTTTTTTCGACTTTTTTGTTCCAAATCTTTCAACACGACATCATGGATTTGTCGATAATCCCTGGACTTATCATCAGCGAAACAAAAAACAACAGTTGCTTTCGATGGACCAGATGTAGAATAATATTTATCAAGCTTGTCGAAGGGTTTGTCCATGATTGTTTCACCTCAAAACTAATGATCGGAGATAGTCCTTTTAGACGACAGGGTAAAGAAAATGTTGCTCTTTTCACCATTAGTATTTCTTTATACATATATATAGTTTCATAGGTTTGTCATTAATCTTCATTGAAAGTTCGTCTATGATTAAAATGTTTTCAAGTATTCTATCTTCTTTGTATACTATTTTCTTATATTCAAATTATTCTTTGTTTAAACAATACTATTCCAAAATATTCCCAACGTATGATGGCAGAGCCGACTTTATGCTGTTGAATTTTCATAATACTACATATTATCAGTACGCGAAGTTTGTAAAGCCGAATATAAATACTTTCATTTTGACGGCATGTTAATGAAGCCATGAAATAGCTAAACAAATTGGAGATTGTTACTTTTTAACAGCGGAAAAATGAAGAAACAAAAGCTACTCAAAATATAGAAAGAGGAAAAAAACAAGATAATCCAATCACAACAATGGGAATGTAAACGGGAGCCTGCCGCGCTTTAATTAGATGCTCTATAAAGTTTAATTATAAAAAATGATTGAAGCAAAATCTCATGGAAATGAAACAACGCTACACAATCAAGAACGGCCACAAGTACGCGGCCAATCGTTCAACAAGCGTTGAAAGCACAGAGGGGGAGATTTGATGGACATGTTTTGTTAACTCTTTCGTCTTGGCGAGTTATGCAAAATCGAAGCGAGAAAATTTACTAACAATGTCGAAAACAATTGTGTGATTTATGATGAAATCTCTATAAACACAGCCACACTAGCAAAGCCGAGCAGTTAAGCAACGAATTTATGGAAGTTGGTAGCCTCGTCTTGGCACAAGAAGAGGAAGAACCCGGTGATTTTGGAGCAAAAATCCAATTTAATTAAATGAGATATCCCACTGTTTCTTAGATTCAAATGTGTACAATCAATGTTGGTTTCTTAAGCTTCATCTTTCGTGCTGACGGAACTTATTATAATAGACTTGGTAGGTACGAAAGGTAAATAATAACAATTTGCATATATCAAAAAGCCAGGAGACTAAAAATGTTTGTGATTGTGTATTAATTAAAACAAATGTTAGACTGGGCTTTTCAAATCCCTGTATTCGGTATTTCTTAAATTCTTGAGATCCCACGAATTTTGGGATTTTCCGCTGTCAAATTTAAAAGAAATAATTTTTGGCATAATAAAGCATTAATCTAAATCTAAACACTGAGCATCGTATGTAATCCCTACCTAAACCACAGTGGTAGGGCCTCATTAAATTGTAAATATGACCGTAACCGCACATAAAATAACATCAGCGCAATAGATTCTAGTACATAAAATTAACAACAAAAATCATGATTAAACATAATTGAAACATTTCCGTGGATAAGAGTTCAATGTAGCCACTAAAAAAAGCTGAAGAAAGGAAAGATTACAGCAACAGTGGTTGACATTTAAATACAGTCGTGCATACGGAATACCCAGAACCCATTGACCCAAAGTCTAGCATTTTTAGATAAATCCACCGCAATAGAAATGTACTTCCCAGCAAATTTATGGCTAACATTAACATTGTTAACGTAATAGTTTCACCCCAAGAAATATTTTTTAATTTCTTTATTTTGCACGTCTATGCAGTCATATGAGTGTACACACAGAATTTTATGATTATACACTGAAAGATTTATCATCATATTATTTATGATTTTGCCTTAACCTCAGTGAAAAGTTTCATTAAAGAGACGCCAAAGAAACACTTCATAAATCAATGAAAAGTGTCAGAGAATTTATGAAACATTTCTAAGAAGCTATGAAATGCAATTCTCATTCGATGAACTTTTGTCATAAAAGTTCTTTATTTTTCCATGCTTTATAAAGGGTGATTTTTTAACAGCTTGATAACTTTTTTTTTTAAAAAACGCATAAAATTTGCAAAATCTCATCGGTTCTTTATTTGAAACGTTAGATTGGTCCATGACATTTACTTTTTGAAGATAATTTCATTTAAATGTTGACCGCGGCTGCGTCTTAGGTGGTCCATCCGCTTAGTCCAATTTTGGCATTTCCACGTTTTTGAGTAACAGAGACCCAATTGGTGCGAACGGCGACGAATCGAAAATTGGTGGTCATCATTAACACTGGCCGATACAGCTGCGTAAGCGTGTTGGTGGTTTAATGTCCAACAATGTAAATTTGGTGCGAAATTTAGTCACAATAGCCCGAATAGCCGCTTCAGTGGGTCGATTAAACTGACCATAAAATGGAAGCGCGCAATGAACTTTCTTAACAGAGCACGCATTTTGATAATAAAATTCAATAATTTGCAAGCGTTGTTCGTTTGTAAGACGATTCATGATGAAATGTCAAAGCATACTGAGCATCTTTCTCTTTGACACCATGTCTGAAATCCCACGTGATCTGTCAAATACTAATGCATGAAAATCCTAACCTCAAAAAAATCACTCTTTATAAGGTTACTTTCTATTTATAAGGTTACTTTCTATTTATAAAGAGTGATTTTTTTGAGGTTAGGATTTTCATGCATTAGTATTTGACAGATCACGTGGGATTTCAGACATGGTGTCAAAGAGAAAGATGCTCAGTATGCTTTGACATTTTATCATGAATCGTCTTACAAACGAACAACTCTTGCAAATTATTGAATTTTATTATCAAAATGCGTGCTCTGTTAAGAAAGTTCATTGCGCGCTTCCATTTTATGGTCAGTTTAATCGACCCACTGAAGCGGCTATTCGGGCTATTGTGACTAAATTTCGCACCAAATTTACATTGTTGGACATTAAACCACCAACACGCTTACGTAGAGTGCGAACTGAAGAAAATATCGCAGCTGTATCGGCCAGTGTTAATGATGACCACCAATTTTCGATTCGTCGCCGTTCGCACCAATTGGGTCTCTGTTACTCAAAAACGTGGAAATGCCAAAATTGGACTAAGCGGATGGACCACCTAAGACGCAGCCGCGGTCAACATTTAAATGAAATTATCTTCAAAAAGTAAATGTCATGGACCAATCTAACGTTTCAAATAAAGAACCGATGAGATTTTGCAAATTTTATGCGTTTTTTTTACAAAAAAAGTTATCAAGCTCTTAAAAAATCACCCTTTATATGTTTGTGTGCCACAAAATTTGAAATCAATTTTTGAAAGCTTTTTTCTCAACCAATTTTGCTCAAATTTTGCACACTTAATCATTTTCGATGACAATACAAGGAAATGGAAAAATTTGACCAATTGGACAAAGGGGCGTGGCACCTCCCATACGAAGTTAAAACCTATTATTGAATATTGTCAGTTCTATGACACCTAGAATGCTGAAATTTTGTGTAAGTGCATCTAGCATCAATTCGCATAGTTGTGCCAAAAATGGGCGGTATTGGAAAAGTGGGCGTGGCATCTCCCATACGAAGTTAAAACCTATTATTGAATATTGTCAGTTCTATGACACCTAGAGTGCTGAAATTTTGCGTAAGTGCATATACCATCAATGTGCATAGTTGTGCCAAAAAGGGGCGGTATTGGAAAAGTGGGCGTGGCACCTCCCATACGAAGTTAAAACCTATTATCGAATATTGTCAGTTCTATGACACCTAGAGTGCTGTAATTTTGTGTAAGTGCATCTAGCATCAATGTGCATAGTTGTGCCAAAAATGGGCGGTATTGGAAAAGTGGGCGTGGAACCTCCCATACGAAGTTAAAACCTATTATTGAATATTGTCAGTTCTATGACACCTAGAGTGCTGAAATTTTGTGTAAGTGCATCTAGCATCAATTCGCATAGTTGTGCCAAAAATGGGCGGTATTGGAAAAGTGGGCGTGGCATCTCCCATACGAAGTTAAAACCTATTATTGAATATTGTCAGTTCTATGACACCTAGAGTGCTGAAATTTTGTGTAAGTGCATCTAGCATCAATTCGCATAGTTGTGCCAAAAAGGGGCGGTATTGGAAAAGTGGGCGTGGCACCTCCCATACGAAGTTAAAACCTATTATTGAATATAGTCAGTTCTATGACACCTAGAGAATTGAAATTTTGTGTAAGTGCATCTAGCATCAATTCGCATAGTTGTGCCAAAAATGGGCGGTATTGGAAAAGTGGGCGTGGCACCTCCCATACGAAGTTAAAACCTATTATTGAATATAGTCAGTTCTATGACACCTAGAGTGCTGTAATTTTGTGTAAGTGCATCTAGCATCAATGTGCATAGTTGTGCCAAAAATGGGCGGTATTGGAAAAGTGGGCGTGACACCTCCCATACGAAGTTAAAACCCATTTTCGAATATATGCCGTTCTATGGCAGATAAAAAACTGAAATTTTGCAGTAATTTTTCCTTCTACAAAAGATAACTAAAAAAGAATTTCTAGGCCCAATAGAATTCTGCTTGCATAAAGCATGGATTTGAAAAAAAAAATTTTTTTGATTTACTAGTTCATAATAGAATTTATGAAAATTTGTATAGATTTTATGAAATGTTTCAAAATGTATACTGAAGTCTCCAATATAAAAAAGGTCTGACTTGTTGACTAACCAATCAACACCCAACATCATTGCCAGAGTCTTCCTAGTAAGTAAGTCTTTCACAAAAATTAGTGTAAATTTTTAATTAAATCAGAGGACAAATGAGAATTGCTTGCATTCAGCCGAATAAAGTCGACACACTAAGAACGTAGTTGTATGTTATGAAACATTTCAAAAAAACTATAAACTGCTTCATTATATTTATGAAGACAATTCAAAACACAAATATTTTATTCGTTATGACATATTTCATAATATTTAAGAATTGATTCTTTAATATTATGAAATCTTTCTTAGATCTTACGAAACTAAGTTTCACTAATTTAAAAATCTAATTTTTTAATTTAAAATCTTTCAGTGTAGCTAATTTTGTTTAGGTACTTTGAAAAGACGGACAGACGGGCGTGGATAAATCGTCTTAGATTTTTATAGCGATTAATAATATATATACTTTATATATATAAACGTCTTGACAAACTTAATATACCACCATCTTATGGTGGATGGTATAAAAAGAGAGTTGGGCAATTCCTTATTTCAAATTTCTCTCTAAGCGTCCAATTCTTTAAGATTTTTTTTGGCTCATTTGTTTCGCAATAAAACGTACTGCTGGAACTTCCCAAACAAATATTAAACGGGGAATTGGAAGTACAATCATAATAATACTGGCTCACTGACCATACACTTGAAAAGTGAACGTCATTCTTGTTGTTGATTCCTTTTAACCACTTTATGCTCAAGTTTTATTAATGAACGCCATGTCAAGTAACAACGAGTCACATACCTGTCTGTCAGGCCAGGCTCGACAGACGCGAATAACTTGTCTCACAACAATTCTAGATATGACTTAGTATGCGGAATACGATAAATGAGTCAAAAAGGATTGTCATAAATCGCAGTAGACTTGTGAACGATTGCAAGTGGTTTGTATGATTGTTTTTTTTTACAAAGAAAACTAAAGTGTTTATCGTCTCTGCCTCTTTAAACCGTTTAAAATTGGCGTCATATGGCATCAGGCATATATTTTCATTTGGATTTCTTCACAAACTTGTGCAGCTGCTCCTTCCTAAGCGCCTTTTAATTGCAGTTGCATTGTCTTTATAGTATTAGTTCTTTGCAGGAGACACTGTTTCCATTGTAGACACTGCATAGTCTCCACCGTCTGTCTGCATAGTCATAGCCGTTTGGTTGGTTCCACTTTATCACAATCCAATTTTTAACTCCTTTTTAGTATGCTCCATTAGTACATATCCATTCCACGAGGTTAAATTTACAATTAAATCAAAATATATTCTATATGTATAATCTACTTTAAATTCAAATGTATTTATATTTGTGTACTGGAATTAAGTAGTCTGGAATTATTTGTTGCCACCATTTTGAATTTTTTTTGACTATGATGGCATTTGTGATTTTATTGCATTCTTCTTTGTAGTTGGAGTTTGCTTTCTGGAGCTCATGCCAAAGCCGCAGTGCACAGATAAAACTGTACAACAACTTGCTGCACACTAACTACACAAGCAATGATGAAATCATTTCATAAAAGATGATGGATGTCTTGTACGTGACCTAGCCATCGTCTGCACAGAAACTGACCCACATACTTCCGAGTAGCTGCATTTGTTTTTATTTCACAACTGCAGTGGTCCAGCTGTGATGCCAAATGAAAAATTGTTTAAAATATTTGTTAACCATTCTAAGTTAGATTGATTATCGTCAAAGTTTTTGGCCACCCCCCAATGAAGTGTCAAAATAAAACAAATAGATGTTGATTAGCCATAATTCATTAACGATGTTTAACACGCATTACAATAAATATGAACATTGAGTGTTGGTTTCACTTGAAATGAAACTCAAATACCCTTTACCTTCGACTAAACTAATTGATAGTGAAATTCTTGGCCATGACTGTAGTGCTCACTACTTCGCTCGCGAAAAACGAAGTTACTTGTTATCAGTTTTATCAATATTTGTTTTTGAATAGTATTTACTCAATTTTCTTTTGAGATATATATAGATAAATCGAAAACAGTAATTTTGAAGCCTCCGTTTAGATAGCTCACATACGCAGTCATAATTGCAATATTCTATTCAAATTAAAAACATTTATTCCTACTTTTTTTTTGTTTTGTGTCTTTTGATTAGTGATCGATTTGATTGATTTTCTATGTGTTTTGAATGTAGTACATTCGAATTCCAACTATTCGGTCAAGTAATTCCTTCATACATTTATGTTTTGCTTCTATGTGCTGCAATATTTTAGTTGGTACCAGTTTTATCCCTTTTTGGAAGAAGATTGGATTGTTTAATGATGATCTGCAAAATATTTTGTCACTGGGTCAAGCCATCTGTGAGCTAAACACTTCTAAAAACACCTCTAAAAATCATGTTTCCCGTGTAATTTTGATGTTGCATTTTTCTCTAAAATATTTTCTGAATTAATAGACCCTTGGAAGCACTTTAAATAATTTTTTTAAAATAATACATTGGTCGTATTAATGGACGTTTATATTGATTTTTGTGTTTTTCAAGGTGACGGCTAAAAACTCATATTTCTTGGAAACATTATGTAAGAAGTGTTATGAAAAATTAATAGACTCCACTTACTCTGACTCCATTATAAAATAATTTAATGTTTTTCAAAGCCAAAATTTTCAAATCCGTTATACAACAAGTAAGAAGGCGTTAAGTTCGGCCGGGCCGAATCTTATATACCCTCCACCACGAAGTGCATTCCACAGTATTACCAGCAGATTAAATGATGTCCGCTTTACATAGAAGTACAGTACCATATTACGAAAATTGTGATATTTTTAAGTCCCATTTTTATCCCTCTGTTTCATTTATATCCCTTAAAAGTACGAATTTCGAGAAATCCCTCTATTTTACGTGTCTATGCAATTAGAGGGATGTACACACCGAATTTCATGATTCTAGCTGTTGTCGTATCATTGGTACCATATTTTATACCTTTTTGTCCCATTTCGCCCGCTAAAACTTTTATTTTCTTTGTGGTGCTTCCAAGCTATAAGAAAATCAGAAATTTAATTAATAAGACAAGACTAACAATATTTGTATACTTTGTATATACATAATGGAAATAATACTTCAATTCATAAAGTAAATATATGGCAGCAATCATAAATACCCTAAATATTGGGGGATACAGAGTGTATTTTCAGCTACTATCGTTTGATTGGTTGTATTTCCATCCTATTTTAATTGCAAAAGTATAAATTTTGAAAATACCTTATCTCTCACGTACGACAACTTCATGATTCTACCATTTTTTTATCGTAAAAGCAACAAAATTAAGTACGAGTTTGAAAAAAAAAAAAAAAACAATATTTTACGTGGCTATGCAGTCAGAGGAATGTATACACCGAATCCCATGATTCTATCTGAGGCCATTTTGTTGGTACCATTTTTATCCATTTTTTTTGCATTTTACCCCTTAAAAGTAAAACTTTCGAAAATCTACATATTTAACGTGTCTATGCAATTAGTACACACCGAATTTCATTCATAGCGAATCATTCTAGCTGTAGCCTTTTAGTTGGTACCATTTTTATCCCTCTGCTCCCATTGAATCCCTTGAAAGTACGAGTTTCGAAAAACCTTTTTATTTTTCGTGTCTAATCAGTCAGAGGAATGTAGACAGCGAATTTCATGGTTCTAGCTGCATCCATTTGTTTGGTACAATTTTTATGGCCTTTTTCCATTTTACTCTCTAAAAGTACGAATTTCAAAAAATGCCTTTATTTTATGTGTCTACGCAATCAGAGGAATATATACACCGAATTTCATTATTATAGATGCAGCCGTTTGGTTGGTACTATTTGTATCCCTCTATTCCCATTTAACCCGTTAAAAGTACGAATTTAAAAAATATACTTTTATATTATGTATGTATTCTATTAGAGGAATGTACACGCTAAATTTCGTGTTTCTCTCTGTTGTCGTTTGATAGGTACCCTTATCCCCTATTGTCCCATTTCGTCCCCTACAAACAACTTGTGCCAATGGATGTGACCATCACAGGATCAGAATGGATCATCGAGGACCAATATTAAAAAAAAATTAGTAGATTAGGAGATTCCTAAAATAAGAATTAGATATCAATATCCTTCCAGCGAGCCCTTTCAAACACAAATCGGACCAAACGTGTGGAAGTAATGCTTATTTTATAGAAAATAAATACTACTTAAATATAAATTATAAAAAAATAGTCAAATCGGACATAGCAATTGGTACCGTACTAAAAACACTGTGTAGGGCTAAATATGTAGTACTTCTAGATTAACAGTTTCAGTTTCTGACCCAAACAATTACACTGTCCAACTAATTAAGACTGTTTGATTGGAACAGAGTAGCGACCCTATAATTCTAAAAGATCATAATTTTTGTAGAATTATAGTCCAGCTGGTCTGAGTTTCTTCTTACAGTGGATCAACGTTTTCATTTTTATACCCTCCACCTCTAGGATTGGTTGGAAGACCCCATAAAGTATATATATTCTGTATCCTGGTAAAATTCTAAGACGATTTAGCCATGTCCGTCTGTCTTTTGAAAGCACGATAGCGGCCGAACGATATGAGCTAGGAGATTGAAACTTTGCTTAAATGATCGGTTGGGATTGAGGGTGGGCGAAATCGGCCAAGAGGGAAAATGTTTTCCCTAACAAGGACTGAAAATACCCCTAATATTTAGACTATTTAAGCAATTATTTTGAAAATTTCCGATTCATATACACTTGAAGTTTGTGTCGTACCTTCCTCTAGTAACGTGAAATCATCAAAAATACCAAAAAGATTTAGCGGGTGAAATAGGACAAAAAGGGATAAAAATCTTACCAATGATACGATAACAGCTAGAAACATGTACTCTGGAATGTACATCCGTCTGATTGCGTAGATACGTAAAATAGAGGAAAATTCATACTTTTAAGGAATCAATTTGAAAATAGGGATAAAAATGGTACCTACCATACCGCTGAAATTGAAATCATGAAATTCGGTGTGTACTTTCATCTGACTGCGAAGATGCAAAATAAAGATTATTTTTTCGAAATTTGTACTTTTAGTCGGAAAATGGGGTAAATGGGGATAAAAATGGTACCAACCAACTATAACAATGCAGCTATAACAATGAAATTCGGTGCGTACATTCATCTGACTCTGAAGATGCGAAATAAAAAGGATTTTGTCGAAATTTGTACTTTTAGGTGGAAAATGGCGCGAACGGGGATAAAAACAGTGCCGACCAAACCGCAGTAACTATAATGATGAAATTCGGTGTGTACAATTCTCTGACGGCGGTGACGCGATTAATAAAGATATCTTGCAATATTCTTTGCTTCAGGATTAAAATGGAATTAAATTTGGCTACAATCAAACGGTTGTAGCTAGAATCATGATATTCAGTATTTGCACTTGCCTGTCTACGTAGAAGCGGAAAATAAGAGGTACGAATTTAGGGTGTAGCTGGAATCAAGAAATAGCAAACGGGGAAAATCGGGCTTGAGGGAAATTATTTCTACCTAATAATATTTAGGACACATTCTTGAAGATTTCTAACAAATAATTATGTTAATATTTATATAGTGTAGGACTATTTATATTATAACTAGCAAATACCCGCTACTTCGTACGCGGAAAAATGGTATGATATTGTAGTAGTCCCTATCCAAGTAAAAATTAAAACCATTATAAATGGAACAAACATTTTGTATTTATCTTTTATTTTGCCTGGGATAATGAATATAATGTTGTGTGTAATAATGTTTCTGTGCCGCTTGTGCCCTTAAATATACAAATTTCGAAAAGGTAATTTATGTACTCGGAGAAATGTACACAACGAATTTCTTTTCATATTCTAACTGAAAACTTTGGTTGGTACTATCTTTATCCCAAATCCTCAAATTTGGTTGGTACCATTTGCACCACTTTTGATCCGCTTCCCCCTTCAAAGTACACATTTGTTACAATCCAATTTGAATCGATTTTTTCCAAGTTCAACTTAAAAGTATAAATATTGAAAATCAGTTAATCGAATCGAATTTATCCGTTTTTACCCAAATTCACACCTAAAAGTTTAAATTTATGAAGAATATTTTCGTAGTCGTATTCGCGTTATAAGAGTAATATGCGTTCCAAATTTCAAGATTATAGACCCAGTCTTTTGGTACAATTTTAGTGGTTCAATTTTAACCAATTTAATCCCTTAAAAGTACAAATATCGGAAAATACCTTGCTGTTACTCATCTACACTGTAAGAATTTTACCGAATTTTATTATTGTAGCGTCATCCACGTTGTTGGTACCATTTTGTATCCCTTTCTACCCAATTTCACTCACAAAAAGTAAGAATTTTGAAAAATATTTTCTTAGTCGCTTTCGTGCTGTAAAAGTAATGCCCGTTCCGAATTTCATGATTCTAGGCACAGTTGTTTGGTCTGGGCTGTGGTACAATTTTTATCCCATTTAATTTCGAAACATTTCTTATCAGTGATTTGCGCTGTAAAACGAATATACATATCGAATTTCATTATTGTAGCGTCATCCGTGTTGTTGGTACCTTTTTATCCCCGTTTACCTATTAAAAGTACGAATATCCAAAAATTCGGTCATTTTGCGTTTCTAAGGGTTTTGAGTTATGTACACACCGAATTTTATTATTCCACCTCTATCCGTTTGATTGGTACTATTTTTGTCCCTTTTTACCCGATATCACCCACAAAAAGTACGAATTTTGAAAAATATTTTCTTGGTCGCATTCGTGCTATAAGAGTAATGCCCGTTCCAAATTTCAAGATTCTAGACCCTGCCTTACAATTTTTGTCCCATTTAACCCCCAAAAGTACGATTTTTTAAAATGTCACTTTTTGGGATGTCTTCATGCCGCTGGAGGAATATCCATACTAAATTTCAAGATTCTAGCCCCAGCCTTTTGGTCATTGCGGTGGTACTATTTTTATCCCTTTTTACCCGATTTCACCCCCAAAAAGTACGAATTTAGAAAAATATTTTCTTGGGCACTTTAAAGCTATCAGAGGAATTTTTGTACCAAATTTCAAGATTCTAAGCCCAGCCGTTTGGTCAGTGCCGTGGTACCATTTTTATCCCTTTTTACCCCATTATATCCCTTAAAAGTAAGAATTTCGAAAAACTCACTTCATATCTGATCTCTACGCTGTAAGAAAAATGTATACACAAAATTTCATGATTCTAGCTTCACTCGTGTTGTTTGTACCATTTTTGGTCCTTGTTGTCCCATTTTACACCCCCAAAAGTACGAATTTTTCAAAATCCACTTTTTGGGATGCCTTCATGCCGCAAGAGGAATGCCCATACCAAATTTCAAGATTCAAGGCCCAGCCGTTTGGTCATTGCGGTGGTACCATTTTTATCCCTTTTTACCCCATTTTACCCCTTAAAAGTATGAATTTCGAAAAATCCCGTCTTATCACACCTCTATACGGTAAGAGAAATGTACACACCAAATTTCATGATTCTAGCTCTAGCCGTTTGGTCTGGGGAGTGATCAGTCAGTCACTCAGTCACTCAATCACGCAACTCTTTTATATATATAGATAATGAAGATTCACAATCTTCCTAATATGGTAGTGCACTTCTCTGTAATGTCTACAGCCTCTAATCTACCGATAATACTGTAAAATACACTCCATTGTGGAGGATATATAAGATTCGGCCCGGTCGAACTTAACGCCTTTTTACTTGTTTACATTATACTATGCGAGAAAAGTGTTTTAAGTTAATGTATGAGATAATTCTTATTGTCAGAACTATATTGTGGAGTTGTATGAGGATCATGTTTGTGGAAGATCTTAACCCTCTAGCTCCTCTCATTATGGGTCAATTTGACCCAGAAAATCAAAAAATTCATTCAAAAAGAACATTTAAGGATTAAGATGTTCTAAAAAATTTTAGGAAAATTTAGGACTCCAAATACACCAAAGTTGTAAATAAAGCTCTTCACGCTTAAATAGCAAAATTACACGCCAACTAATACAACAAAATTACTAGGGTTAAAATCCGTCCATGTTTTTGTGGAAGATCGGTCATTTTCGACACAAAATTTGGACATTTCGTTATAGCACAGTAAAATATGGCTAAAATTATTTGGTTTACATGACATTTTGGTTTTGTAATTTTCTCGCGATCTATCCAACGGATCCGGCGAATTTTGTGCATGTATATTAAGAAGCAATGTCACTTGTAACATATATATATAGTCAGTTGCGAAAAATGGTGCAATAGTTGCATAAATCCAAAATTCGCGGTTGCAATGCATAATTTTCAACTTTCTCTATCTGGGCTTCTAAAACGATTCTGTCACAAATATTCCTTATTTAGTCAGCAATCATGTGACAAAAAAATATTTTGGTATTCTCTGTTAGTTAGGATGTTATGCGGGTTTTTCTAAATGCACTTTCACATTTTTTACTTTGCAGTCAACATTTATCCAATTTACACGATTAAAATCTATGACTCAAAGTAATACTCACTTTTTATTACATCATAATCATCACCTGTTTATCACAATAAAGTGTATCAACTTTAGGTGTTCTTAAGAGTAAAATACATTAGCATGTCATACGTCAATATCTTTACAAATAATTTGTTCCATTAATATACTTATCAAAGTCGCAGCTTCAACTGGCTCTCCAACTGTTGGTGTAACAAAACTTTACTCGATTTCTCATGGTATCAACTAGACAGACCAACGTACATTTGTGTGTGTTCTACTATGAACAAAATACTGAGCAAAATCAAAATACGTTTTAGAAGTTGCCAGCACTAACCTATAACCTGAGGCTATTAAACATCCATATGTGCTTGTGCATCGATCGCTACAGTGGGACAATAAGTGGGAAATTACATCAAACTCAATGTCTATTCTGATCTCTAATTGCAATGTCCAGAAAATAGATTTGAGCCAGGACTCACGAGTTCATGCTATACATAAATTTCATCAGTTCACCACGTCATAATTGTCCTCTAATTTTCGTTTGCGTCACCCCACTGTGATTGTAAATCACATTGGATTTCCTATCAAGGTCCATTACTTAAGAAACAATATTATGAATACAATAGGCACAGCTAGAAAACGAAATGCATTTTCTCGACATTCCTTCTTGGAAATTCGTTAAGAACACGAAAAGCTTTAAACACCAAGACGACAAAAATGGGCAACACTATGACCACCGGTTCTAGATGGACTACTACAAGAGTAGCCCATCTAGAAGTGAAGCCAGAGGAGTGGAGATTTTGATGCAGTCTTTGACTGTTGCTGCTGCTATCTACACACATCTATATCACACAGTATGACGCGTCATTTAGGTGTGTTGGACAGTTGGTCGGTCGCCACTCATTGAGTCGATTGGTAAAGTAACCTGTTTCGTGGGAACATTGCCTTGTCAAATAAACTTACTTTGGCCAAGACACATAAGCACGCACATACATACACTTCAAACTCTAAATATAATTCAAACATTACACAGTGCGACAGTACTTTTTGGGCCTAAATAAGACAATATACATATGACAGCACACGTATGTAGAAAAACTGCGTACTATTTTTATACCCTACACCACTTCGTGGACTAGGGTATTATAAGTTAGTTTCGCGCCAAATGTTTGTAACACCAAGAAATAATTGAGCTAGAACCACCTTTAAGTATACGGATCGACTTAGAATCACCAGCTGAATCGATTTAACGATGTCTGTCTGCCCGTCCGTCCGTCTGCTGTCCATCTAAGCTTGTTCGCACTCTACAGGTCGCAATTGTGGTTCGATTGTCATGAAATTTGGCAGGAGTTACTTTTTTTGGCCAAGGACACTTGGTATTGATTTAAATTGAGAAAATCGGTTCAGATTTAGATATAGCCTCCATACAAATATCCCTATAATTTACACTGATCCCATTTTACATGGGATCATGACCAGATATTCAGCATCGTGTGATATTTGAACTATAAACAGCTCACGGGAAAGTGGACCACATGGGTCTATATTTTGACATAGCCCCCATACAAATGTACATCCGATTTACAATATTAGTGCTCTAAAATTCACATTTTACATCGGATTATGATCAAATTTTCCACACAATGTTAGATTTAGACTAGAAACACCTATTTTGAAAACCAGCTATATAGGTCAATGTTTTGGTATAGCCCCCAAACAAATGGGCCCCAGTCGACACTATTATCGCTCTAGAACCCACATTACATTGGATCTTGATAAAATCATGTTTTATTTCAATAAAGAATACCTACATTGAATGCAATCTATAAAGACCCACTTTTTAATGTATCGCCCTTGCAAATGGTCCCCTATTTTATTTATTACCTCTCTAGGACCCACATTTTACATCGGAAGTTTTTCAAATTTAGCAGATTATATTATATTTCAACTAGGAATACATACTATGAAAGTCAAATATATGGGTCCATATTTTGTTATAACCCCCATAAAAATTGGGGCCCCCATTCTACTCTATTACATCTCTAGAACCCACATCGTGCATTGGATCTCGATATAATTTTGCATATCATGTCATATTTCAACTAAGAATACCTAATTTGAAAGTGATCTATCTTCATCTTTTTAATGAAGAGCCCTTAAAAAGACCCCATTTTAATTTTTACCCCTCAAGAACGCAAATTTTACATCGGATTTTTTTTTAAATTTTGCAGATTATATTTTATGTGTCTACTCTAATACAGCTCTAGAAACTACGTCTTACATCGGATCATGATATATTTCAACTATGAATACCTACCGTGAATGAGAAATGTATAGGCCAATGTTGTTATATGCCTCTTTTCAAATGTCGGTCCAATTCATCCTATTACTACTGTATAATTTGTATTTGTCTGCCGGAAAATTGGATCAATTATTTACCACATTTGTTTGAACGTTTCTATTTTCCCCTTAAATAGTAAAAGATGAATTAACTAAATAAATAAGAGGGGAATGTTGAAATTGTTGTTAGTACTAAACTAATACAGACAGAACAAGTAAGGAAAGGCTAAAGTCGGGCGGGCCGACTATATAATACCATACACCACTCCCTGTGTATGTACCTCGCTTTGATTACTAAACCCAGGTATTTCATGGGAGCAATTTTATGTAGTTCATACAAATTATATAATTTATATTCATATAATTTATATGCTATAAATTCATCTTCAGTCAAATTTAACGAGTATGGTAATTGATCTAATTGTCCGATAGACAAATACAAATTATACAGTAGTATACCAAAGTCATTTCAAAGTATGGACATATGGACATAACCCAAACAATTCTCATTGCAATTCAATTCGGGAAAAAAGTGAAATCGGGAAGGATTTTTGCATCCTGTTAATGTATGTGCTTGAAAAAAAATGTTAAATCGGAAAGGACATTTGTATGGGGGTATATTGAAACCTGGAACGATGTGACCCGCTTTCACCATGTCTGTTTATTGGTGAAATATAATATGTAAAATTTGGCCAAAATCGGTTAAACATTCGGGAGCAACATTTGTATAAGGGCTATATGTAAATCTGAACCTATCTCGCCCACTTTCACCATAGATGTTTCTAGTTCGATTATAAGATGTTGTGCCAATTTTAAAGAAAAACGGGTACAATGTGTGGATTTTAGAGCGGAAAAAGTGAAATCGGGAGCGACATTTTTATGGGGGCTATATCTAAATCTGAACCGATCTTACACAATGTTGCATACGTGTTTCTAGTTGGATTATAAGATGTTCTGCCAAATTTAAAGAAAATCGGGTACAATATGTCGTTTCTAGAGCGGAAAATGTCAAATCGGGAGCGACATTTGTATGGGGGCTATATCTAAATCTGAACCGATCTTACCCAATTTTTGCATACGTGTTTCTAATTGGATTATAAGATGTTCTGCCAAATTTAAAGAAAATCGGGTACAATATGTCGTTTCTAGAGCGGAAAATGTCAAACCGGGAGCGACATTTGTATGGGGGCTATATATAAATCTGAACCGATCTTACCCAATTTTTGCATAGGTATTTCTAGTTGGATTATAAGATGTTGTGCCAAATTTAAAGAAAATCGGGTACTATATGTGCTTTATAGGGCGGAAAAAGTCAAATCGGGAGCGACATTTGTATGGGGGCTATATCTAAATCTTAACCGATTTCCTCCAAATTCAATACCGATGGTCATTGGCCAGAAAAAATATCATCTGCCAAGTTTCATGACAATCGGACAACAATTGCGACCTGTAGAGTGCGAACAAGCTTAGATGGACAGCAAACGGACAGACGGACGGACAGACAGACATCGTTAAATCGACTCAGCTGGTGATTCTAAGCCGATCGGTATACTTAAATTTCGGTCTAGCTCGATTATTTATTGGTGTTACAAACATTTGGGGCGAAACTAACTTATAATACCTAGCCCACGAAGTGGTGTAGGGTATAAAAATTATACTTAAAGCATTTTTAACATATAGTCTTCTCTTTCAACTGATGCCCAAATCGCATCACGAGAGATTTCACTTTTACTATATACTCGCATGTTGCTACGTGAAACGTAAAGTAATAAGGCAAATCCAATGCAGTTTGTATTTACTTATTTATAAAGTTATTTTCAATGATAATATATCAAATTAATATTTTGTATGTTACCAACAAACCGAAAACATTACCTCTATATCCAAGACAAACACATTTGATCAACTTAAACATATTTTTATTTACTATACAGTGACAGATGTGGCTATTTCTGAACGCATAAATGATTCATTATTCATAATTTAAACTTGTTCAGGATTCTGATCAATGAACAATTTAATTTGCATTCCACTCTCATTTAGTCTATGGGAAAATAAGAACCTCTTGTAATATGTCCATACCCACACCCACTAATGATCTTTGATACTATCTAAAAACACTTATGATTGCTCATAAATACATTTGTACTTTATTGTCATTAACGCCATAAATTGCTATTTTCACATTCTTGTTCTTATTGATTATAAACAAGTTTTAATTATAACACACCTCATTACATTACACCGTGCGACAGAATGAAACAATAAATAATTCCAATAACTGACACGGAACATTACAAAACTGCGAACTTAAATTGCCATGATGATATAATTATTATTTCTTTTAATTTTGCTAATGTGTCAATAACGCGAGATAGATTCCATCATTGGTAATCTCAATATTCAAACCATTTCCAAAAGTTCCAAATATTGAATTTTTTAATAAAATTCGCAGTAACATCCACATTCATATTCCGATTTATTTTTAAGGTGATAAGTGTGATTTTGCAATGTTATTAACCCATTAACGGTCGCAATTTTATAATTTTTTAATAAAAAATGCATACTAGTCGTATGAAAAGCTTTTTATTTAAAATTTATCAAAATTTTGCTTAAATTGGGAGGAAAACTACAAACAAGCTATGAAATGGAACAAACATTTTCCTTAGCTTCTCAGATTTTAATGAAAGTTGGCAATTTTTTTCTTCTGAATAAGGAAATTAGATTTTATTTCCCTATTTTCAATAAATATAAAAATGTAGACAATGGGTTGAATCAAAAATAAGGAATTTTGTCATAAAATTTTTTTGAAAAATTAATAAATTTTATCTGGCAGGAGATATTTTTTGCGAATTTCAAGCATCTATTTTAATATAAAATGATCAAATCTAAGGTAAATTAAAAACAGTGTAGTATATAGAAATATATATCTTTAACGCATTTCAAGCAAATCGCTTCTAGTTTAATATTAAAATTATCAAATCTATTTTTTATTTTTTTTTATTCCCTGTAATATTTTAATAAACAAAAAGTACCTCTTCGTTTTATAAAAAGAAATATATTAATAGATAATGGAGTAAAAAATAAAAATTACAAAAAATTAATAGGGATAATGAAAATCACTTACTTTGCCTGTTTGCTTTGTTTAATGTGTGGACAACGTGGACAAATATTTTGGCGTTGTCCACTCATGAGCAAGTCGTTTTTTTACGATTTTCTTCTTACTTTCACTATTTTCTGTTAAACAATATTATTTCGGAATTATAAAATGTATAGTTTTTAAGATTTGATAGTATTATTTGAGTCTAGAAGAGATGTGATTGAAATTCGCCAACAAATTGAGAATCTTTAGAATTACCTTATGGCAAATTTCCTGAATTTCGATCCACCCTATTGTCGGTACATGCAGTTGTATTTTCTTTTTTCAAAAGTACAAACACATATTTATTATACCCTACACCACTTCGTGGACTAGAGTATTATAAGTTAGTTTTCCGCCAAATATTTGTAACACCATTAAATAATCGAGCTAGACCCACCTTTAAGTATACGGATCGGTTTAGAATCACCAGCTGAATCGATTTACCGACGTCTGTTTGTCTGTCCGTCTGGTGCGCATCTAACTTGTTCGCAACCTACAGGTCGCAATTTTTGTCCTATTATCATGAAATTTAGCAGAAGTTACTTTTTTTGGCCAAGGACGATCAGTATTGAATTTGCCAAGGATGATCAGTATTGAATTTGGAGGAAATCGGTTCAGATTTAGATACAAATGTAGCTCCCGATTTCACTTTCTCCGCCCTATAAAGCACATATTGTACCCAATTTCCTTTAAATTTGGCACAAAATCTTATAATCCAACAAGAAACACCTATGCAAAAATTGGGTAAGATCGGTTCAGATTTAGATATAGTCCCCATACAAATGTCGCTCCCAATTTCACTTTTTCCGCTTTAGAAACCACATAGTGTTCCCGATTTTCTTTAAAATTGGCACAACATTTTATAATCGAACTAGAAACACCTATGCTGAAAGTGGGTAATATCGGTTCAGATTTAGATATAGCCCCCATACAAATGTCGCTCCCGATTTCATTTTTTCCGCTCTAGAAACAATATATTGTACCCGATTTTCTTTAAAATTGGCACAACATTTTATAATCCAACTAAAAACACCCATGGTGAAGGCGGGTTAGATCGGTTCAGATTTAGATATAGCCCCAATACAAATGTTGCTCCCGAATGTTTAACCGATTTTGGCCGAACTTTACATATTATATTTCACCATTAAACATACATGGTGAAAGCGGGTCACATAATTCCAGGTTTCAATATACCCCCATACAAATGTCCTTTCCGTTTTAACATTTTTTTATCAAATACATACGCTTACATGATTTAAAAAATCCTTCCCAATTCCATTTTTACTGAATTGAATTGTAATGAGATAGAAAGTGGGTGTATCATATAGTGGCTAGGTCCGTCTTTAGCCTTTCCTTATCTGTTTTGAGGAGATGCCCATATGTCCATACTTTGGAATAACCCAAATGGGGCCCATTCTGCTCTATTACAGCTTTAGAAACTACATCTTACATCGGATCTTCATCAAATTTTGCAGATCATTATATGTTTCAACTATGAATACCTACCGTGAATGAGAAATATATAGGCGCATGTTTTGGCACAGACCTCAAGTGTTGTTACAGGCCCCTTCCATTGTCCGTCCGATTCATCCTATTACCGCTGTATAATCTGTATTTATCATTGTTTCCAATTTTTCCTGATAGTGTTATATTTACTTTACGCAGAATATCTGCTGGAAAATTGGATCAATTACTTTGTTATTTACCATATTCATTAAATTTGACTAAAGATGAATTATAGTATAATTTATATGAACTACATAAAATTGCTCACATGAAATACCTGGGTTTAGTAATCAAAGCGAGGTATATACGCAGGGAGTGGTGTAGGGTATTATATAGTGGGCCCCGTCCGACTTTAGCCTTTCCTTACTTGCTTTCACACTATATTTGTCAAACTAATTATCAAAAATACAGATTAATGTTATAATCTTGAAGAAATAAAAATAAGCATATATGCTATTACACCGTACGACAATTTAAAAAAAAAACTGTTACATTTGAACCGTATGAAATTATAGGCAAAATGGAGTTACTTGGCTTTTTTAGTTTTTCATTTCCTCATCCTGTTGCCCCTTCCTTTATCCTTTGAAACTTAAACAAGGTTTCAATGGTTTACATTTTTCAAAAAATTATTTTATATACTTGATCCCACCTTATGCTAACCGAATTAGTGTCAATTAAAGAGGAGGATATTTATTAAAAATACAGCAAATAGTTCAGAATTGACATCTATTTCTGATTTACCCCTTAGTTTTTCTAGTTTATCCGTATCTTCTTTTTTAAGAGAACTTTAAATGGTTGTTAATACCAAACTAATACACATAGAAGCTTGAATATTAAAGTATTTTTTAGCTCATATTATCTTCTTTGATTTAGCGTTTAGGATGCGAATAAGTGTTAAAAATAATTTTTGAAAAATTGTGTGAACTTTGTAGTCCTTTTAAGGGGCAACAGGATGAGACAATGAAAACCTAAAAACGCCAATTACCTCTACTTGACCTATAGTTTCAGATGTATATCATCTGGTTCAAGTGTAATATGGACTGTCGGATAGTGTTATATATTGAGGTGACGATACTTATGTTTCAGCAATCATAAATATTACAAATATTTTTTTTTATTATAAAGTCTATAGATACAAATATCCTTACAGATACATATATACACTTAGATACCACAAATTAAGTATTTAAATAAAGAATAATTTTTCTTTTAATAGAGTTTTTGTTTTCTGATAATTCAATAATGTGATAGAATTTATTAAATTGAACAAAGTATCATTATTGGCATAGTTGGAACGGAAATAATTATAGTGGATCAAATGAAAATATCTAGTTGATCTTGTCGGAATATTTATCATCATTCTACTCGGAATGGATGTTGCCCTGGATAACATTCATAAGGAAAGTAATGTTCAACATAGTACGGCGACTCTTCAAAGAAGACAACTTGATAAGACCAAGCCTAAATTCATATGAAGGCAGTGTACGAAGTTCCATCCTGGCCCACGCAGACAAAATAAAAGGAATTGTTTCTGGACAGATTCCATAAGACTACTATGAATAGTATAGGATGGGTCCCATATTACTGAACCATATTCAAGAATGCACCTAACCAAAGAGGTATATAATTGTTTAGTGACAGAAGGATCGGAAAATTCCTTACTCCAACGTTTCATAAAACCAAGAGCACCATAAGCTTTGTTTACTATCATAGAAATGTGAGACCTGAAGTTCAAACATTGATCCAATAGAATTCCAAGATCCAAAAAGGAAACTACATACTCGAGTTTATGATCACCAAAAAAATAATTAGTTTCTAAATTTCTAGCTCTAGAAGATGTTTGCATTTCAACATATTTAGTTCCATTAAATTAATTTTACACCACTCATGAAAACTATTAAGATCAGACAGTAGAAAACATTGTTCAGTGGGGTCTTTAAAGGATCGAAATATTTTTACATCATCAGCATACAATAGAATATTAGAATGACGAACTACAGAGGGAAGATCATTAATAAATATTGTAAATAGAATCGGACCAAGATGACTTCCTTGTGGTACAGCGGATGATACAACTATATTTCGTGAAAGAGCTTTTCCAAATTTTACTCTTTGAATTCGACCATCTAAATATCATTTTAACCACGATAATAATGTTTTACTAAATCTATTTTCATTAGCAGAAGGTTGTGATTAACTTTATCAAAAGCCTTGCAAAAGTCTGCATAAATGTAATCAGTTTGCATTCCGTTTCTAAAACCATCATTTATAACTGTAGTAAGTTCCAAAACATTCGTTATAGTTGATCGATATTTACGGAATCCATGTTGGCAAGACGACAACAATGAGGAAACTTGGTGCCATAACATATCAGTCATAATTTTTTCTAATAGCTGCGGAATGGCACTTAGTTTTGCAATGCCTCTGTAATATGATACTTCAATCTTGCTACCAGATTCAAAAAGGGGGATTATATATGATTCCTTCCATAAAGGTGGTAAATATCCAAAACTTATTGATTTATTAAAGATTATCGAAAGAGGGTATGATAAAGTATCAGCACAGTATTTAAGAATGTTATTGGGGATCCCGTCTGGACCAGGATTAAATGTGTTATTTAATGCCTTCAAATTTTCCAAAACCGTAAATCTGCTTATAATTGAAACATTTATAGGTGAAGCTTCAACAATATTATAAGGATAAGGAATAGACCGATCAAAATTTTTATTTGAGTAGGTCGATGAGAAAAAGTCTGCAAATAAGTTGATAATTGATAAATCATCATCTGCTAAAATGGAACCAAATTTTAAAGAGCTAGGGAAACTACGAGATCGACGTTTGGAACTTATAAACTTATAGAAAGATATAGGGTTATTTCTCAATTGATTTTTCATGGTGATTATGTAATTCTTGTATGAACTTCTGTTCGCAATGTTGTATTCAGATATTGCAATCGAATATTTAGAAAAATCAGCAGAGGAACCAGTTTTTTGTATTTTTTAAATAATTTATTTTTCTTATTCTTTGATTTAGCTAAATGAAAATTGTTCCAAGGTGGGCCAATAGTATCATGTTTAAAAATTTTAGGAACTGATTTTGAGATTTCATCTTCCCAGGTACATTAAAATCCTTTATGACTTAATAACGATCTGACTTTTATACATGTTTTATTCCATCCGTCCATAGCAATTGACTGTACTTCTTGGTTATTGGAAATTCATTTTTTTTAATTTAATAAACATTTTACATATGATGATTACAATTCAATAGAAGACGTCTGCCATTACAACAGAGGTCGGTTCCCACAATGTTCGTATTTGAAAAATCATAGCAAACACTTTATATTTATTTTAGTCTTGTGTCACAAAAATATACCCCTCCAAATTTCTTGTAATTAAACATGCAGGACGTCATCGTTCCTACAAAAACACAAACACGATACAGTTACTTTTAATGAACTGTTTCAAATTGATTTAATTACAATTGGAATACTTGCACAAACCCTACCTTCTATATTATTGGTATGTGTTTTTGCTCATTTCCTCCACAAAAGAACATTTCTTGTATAATTAAATTAAACCGTGCCACTGTTAAAAATGCTGTTGTATCAATTCCGTGTGGAATTTCAATTTACAATACGAATAACATGAAGACTTCATTACGAAAACTTTGAACAACAGCTAATTTTACCAAAACTACTTAACTTTTGCCAAAGGAAAAGGTAAAAGAGGGCAATGAAGCCCAGCTCCAGCAGCAGACAGTAGTAGTAACAACAAAACAGAACACGATCTTTGCATTCTTACAATGCCACAACAGCCGAAGTTACTTTTGAATACGTTAAAGAACCCACTGCTTTTACGCTAAATAGCCAGCAATGTTTAAAATTTCGTTAATTGGTGCTTCACGTGTAAATAATTTTAAATTAAATTAGCTTCTTTTGGTAGAAAGTAAATGGAGGAGCTATGAAATGGTGAAGGAGGTGAGAGAGGTGAGAGAGGAGGATCTTAAGTTAAGGGGATTGTAATGATGAATAACACAATAACCTGGAACATAATTATTTTTTGATATAAGGCTTATTTGAGAAGATATGACCATTCAAGTAGGTAAAAACTCAATGATCTCACACAAAATATTGGGACTCTCGGTATCATATAAGCTAATTTATTTCTCTAGCAGTGTCCGCTACCTTGCACGGGGAAAAACAGTTATCTGGATAGAATTTATTCAATTTTCTTTTGTGTGGATATAAATAAATCTAATCTAATAGCAAATAAATTTGAACAAGCAAAAAAACGTTAAGTTCGGCCGGGGCGAATCTAATATAACCTCCACCACGGAGGAGCATTTCACAGTATCATATGTTTCGCGCGCACAGTAGAATGCGCACTCCTAATTTCATGATTCTAGCTACAGGCGATTGCTTGGTACCAGTTCCACTCATTTTTCCATTTCGACCCTAAAAGGACGTATATAGAAAAAATCGTTCCTCTTTTATCAGCGTTTACGTAGCCAGACGAGTCAAAATACTGAATATAATGATACAGCTGTTTGATTGTTGCCGAATTTAATCCCATTTATATCCTGATGGTACGAATTTCGAAAGATCTCTTTTTTTCGCGTTACCGCAGTCAGAGAAGTGTACACACCGAATTTCATTATTATAACTGCAGCTGCAGTTTGGTCGTTACCATTTTGATTCCCATTCGCCCCATTTTCCGCCTAAACGTACAAATTATGAACAAATAATTTTTATATCGCATCTTCACAGTCAGATGAATGTACACACCGAATTTCATGATTTCAACTTCAGTGGTTTGGTTGGTTACATGTTTATCCCTTCTTTCCAATTCTATCCCTTAAAAGTACGAATTTAGAAGAAATCATTCCTCTTCCCTCTATATAACGTATCAATGCAATTAGAGGGATTTACATTCCAAATTTCATGTTCCTATCTGTTATCATTGGTACCATTTTTATTCCTTTTTGCCCGCTAAAACGGGTGCTTACTTTTTGGTGTTTTTACGCTGCAAAAGGAATGTACGAAACAAATTTCAAATTATTCAAATGTTTGGATTGGTACAATTTGTATTTTTCTTTAAAAGTGCAAATTAAAAAAAATCCGTTTATGTTGTGCTTTTACTAGATCAGAGGAATGAACACGCCGAATTTCACGATCCTAGCTGCAATACATTAGTTGGTACCATTTTTATCCCATTTTATCCCGTTTTTTTCCTTAAACATACAAATTGCGAAATATCCATTTTTGTTTTGTCAGAGGAATATATATGCTGTTTTTACGACTATAGCTGCAATACTTACATTAGTACCATTTTTATCCTTTTTTTGTATTTTAGCCCCTTAAAATTACAAATTTCGAAAAATCCCTATTTGTCACGAGTCTGCATGTTAAAGGGGAGACATACACCGAATTTCGTGCTTCTAACTACTGTCATTTAGTCAGGACAAAGCTCGGTGTTTATCCCTTTTTGTCCCATTTTACCCCATAAAGTACGAATTGCGAAAAACGGTGTCCATTCTTAGTCCACATCTGCACCATATTTGGGAACAACCCTTTAAATTGCATGACCCTGGCTTCAGCCGATTGGTCTTGGTCCGTCAATAACACAACAGTTGTATATAGATATGGGAGATGCCTCTCACAATTTTTCAATACCGACCATTTTGCTCAAGTACTACAATTAATATCGGATATACTCACACAAAATTTCAAAACTGTCTCTGTTATAGAAGGGATTACATTTCATAATTCCTTTCAATTTCGTATGGGAGATGTGACCACAAAGTAAAGACCTCTAATATTGTCAGAACCAAACGAAATTGCAGGTCGAGGACGAACGCTATTTACAAATAATCCCCCATGCTAATTTTACCCATTTCATTTTTTTCCGCTCTACAAACACATATTTTAACGTTTTTTTTTCACTTCTGTTACAACATCCCATAAAAAACTCTCATTACCAAGTAATGTGGGGAATAAGGCAAAACCAAAAACTTCCTCTACTTATTTTTCGGATCCGTTTCTAATTATTTTTATAAAGGGATTGTAAAAAATAAGTACTTCCATGCACGCTTACGAAAAGTTAATAAATAAGTACTTCTAAACGAGTTGTAAAAAAGTGGCCTCAATAAAATACAAAATAAGTCATTATTGATAACTAGACAAATAATGTATTATCAATAATGGGCTTAATAAGTGATGAAAACAACATTTTTATTAAATTATATACTTTGTGTCGACTTATCAACAATCTAAATACAGAATTTAGGGCTGTTTTTCTTTAAGCCTGGATAACTAAGCCCGTTAACAACAGCACAAAAGAGTAGCAAATTAATTTTTAAAATCTGAAGTTCTATGAAATTTAACTTACTACTTAACTACTTATTTAAACCATTATAAGGATGTAATTATTTCATACTTCAAAATAATGTAGGGCGAAACGAGCTGTCATTACTAGGTAATGCTAAACATAATGAGGTATCATTACCAAGTTTTTGCTGGGACGTTATATTTTATATGAAAAACAAGTAAAGAAAGGCTAAAGTCGGGAGGGGCCGACTATATGATACACTCCACTTTCTATCCGAATACAATTCAATTCTGTAAAAAAAGTGCAAACGGGAAGAATTTTTGTATGTTTCCTAATCACAGGCTGGTCCAATTTGTCAAATCGATAAGACTATTTGTATCGGGGCTATATCCAAAAATGGAATGAAGTGACTAACTTTCACAATAAGTTCTTCCAGTTCAAGTATAACGTGTTATGCTCAATTTGAAGAAATTCGGTGAAAATGAAATTCTGTTAAAATATGTGGTTTATAGAGTGGAAAAAGTGAAATCGGGAGTGAAATTTGAATGGGGGCTATATATAAATCTGAACCAATCTGGCCTATTTTCAGCACAGGTCATCCTAGTTTAAATATAAGAGGTTTTGCAATCTGATAAAATATGTGGTTTCTAGTGTGGAAAAAGTTGAATTGGGAACGAAATTTGTATGGGAGCTATATTTAAATCTGAACCGATCTAACATATTTTTACCACAGGTGTTTCCAGGTCAAATGTATGATGTTTCAATTTTTAAGAAAATCTGAAAAGAGTCAAATCGGGAGTGAAATTCGTATGGGGGCTATATCTAAATCTGAACCGATTTTCTTCAAATTAAATAGCGTTCGTCCTTATCCCGAAAAACTTCGTGGCGCAAAGTTACGTTTGCTTCTGGCAACAATTGCGACCTGCAATTTGATTACAAGAATAGATGGACGTTGCTAAATCTATTCAAAAAGTGATTCTAAGTCGATCGGTATACTTAACTATGGGTCAATCTCGGTGTTACAAACAATCTGGGTGTTACAAACAAATGCACAAAGGCATAATACTCTCGTGGAGGGTATAATGAAGATTTCTCGCATCAACGAGAATGTACAAAAACTATTTTACAAATGCACTAAATTTTGATATACATATGTTCTTGAATTTATACACGGTTATTCAAACATCTAATATTCTCAACTTTGAAGTTATTTTTTACATTTGGATCATGTATACGTTTCAGCGTTGTTTTTTCATCAATGGCAATAGTGTTTAACGATTGTCAACAAACATTCTATGTTATTCCTACATGATATTAAATATATCAAACTGAATATATCTGAAATGTCTCTTGTATTTTTTTAGAAAAATGTAAACTTTTTTGTGTTTCACATCGGCTTTTTGTTACAACCATAATTTGAGCAATAAAAAATACTCCCATGAATGCACAAGAGTTATATATTGGTTTCGAAATTAATATTCATGACCAGAAATAGTCGAATGACTTTGTTCCGATCGCGTTTCAGAAGCACCTGCAAGTATGTGTACACTAGAATGGGTCTACTGTTGGTGGTTTTGGTGACCGCTCACATGAAAGTGTCGTAAGGCACCATTTGGTTCTGATCTGTTCAAAATTATGATTATTAAAATATTTAGTTGTGGTGAGAAACTAATTTTTTAACTGACTTAAAAGACACATATATTTTGCACTCCATAACATACAAAATAAATGTCGTCAAATCGTCTCAGGTCAGATTTTCTCAGGACTTTATAACCATTGAACTTACAGGTACTTGGATAGCAAACCACATCGACATTGTATGACATGCAAAAATACAAAACTAAATTATTAAATTGAAAATTAAAAGTCCTGTAAAAAAGACAAACGACCACGAAATAAAAAAAAACTGAGTATGAGTTTTTCTTATTAGTGACCTATAGTTTCACTTCTATATAATCTCCTTCTTGGGAGGGAAACCATGTCGCACGGTTTTATTGTAACATCCTCCCAATTTATCGATTGAAAGACCAAAATTTCAGATGTTTTTTTTTTTCAAAAATTAGCTTTTTGTAAGACTAGAATGTGTTTACGATGCAAATAACCCCATATTTCAGTTTTTACATCATATTTAACCCACTGAGAACCAACAGTAAGAACAAAATTGTAGGCCCTTAATGGGTTAGGGAGTTCTAAAAATTGGAATTGGTCACCAATACCTCTTTAAAGATCCAACAAAAACACAAAGCGAACTAAAAATATGGAAGTTATTGCGGTTTTTATAAAAAGTGCAACAAAAATTGCACAAAAATGTTAAAATTCTACCCTATATTCCGGGTTAAGATGCAAGATGCAGATAAGGCACGGACAAGATTTTAATTTCTAGCAGGTTTTTTCTAAATACCATTCTCACCGTGGATTTTATTCAAGAAAAACCTGATTTATAGAGGTTATTTTGAACGCGTTCAGCTCACGAACGGACAATGATAAAATCGAAATATTTTGGGAGAACACATAAAACAAACCAATCTTTCATTTTAATCGGGAACATCCACTACTTTTATTTTGAAGCCACTCTAATATATATATTAGGTCTATATTCGTAAATAATATGATCGGCTCTTAGTTTTTGAATGTAAGTTAAATGCAACAAGTAAAACGGTGTTAAGTTCGGCCGGGCCGAACTTTATATACCCTCCTCCATGTATTGCATTACATAGAGGTCACTCGATTTGCTTCAAATTTGGCACAGTACACCATAATTGAAGTGGAACCAGCTATGGTGAAAATCGGTTCAGATTTAGGTATAGCCCACATACTATTGCCGCACCCGATTTGACTTTTCCGCTCCATAAAGCACATATAGTACACGATTTTCTTCAAATTTGACTTAACACCTTAAATATAACTAGAAATACATGTGGCGAAAGCGGGTTAGATCGGTTCAGATTTAGATATAGCCCCCATACTAATGTCGCTCCCGATTTGACTTTTTCCACTCTAGAAACCACATATTTCACCCGATTTGCTTCAAATTTGGCACAGCACCCTATAATTGAACTGAAAACAGCTATGGTCAAGGTGGGTAAGATCGGTTTAGATTTAGATATAAATTTTTTTATATATATACAAATGTTGCTCCCAAATGTTTAACCGATTTTGACCAAACATTACATATTATATTCCATCTATTAACATACATAGTGCGGGTCGCATCGTTCCATGTTTCAATATACCCCCATGCAGATGTCCTTTCCGATTTAAAATTTTTTGTCAAACACATACATTTACAGGATACAAAAATCCTTCTCGATTTCACTTGTTTACAGAATTGAATTGTAATTGGATAGAAAGTGGAGTGTATCATAGAGTCGGCTCCGCCCGACTTTAGCCTTTCCTTACTTGTTTTAATATAGCCAAACCAAAACAAATACAAATATTGAAAGAATAATTTCAGAAACAAATATAATATTTTTATTATTTCGAACCACTTTTATAAGGCAAGGTACACTATATATATCGAAATAATTCTTCAAGTCAATTAATAAATATAAATAACAAATATTCTTATATTTGCATTTTCAAAAGGCTTAAATACCATAAAAATTGGTAAATAGTGGTTGCTACAGTTGGTTGTATTTCCATTCTATTTTAATTTCAAAAACCATTATCTCACGTACATAGTGCAAAATGATTCTTGATTCAACCAATTTTTGCCGTAAAAGTAGAAGAGTACGAATTTGGAAGAATCTTTTTATTTTGTCTATGCAGTCAGCGGAATGTATACACCGAATTCCATGATTCTAGCTGCGCCCATTTAGTTGGTACCATTTTTCCTATTTTAACCCCTTAAGAGTAGTACTTTCTAAAATCTCTTTATTTTACGTGTCTAGGCAATAAGAGGGATGTACAAAGAATTTCAACATTCTACTATATACCTCTGTACCCATTATATCTCTTGAAAATACGAATTTGTAAACTTCTGTCTACGCAGTCAGAGTAATGTATACTCCGAATTTCATGACGCTAGCTGCGGTCATTCTGTTGGTACTATTTTTATCCCTCTATTCCCATTTTACCCCTTAAAAGTACGAATGTGGAAAGAATACTTATACATTATATATTTACTCAATTATAGGAATGTACACACCGAATTTCGTGTTTCTAGGTGTTGTCCTTTGATACGTACCATTTTTATCCATTTTTTGCCCTATTTCACCCCCTAAGAATAAAAATTGCTTTATGGTGCACGTTTTTGTTATCGGGGGAATGCGCATACCGAATATCGAGTAAGTACAAGCAGAATATGTTGAAATACTCTAAAATATTACGGGTTATTATGGGCATTTTTAGTCCTTGTGAGGGAAAAAATTCTATTCTTCCCTTTGGGCCGATTTCCCCCAGTTTCAATCCCAACTGATCTACGACTATAAGACGCATTTGTGGAAAATTTGTACGTCCTAGCTTCTTTCGTTTAGATGGTAGCATACTTTCAATAGACGGACGGACATGGCTAGAACGTCTTAGAATTTTATGACGATCAGGAATATATATACTTTATAGGGTCTCAGATCGATATTTCAGGGTGTTACAAACGGAATGACAAAGTTGGTATACCCCCATCCTGGAGGTGGAGGGTATAAAAAACGTGCTTAAATACTCTAAAATATTAGGGATATTATGGATATTTGCAGTTCTTGTGAGGGAAAATGTTTGCCCATTGGACCGTCGAGTTGCAATCCCAACTGATCTACGATTATAAGACGCATTTATGGAAAATTTGTACGTCATAGGTCCTTTCGTTTAGATACTAGCGTGCAGACGGACGGACAGAAGGACATGGCTAGATCGTCATCGTCGAAAGGATTTTCGGTCGATATTTCAAGGTGTTACAAACGGAATGACAAATATAGTATACCCCCATTTTGGAGGTGGAGGGTATATAATAAATGTCTTTTTTTTGTCAAGCGCAGGCGAATACAAAGACTGTGATTTACTTAAGCCGCCATTTGTAGTAAATAAATTTAAAGCTTAAATGCCGCTTCGTTTTGGACTTTGTGAGTTATTCTTATTCTCCAATAAATTTGATGTTTTACAACTGACTGAGGTATGCTTAGAATACTAAGTCCTTGGCAGACGTTGTGATCCATTGCATTGTATTCTTCACCTTGGCTTTCGTTTGAGGTATGTGAGTGAAACGAAGAATTAAAAAAATGTTTAGCATATTTTTGTTGTCGTGTATAAAAGAGTTTTAATGGACAAATTATTGGTTTGGCGCTATAGTAGAGAATGAAAAAGTCCATGTTTTGACTTGTATTTCCGTTGTGTTTATATGAACATACATAAATTCACCTTTTATTCGTTGAATGAAATGGTTGATTAAACGATTGTAAGATTGATGATATTGACAGTGTTGGCAAATCTGCACAAACATCTGCAAAATTACCAAAAAGTCGGCTACTTAAACTGTCATTATATAACGATTTTTTTTTGAATTAGTAATATAACTTTAGAACGGAAAAATATTTCTTTTACGAAATTTCAGATGCAGAGTAGTTATTAGAACACGGAAG
The DNA here is from genome assembly GCA_947397865.1 of Polietes domitor. Classification (NCBI taxonomy): domain Eukaryota; kingdom Metazoa; phylum Arthropoda; class Insecta; order Diptera; family Muscidae; genus Polietes; species Polietes domitor. The sequence goes on along the minus strand of OX377618.1, from coordinate 240,423,346 downwards.
GAAAGTGCTACTGACGGAATTCATTATTTATTCATTCAATGACTACCATCTTAAATATACGCTGAATAAAGATAATTATACCATTATTATTATTATTTCTTTCTATTATTATTATCGGGGTGTTTGTAGTTCAACGTATCTAGAAACACAGATAATATTTAAGATGAATTTAAATTTGTTATGAACGAACTTGCAAGACAATTGTGTAGTAATATCATCTATTCTCTAGCAGAAATATTTTAAAGTACAGATAAACCCAAGTTATATTTCAAACTTGGTTCAAAATTGTTAACCACAATATGTAGATTCTCCAAATCACAAACCTTTTATTTTCCAACCTACACCACTGAAGCAATATCGAACAACAAAAAACCCCACCCAATTATTTTCTCATTCATAAATGTTATCATCAACATGTTTCAATTAACAAACCAATAACACGCCACACACCTAGTTCATTTGTATTGTAAAAAAAAACTCCATAACTTTCAAAAAATTAAACTGACATTTGTAGCATGTTCAACTGTCAACGAGCAAGCGCCCCCATTTTTCTAAAAACTCGTAAATTTCTTCCTCACTGTCAATAAACAACAAAAAAATACCGGAATTGACTTAATATTGTTGCTTTCTTCTTGACTTTCAAACGTTTATGCTGAAGGAGAAACAACATGTTTATGTTAATTTAGAGTCTGATACATATTTAAATCAAACTAAATTCCCCACAATACAACTATCACTAACTTTAGCCAATAATAAGGCTGTTTTTCTTTAAGCCGGGTTAACAAGCTGCGATAACAAAAACGTTAATAAAAATTTATTTTTTTGCTCAAAATAAAAAAATATTTTTTTCACATTGTCGCCAACTACAGTATACATATTTGTATCAAAACAAATTTTCAAAAAAAATATTTTGTGTTGACTTTTTTGGACTTAGCCTCGATAACCATATATTTGACTTATACTGGATAATTATCCAGGCTAAGTCCAATATTTTTAATATAAAATATTTTTTTTCAAAAATTGTTTTCATACGCACATTTATATTGCAGTTGGCGATAATTTAAAAAAATAAGTATTTATTTTCAGTGAAATTTTAGTTATCCAGTCTTAAAGAAAAACAGCCTTAATAAATCTATAAAATTTAATATTTATAATGAAGCTCAGGATAAATTCATAGAAACTATCCGAAATGGCTAAATCAAAAAGGATCAAAAGGTAAGGTTGGAAGATTCGTTTCGATTCACAAATATGTTAATATTGTGTGAAAGATATCCATAACATTGTAACTAATTATTCAGGTTTTTTTTCTTAGATAGAAAACACAGTTTTTAAAAAGATGTATATGACATTTATTCGGTTGCTAGGAGGACCATATGGCTTCACAAAGTGTATGTTTTTCCAAAAATTGTATTTGTTATATTTTATGATATGGAGGGGTGTAGCTGAGTGAGGCACCTGAGGCGCGTGAAGGGAGTGGCAATTTCGCTCATCTTCGAATTTAAACTAAGTTTGGGGAAAATATTATCATGTGCAAAGTTTGAATTGATTCCTTAGCTCCTTTCGATAGTTATCGTGTACTTCTACTCTGTAAAGTGAGGGTATAAAAACAATAATATATATATATAAATATTACAGACTGAAGACTTCAGCACAACCTTTGGTCTTAAACCAAAATAAATGACAACACATACAACATAACAGACCAACTATACATACAAACAACAACAATACACACGAGGTACAGTGAAGACGGACCATAGCGTACAACAACAACCTTTGCATTGTTGCGAGCGATGCGAGCACATGCAAAACATTGAATTGGCAAAGTGAGACTTTAGTGTGTCGACTTAGTTCGGTGGAATATTTTGCTTATCAGCGCTTCTCATTTGTCATATGTGGGCGCTGGTACTAATATAAACCCTGATTTAAGTCAAAGACATACATTCGTTGCGAAAGTTCTGACGAGATGGGGTAGCGCCCATCGAAACTGCGCAGTCAACTTTTAGCTGCAACAATAAAGGTCTCACTTTGCCTTTTTGCTAAATTTAGGTTCTGCTGAGCACAACCTTTGGTCTTAAACCAAAATAAATGACAACACATATTACAGACTTGTAAAACAACAACAATTGTTTAATGTAAACAAATTAATAAAATGATATTAATTAATTAAAGAAATATTGCAGTACATTAACATGAATATTAATACAACAGCAGAAGGGCTTAAAAAGCATATTACATATTAATTACCCAACTCCTTAAAAACACCGTTTCCATGTAATTCTGTTTCCATGTAATTCTGTTAACCTAATGTTATTACTATCGGAGAGTTCGCTGAAAACCGGCGTGGGAATATCATCATCGATCTTAGTTCATGGATTTTTTTAACCATCGCCGAAAAACTTATTTTGTTGAATAATATATATTTGATCAACCTTTTCTCTCAACATATTTTTAACACAATAATTTCCGCTGTCATTGTAAGACCGACAAACTATATTTTCCATCTAGTTTTCACTCATTAAATCCAAAATCGACTTAGGTAAAGAAACGACAGAACAATCTACGGAACCTAAGAATCGTTCTTCTACTTACAAATTGATTGCAAATCTTATAGTTATTACCAATTGCTCTTCTTTAAGGCACTTGGTCCGTTTAACTTTTTAACTTTTTCAGTCATGAGATTGATTAATTTTGAATAGCAAGACTGCAGCAATTTGAGATTTTGTTCAAATGTTTTAAATCTTTATTTAAATCTTCTCTATATCCACTTTCTTTGCGCACCAATACTCACGATTTTCTTCGAGTTGTTTTAAATGTTGCTCCACAAATTGACTATCTATTTTTTGCGATGGTACAATTGAATGCTTGAAAATATTATATATGGTTCTGGTCAAATATTGCAAATAGTGGCGGTCACGTTTCTCAAAGAATACGTGTGCTTCTACATAAAGGTTTATTATACAACTTGAAAGTAGATTATGACTATGAAAGATTTTCTGATGAAAACTAAGTCTATTTTAGTGACATAACACTAATTTGTACTATATGAAGCAATATTTGTTCTCAGATAAGTTTTGACATAACTAGAATTAGATTCCAAGTTGTGCAACAAATATTTTTGTAACACCCTTATATTGATTTAAATAAATTTAAAAAAAAATGTAACTCAGAAAACCTGTTCTGGGGTGGTATTAGACCACCCCGTTCGTACGCCCATGAGCAGGTTAGACGAAATCGTTTCAAGGGACGCTACTCCCCCTTATCAATGTCCAGTGAATTGCAACAAAATTAGTACAATATATGAGCCTCACAAACTCATTTGTATGAGCTATCCTCTGTTGTGAGTGGTGAACAATTAAACAGAAAATAGGACAGTTAATAAAATATTTAGTTAATATGAACTAATATGCAATGCACATAAATATTAAATTAAATTATTAATAAATAAATTAACACTGTCTAATGTTACTTATATTATGTAGTATTAATTAATTTTAAAAAGTTAAATATTTGATGCAATAAATTTGTATTTTTTAAGCAAACTTGATTAAATTGTTAAAATTATACAAAACTAAACATTGTTTATTTATAAAAGTAATACAAAATAAAAAAAGTGTTTCCCGAGTCACGATTCGAACCCGAAAACTTGTGGGCGTTCTTATTCACCTGTGTAAATGCTATTCTTAAAATGTTAGGGGATACTATAAACTTTTTTGAAAGTTGTTTAAAAGAAATTCCTCAAAAGCGGGAAAATGCACATTTGGATTTTGTTATGCGATTGGAACAGTGCTGCTTTGAATATCTCCTGAACGGCAATATATATCTTTATGGCGATAGCAGTAATCGATAGTACTTACCAAGTTTAGTACGATGTGATATGTAGATCAATTTGTCAAAAAATGTCAGTTAGAACCTTGTTGTTTTAAGGTCGCGAACAATCTCCAAATTGAAAGGAAAAATGATTATAATGATGTTAGTCGAACTATTGGGCAATAATAAATACAAATTAAACAAGTAAGGAAAGGCTAAAGTCGGGCGGGGCCGACTATATGATACACTCCACTTTCTTTCCGAATACAATTCAATTCGGTAGAAAATTGAAAACGGGAAGAATTTTTGTATATTTCCTAATCATAGGCTGATATGACCTGACCCAATTTGTCAAATCGAGATGAATATTTGTATCGATGCTATATCAAAGCATGGAATGTGACCCACTTACACAATATGTTCTTCTAGTTCAAATATATAAGTGGTAGCTATATATAAATCAGAACCGATCTGTCCTATTTTCATCACAGGTGCTCCTAGTTTAAATGTAAGATGTTTTGGCAAATTTGAAAACAATCTGATAAAATATTTTGTTTCTAGAGCGGAAAAAGTCAAATTAGGAGCGAAATTAGTATGTGAGCGATATATAAATCTGAACTGATCTGACCCATTTTCACCATGGCAGTTTCTAGTGGAAACATAAGATATTTTGCCAAATATGAAGAAGATCTGTGGTTTCTACAGCAGAAAAAGTCAAATCAGGAGCGAAATTTGAATGGGAGCTATATATAAATCTGAACCGATCTGACCTATTTTCACCACAGGTGTTCTTAGTTTTAATATAAGATGTTTTGCCAAATCTGAAGACAATCTGATACAATATGTGGTTTCTAGAGCGGAAAAAATCAAATTGGGAGCGAAATTTGTATGGGAGCTATATATAAATCTGAACCGATCTGCACCATTTTCACCATGGGTCTTCCTATTGGAAGTATAAGATAATCTAGCAAATTTGAAGAAGATCCGGTAAAATGTGTGATGTCTAGAGCAGAAAAAGTCAAATCGTGGAGCGAAATTTGAATGAGTGCTATATATAAATCTGAACCGATCTGACCTATTTTCACCACAGGTGTTCTTAGTTTTAATATAAGATGTTTTGCCAAATCTGAAGACAATCTGATACAATAAGTGGCTTCTAAAGCGGAAAAAGTCAAATCGGGAGCGAAATTTGTATGGGAGCTATATATAAATCTGAACCGATCTAACACATTTTTACCACAGATGTGTCTAGTTGAAATTTAAGATGTTTCGCCAATTTTGAAGAATATCTGTTAAAAATTGTGGTATCTAGAGTGAAAAGAGTCAAATCGGGAGTGAAATTCGTATGGGGGCTATATCTAACTCTGAACCGATTTTCAAATTAAATAGCGTTCGTTCTTATGCCGAAAAACTTCGCTGTGCAAAGTTTCATTTGATTCTGTCTACAATTGCGACCTGTGTCGTGATTACAAGAATAGATGGACGGAGAGACAGACGGACATTGCTAAATCGATTCAAAAAGTGATTCTAAGTCGATCGGTATAATTAACAATGGGTATATCTCCCTTCCTTTTCGGTGTTACAAACAAATGCACAAAGACATAATACTCTCGTGGAGTGTATAAAATAGAATACTCATTAAGGACCTTGAGCCAAACTATAACATAAAGAATTAAAATCTGTCGCGAAAAACCCATAAAAACAGGCATTTCGTTTTTAATAGAAAAGAAGAAATGTCATATATAAAAGATAAATCGGAAGTTAGAAGATCATATTTGTAGATGTTTTTTTTTTTGAAATAATCATGATTTTTTTTATGTTTGTTTAAATAACGAGAGAAAACACTTTTAAAATAATAGCTGATATCTTACCGAAGAATAAGGGGTTATTTCAAGAAAATCAATGAATAAATGTGGAAGTTATAATCTTTCTTCTAGAAATACATGTCGCCATAACGTATGACTAAATAAATTCAAGCAAAAAAAATGACACATGATTTTTTGAAATTTATTTATATCTACTTTTATTCACACAGTTTCTTTAGATAGCCCTTGGTTTCATCATTATGATGACATTTTAAAATTAAACAAAATATTCCGTTATCTAATTTGTAATGTGTTTCATCGTGCTATTTAAACAAGAATTAAAAAGTCAGGCTTTTTATAAAAAAAGTCATCATTTATCCATAGATATTTTACATATAGACATTATTTTCTTCGTTAGAATGTTAGTTTTTAAAATTTGAAACAAAATATTTAACTTCAAAATGTGGAAACGTTGTTAATAATTTCATCATCGTTAGATATTTTAGATCATAAATAATTCATTTGCAACTCGATCTAACGCCATTTGAAGTAGAACCAATTGCTCGTCGTCTTAAATAAACACCAACGACAACAACTTTAGTTTTAATTTAAATTTTATTTATATATTTTTTTTATTTCAAATGCATGTCTGCCTTATCAAATCTTAACATGGTTTTACCACTAAAACGGTAGAAAGTTTTCGTTGTTTTGTGTTTTGCAATTAAACTACAGGGTACAGGTAAAGAGTACTAACTAATCTGTGTATCCAACCGAGAGCCATCCAGAATAAGAATTAGATGATGTGTATGAAGGAACTTTTTTACCTGATGGGATTATTGTTGGTTTTAACACTTCGCACACATTTTCATTTTAAATTCTTGCTAGTTAATGGTCCATGATGTTATTGGTCTTTTCTTCGTTTCTTCGTTTCTTTCTATTGACGAAGATATACGTTTTCCAAAGATTGATAATAGATTTATGTCAATGCATGGTGTGGAAACATGAATCGTCGAACAGTGTATGACTAAACGTGTGTAGAGAAGAGATTCTCCATTATAACTTTGAAATAGTCTAATGCTTGAGATATACTTGCAAGTAGTATTCATTCCTTGCGATCATTGTAGATGAAACCTTTAAAAGTTTTCTCAGCTAAGCCCTCTTGTAAAAGCAAACGGATGCACACATGTACACCAAAACTGGTGCTCTTGGCAATTGTTTCTAGATTAGACTATGGCTACGAGCTATTCCAATTTATTTTCTTTTTGGTTTTTAACAAGCGCCAATTTCCACTAATAAGATTTTATCTGACACTTGTTTTCCTCGCAGCTGGTTTCAGTGATTGTTCAATACTTCAGCATGATTGACGACAACATTAACAATTATATTTAATTTTCTATTCAGTGGTGGTCATATAGTCGGCCCTGCCCGATTTTAGTTTTTCCTTACTTGTTTTTTCTTGAAACACATAAGAGTCATTGCATTTCAAGCGGTACGATTTTTCACCTCGATCGCTGTGATTGTTTTGAAAGTTTGTGTATGTATTCTTCTTATAAAAATATCGTATATGTATTTTTGTAAAAAATAGACAATTATTTTTCACTGATTATGGCCAATGTAACAGTGAAAAAATTAGACTTTTCCAAAAAGTGTGTTCGTTCAGTTTCCTATAACTCCTGAAATACTTGACCTATTGTAATGTGCTATACCTCGCTTTGAAGGTCTTTTCAATTACTTTGAAGTGGTATGCTGTAATCGGATTATATTTCTTGCAGTTCTTACAATTTTATTTCTTCTATTTAGATTTTCGAAATGATTAGATTAATCAATTTTGTTGAAATTTTAAAGTAGTGTTCTTAGGTCTCTTTTTAATTAACAATGTGTGTTTGGAAGTGGTGAAATGATGACTTCTATTTTTTTACGATTTTTTTCCAAAATCAACAAAAATTTCAGTCAAAAATCGCCAGAATGATAATTCTTTCATTAGCTTATTAACACAAGGTATAAAAACAATGAAAAATCCAAGAAGAAATAGGTAATGGAAAAATACATAAACATTCGAAACAATCGCAGCTATCGAGGTCAAAAATCGTACCGTTTGGCATGGAATAACTCATATACCAATAAGCTCGTTTTAGTAAGTTCTATGGCCACAGTTTTCAACTTTATCTTTTAATGAGTTTAAACTTTTTTAATAATTTAACAAGTTTACATTAGATGTTGCATTTTTTATAAATCAAATGCATAGACGCCTCCACAATTGGTATCATCCGTTTTTTTTAAATTAACACTCATCAAGAAAGTAAAATCTTAAAGGTGTCGTTTACATATTACAGGGTGATTTTTTAAGAGCTTGATAACTTTAAAAAAAAAAAAAACGCATAAAATTTGCAAAATCTCATCGGTTCTTTATTTGAAACGTTAGATTGGTCCATGACATTTACTTTTTGAAGATAATTTCATTTAAATGTTGACCGCGGCTGCGTCTTAGGTGGTCCATCCGCTTAGTCCAATTTTGGCATTTCCACGTTTTTGAGTAACAGAGACCCAATTGGTGCGAACGGCGACGAATCGAAAATTGGTGGTCATCATTAACACTGGCCGATACAGCTGCGATATTTTCTTCCGTTCGCACTCTACGTAAGCGTGTTGGTGGTTTAATGTCCAACAATGTAAATTTGGTGCGAAATTTAGTCACAATAGCCGCTTCAGTGGGTCGATTAAACTGACCATAAAATGGAAGCGCGCAATGAACTTTCTTAACAGAGCACGCATTTTGATAATAAAATTTAATAATTTGCAAGCGTTGTTCGTTTGTAAGACGATTCATGATGAAATGTCAAAGCATACTGAGCATCTTTCTCTTTGACACCATGTCTGAAATCCCACGTGATCTGTCAAATATTAATGTATGAAAATCCTAACCTCAAAAAAATCACTCTTTAGAACACCAAAAACGAACACCAACGACTAAGCGAATAATTCCTAGACACACAACACAGCATCAGACGATCAGTTGTGTGGAACATGTTCGTCTGTCCATCTATCAGCCCATCCATCCGTTCATCTGTATGTATTGGACAATTAAATTAGCTACGATTACGATCATGTCATGTATTTTTATTACAACTAGAATTACATTTAGTATGGCTTTCGGTCGTTCTGTCCCACTATTTCGTTTCTTTCGTATTTTCTGCGATCCCATTCTCATTGACTGTTACTGCAAATATTGCCTTGTGAAATTGTCGGGGTTGTCATTTATTCAAATTTTAAGCGTAAACTTTTCGAAAGCATAATAAATCAAGCGTTTGTCTGTTCGTCTATTTAAATATTTGCTAAGTTGATTTGCTTGCTTTGAGTGTATAGCGCCACCTTTAGTTGTGGGTCAGTCTGTACGAGAACATTGTTGTTGTTTTTTTTTGTTGGCATATAATAAATATCATCTGACTTAGATTCGTCAGCACTAATTAGTTTCTGGGTCCATCCGCTAGTGCAGCGAATTAGTATGTATGTCGAGTGACATAGTAGACGTAAAATATAGCAGCAGAAAATGTTTCCGCATTTTGATTATTGTGCAATTTAGGTGACATAATTTTTAAGATTTTGTATTATTCTTTTTTTAATGAATTGATTTTAATTATGGTTAGCAAAATACAATCCAGAGCGGAACTATGGTACGATTTACACAATTGAATATCATATCGATTTCAGCATATTTAAATCAGTATAAAACAAAAAAAAAATTATATTCTGGTTTTTATTTGAATAACATTGATACTTTTGGCACGATAAACAAGCAACAAGTAAGCTTCAGTCGGCTAAACCGATTTATATATAAAACCCTCACTCTCAGAGAGCATATATACGGAATTTATAAGGAATTACATTTTACTTAGGGAAGGGTAATTTGCGTGGAAGGTACTAGAAGGCTCTAGACACATGGTCCCAGCTTCCACATTTATAAAACAATTGTAAAAACATGATTAAATATCAAGTCTCAGAAGATTCCTCGTGCCAGTATAAAATTATGAAGGATTTAATTTTACCTAGGATAGAGACAATTGTGTGGGAGGTACAAGAAGGTGTCCAGATAAAGCGTAAATATTTTTTGGATAAAAGTGATAATAAAAACATTTTCAGATATGAACTGACCTCTTAATACCACAGAGTTAAGATTTTCCCAAAATGTTCATTAAATTAAAATGGAGACAGAAAAACTACGAAAATAATAATATTAACAGCTAAAGGTATATAATTTCAGAACACCTCCGGTATATTTTCATCATAAAATTAATCTTCGAATATATGACTTTGCAAATGACATTTATAAGCATATTTCTCACAGCTGATTTAAAAATAATGCAAATTAGTAATTTTTTTTTGCAAAAAAAATGAACGTATTTCTAGTGTTGTCCAAAAGAAAATAATTTGGTAATTTAAATAAACCAGATAGACGATTTAAGTTAATTTTTATTTAAAATACGAAAATGAAATTATTTTTTTTAATAACTATGTATTATTGTATTTTAATTCTTATGTTTTAATGTTTATGTGTTCAATAACATGAGAAAGTATAAAAATAATATAAAAGGTTCCCTATTAGCTTATATATAAAAAATAGGTTTGACCGGTTTCACAGCTTTTATCAAATTATAAAAAACGAAAGCCGGTTTCCCGAATATGGCTGGTTTTACCTAGTCGACATACAAAATTTATTAAAACCTCGAGATGGCCTCGAAAACATTGGATGTATGTCATCTGCCCAAAATAAAAGAAATGAGAATTATTTTAATTATTGGAAATATTTGCTCGAGATCCTGGAAAATGATCAAAATTCCGAAAATTAAAAGTTGTAATGATTTGGCTGCTTGCACTGGGAAAAGGAATAAAATTAAAATAATATTTTTTTGTTTTTCAAAAAATGAATTTCAATATTAATAAGAATGAGTATAAGGGTGGTCGATTTTTTTCACACAGAGAGTCAAACGTAATCTACGGAAAATTCTAAGAACATTTCTCGAAGAAATCATGGGTCTAAAATCAATTCCTGGCCCGCGGAAATTGACTTCAAAGTCTAAGACGATCTATCATTTCTGTGGAAAGCAGACTACAGATCACAATTTTTGAAGTAAGTGGCTGAAATTTTGCAGAAACAGGTGTTATTGTCATGCCACGGCGGTTCGTCAAAATCGATTAAGGATTATAGATTTTCTCCATACAAGGACTCAAAAGTGAAACCGGCGTTAAGTTCGGCCGGTCCACCATGGATTGTATTCCACGGGGCTGTCGATTTGCTTAGAAGTGCAGTAATATTACAGGAAAATATTATATTTTTAATATAACCAAACCACAACAAATACAAATATTGACAAAAATTATTTTATAAATAAATGTAATATGTTTATTATTTCAAACCACGCTTATGGCAAGGCTACTAACACGTTTACACTATAAGTATCGAAATAATACTTCAAGTCGTTTCATGAGTCAACCAATTTTTGCCGTAAACGTAAAAATTACGCTGTTTATGCAGTCAGAGGAATGTATACACCGAATTCCATGAGCCTAGCTGCGGCCATTTGGTTGGTACCATTTTTATCCCCTTACCCCCCTTAAAAGTACGACATTCTAAAATCTTTCTATTTTATGTGTCTACGCTATTAGAGGGATATACACACCGAATTTCATCATTATAGCTGTAATCGCTGAGTTGGTACTATTTTAAACCTCTGTACCCATTGTATCCCTTGAAAGTACCAATTTGAAAAAAAAACTTTTTATTTTTTAAGTCTACGCAGACAGATGAACGTATACTCCGAATTTCATTATTCTAGGTGCAGCCGTTTGGTCGGTACCATTTTTATCCCTCTATTCCTATTTTACCCCTTAAAAGTACGAATTTCGAATTCCTTTTTTTTCATTTTGACCCCAATAAGTACAATTTGGAAAAATCCGTGTATTTTCCGTGTCTACGCAGTCAGAGGAATGTATACTCCGAATTTCATGACTCAAGCTGTGGTCATTTGGTTGGTACTATTTGTACCCGCTTTTTCATTTTAACCCCAAGAAGTACGAATATCGAAAAATCCGTTTATTTTACGTGTCTACGCAATATTAGGAATGTATACACCGAATTTTGTTGGTACCATTTGTATCCCTCTATTCCTATTTTACCCCTTAAAAGTATGAATTTGGAAAAATACTTTTAGATTATGTATCCACTCAATTAGGGGAATGTACACACCGAATATCGTGTTTCTAGCTGCTGTCGTTTAATAGGTACCATTTTAACCCTTTTTGTCCCATTTTACTTCCTACGAATAAAAATCACTTTTAGGTGTACGTTTTTGTTATGGGGGGAATGCGCTTATCCAATATCAAGTAAGTACAAGTTGACATATTGAAAAAATATGCTTAAATACTCTAAAATATTAGGAGTTACTATGTGTATTTTTAGTCCTTGTGAGGAAAAATTTGTCCCTTTATGTCGATTTCGCCCAGTTTCAATCCCAACCGTTCTACGACTATAATACGCATTTATGGAAAATTTGAACATCCTAGCTCCTTTCGTTTAGATGCGTGCTTTCAACAGACGGACATGGTTAGATCGTCTTAGAATTTTATGACGATCAAGAATATATGTACTTTATGGGGTCTCAGGTCGATATTTCTAGGTGTTACAAACGGAATGACAATTTTAGTATACCCCATCCTGGAGGTATAATAATATAATAATGGTCATATAATAGTCCTATATTTGGAACGGGCTCTTCAGAAACGTCCATGTTTCCATGTGGAGATCTACCTGTAACATTTTCCTGAAAGTCTTCTGGTTTCTTCATTTCTGCAGAGATTGTTTATGTACATATCATTTTGATATTGAATTAGCCTTCGTAAATGATGACTACTTTCTTTTCATACTTACTAAAGCTTTTTAACACTTTTACTTCTTTCAACTCTTCCCAATCTTTCAAAATGTCACCACACAATGCGCACAAGAATGCAGCAGCACCAAAAATTCCTAACAGTAAACAGTATTTCCATGTAAACGAAAAAACACAAAAAATGCATGTTGTATAAACGCAAAACAAAAGCAGGTCGATTCATTTGATATCAAAATATATAATATTTTTAGTTTTTGTCAAAAGAATTATTTATTTATTCATATGTCTATTACAATTTCAATATAAATAAGCATGAGTATACTTTTTTTGGTTATATCTCTGAAACTACTGACGTTACCATTTTGAGAATATACAGCGAACATGTAGGCATCTTCAACGGAAATTTTAAAAAGTAAGACGTCGATATTTTTCAAAAAAAAAATTAAATATTTTATGTATTTTAATTTAAGAGGTACAAGTTTAGCAATATCCTTCACGCATCAAAAAACAAGACTGGTTGTATGAAGTCTCTTCCTCTAAATACGCAAATTTTCTTCATTTTTATTTTTTAAATATCTTCGTCTGACATAAGATATTGCAAACACGCCCATGAAAGACCTTTGAACATTTCTCGTTAGTTTAACATTGGATTTCTCGTAACTAGAATATTTTGTTTAGGCGTGGTCGCCTTCCAACTGCACTGTGCGTCCTGTAATATCGGGTGAATCATCGTGAGGTTTGATTTTCTATAAGCTTTTTTGACAGATCCAACTGCTTTGTGATTTTAGTTCAGTATCGTAGGACTCACAACTGCGTCTCCCAATTGTTTAGCTGTATTACGAAAAACAGCGTACTGTGCGAAAGAAGACAGTGGTGAATCGATTCGTCGTCGTTCTCAGCAGCATGGCGTATTTTTCGTAAGGATCACGGCCTTAAAGCGTACAAAATCCAACTAGTGCAAGAATTGAAGCTAGGCGACTTAAATTTGCGTAATATTTTCAGTGAATGGACTCTATTCTCGAAAGAGTCGCCCACCACAGACGTAGTCGTGGCCAACTTTCCAAAAAATTGTAAATTTGTGTTTTCACATTTAATGATTTTATACTTATATTCACTACTAGAAGACTTACTACAATATTAGTTATGGAAACTGCAACTCTATTATAAACGATTAAAACTACCTACCAGCATCCTCTTTCAGTTTCATATCAAAATCATCGACAGTACTGATCGAGGAAGACCTCCATCTTTTTTTTTTCAATATGACTTTTAACCAAAAATGCCACATTTTAACCAAAAAATTCTTATTTTTTTTTTTTTAGTTTTTCGTTTGCATTTTTTTGGTCTGTAATCAATATTTGATTTGAACTGGGATATTGTCCTGGCTCAAGACCATTTTGCATCTATATTTAATAGAATGCAAATTTATTTACAAATGGCATGGTGACATTTATTACTTGGCTGCAGACTACCACGATCATGATTTCGACCATGTCAAAAGTCTTTTCAAGTGGCTTCGCAGCGACTTTTCAACATCAAACCCGGCCTCTATAAGGAGATGATTCTCACAAACGAACGAGAAGCACAACTCACTTGCCGAATTTGCGTTTAAAAAATCGCACCAAGTAATAAAGTACACATGCCATCTTACAAGCATCTCATCGAGTTGCATATGTAAGTATGTGTATATGCAGGTTACCCAGCAATACTTCTGTCGTGCCAACACTCATTTGTTTTAGTTTTTTGTTACCATGTATTTTAAAGAGTGATTTTTTTGAGGTTAGGATTTTCATGCATTAGTATTTGACGTGGGATTTCAGACATGGTGTCAAAGAGAAAGATGCTCAGTATGCTTTGACATTTCATCATGAATAGACTTACTAACGAGCAACGCTTGCAAATCATTGAATTTTATTACCAAATTTTTATTTTATTACAAATTACAAAATTTTTTTTTTATTACAAATTTTGTTCAGCGATGAGGCTCATTTCTGGTTGAATGGCTACGTAAATAAACAAAATTGCCGCATTTGGAGTGAAGAGCAACCAGAAGCCGTTCAAGAACTGCCCATGCATCCCGAAAAATGCACTGTTTGGTTTGGTTTGTACGCTGGTGGAATCATTGGACCGTATTTTTTCAAAGATGATGTTGGACGCAACGTTACGGTGAATGGCGATCGCTATCGTTCGATGCTAACAAACTTTTTGTTGCCAAAAATGGAAGAACTGAACTTGGTTGACATGTGGTTTCAACAAGATGGCGCTACATGCCACACAGTTCGCGATTCTATGGCCATTTTGAGGGAAAACTTCGGAGAACAATTCATCTCAAGAAATGGACCGGTAAGTTGGCCACCAAGATCATGCGATTTGACGCCTTTAGACTATTTTTTGTGGGGCTACGTCAAGTCTAAAGTCTACAGAAATAAGCCAGCAACTATTCCAGCTTTGGAAGACAACATTTCCGAAGAAATTCGGGCTATTCCGGCCGAAATGCTCGAAAAAGTTGCCCAAAATTGGACTTTCCGAATGGACCACCTAAGACGCAGCCGCGGTCAACATTTAAATGAAATTATCTTCAAAAAGTAAATGTCATGGACCAATCTAACGTTTCAAATAAAGAACCGATGAGATTTTGCAAATTTTATGCGTTTTTTTTTTTTAAAAAGTTATCAAGCTCTTAAAAAATCACCCTTTAGAAGACTTACTACAATATTAGTTATGGAAACTGCAACTCTATTATAAACGATTAAAACTACCTACCAGCATCCTCTTTCAGTTTCATATCAAAATCATCGACAGTACTGATCGAGGAAGACCTCCATCTTTTTTTTTCAATATGACTTTTAACCAAAAATGCCACATTTTAACCAAAAAATTCTTATTTTTTTTTAGTTTTTCGTTTGCATTTTTTTGGTCTGTAATCAATATTTGATTTGAACTGGGATATTGTCCTGGCTCAAGACCATTTTGCATCTATATTTAATAGAATGCAAATTTATTTACAAATGGCATGGTGACATTTATTACTTGGCTGCAGACTACCACGATCATGATTTCGACCATGTCAAAAGTCTTTTCAAGTGGCTTCGCAGCGACTTTTCAACATCAAACCCGGCCTCTATAAGGAGATGATTCTCACAAACGAACGAGAAGCACAACTCACTTGCCGAATTTGCGTTTAAAAAATCGCACCAAGTAATAAAGTACACATGCCATCTTACAAGCATCTCATCGAGTTGCATATGTAAGTATGTGTATATGCAGGTATAGTTACCCAGCAATACTTCTGTCGTGCCAACACTCATTTGTTTTAGTTTTTTGTTACCATGTATTTTATATATCCATGTATTTAGTTGCATTTTCTGTCGTATGTCCATTCGAATGGTGTTCTCCTCCGCTCTGTTGAATGATCGCGGAAAATAGTGCAACACAGAATACGTGATTTTGTGGCCGGACGCCAAGCTGGGAATCACAGCAAAAGGGGGCGTCATGGTCTACACAGCATTAAGGCCAACCACAAGCATAGTTCTGCTTCATATTTTTGTGGATGACCATTATGACTTCACTTCTTCTTCTTCGGCGTTTTCCATGGTCTATATTTAGTGTACGCTGTCCGTCTTTGCAATTCAAAACTATTATTATGAAATTATAATGTTACCTGATTTTCTAATGACCTAGAATTGCAGACCGAAAGAAGTGAACTTTGTAGATCACAGCGATTGCATCTTACTGCTGCAAAATCTGCATTTATTTGTCCTCGTTTACTCTGGAGGTCGTTTGGTCGTCGCACTGGAATAGTTAGGAATTTGGAACGCTAATTACAGCATCTTCGAGATCTTAACACTTTTTTTGATTTTGTAAAGCATGAGAATTTTGGGAATATTGTGACTTCGGATTGAAAATATTAAAATGTTTTCTATGCATGCCAAGATACTTTGATACCTAGAGAATTTCGAGAACAATGTGTTTTCGATTTGAAACTATTAAATCTTGAGTGGTTGAGAAGAAATGACCTGATACATTACAATTTGTTTCGCCTGGCAAAACTACACATATTTAATTAAATGTCTATGGTTTGAAATAAACCATAAAACATTATTTTATGACCCCTCCCGGAGAATTGTCAATCCCTGTTTGCCAAGCAGTTCATCTGCTGTTACTATTATCCTCCCTTTAATGAAATCATAAACTATACCCTGTCAGTTAAGATGTCTAGATAGAAAATATATTCGCAGACTTTTAAACCACCTCATTGCTATACTATCGACAACTTTCCACAAAGCCAAGACCAAAGAAATAGCAGCCAAAGAAGACGAAGGTGTTTAAAGTAAGTAAGAAAATTGGGGATAAATGGACGAAGAGTGTTCAAAGCTACGCAAACTCCTTTCGACGTACACCATAACAGTTGCACAACATGTCTTTAATACTCGTTGGAAAGAAAGCCCAGCAAGATCACGTTTTCGCTGTATTATACCGACCGACAGTTTCTATCACACAAACGTTAGCAGGCGCTTCAGTAACGTTTCATATAAAAATTTGCTACTTGAAGTACAAAAGGACTTAACTAAAATACCATGAATCTATTAAATTTCACTAACAGTAGAGATTACGTAGAACTACAAGCCCGTTTTTATACCCTCTTTGTCATTCCATTTGTAACACCTTGAAATATTCGTTGGAGACCCCATAAAGTATATATTGTGTATCCGTCTGTATGTCTATTGAAAGCACGCTAGCATCCGAACGAAATGAGCTAGGATATTGAAATTCTCCGTAAATGTGGGATTGAAAGTGGACGAAATCGGCCCAGAGGGAATTTTTTTCCCTAACAAGAACTGAAAATACACCCTAATATTTAGACTATTAAAGCATTTTTATACCCTACACCACTTCGAGGACTGGGGTATTATATGTTAGTTTTCCGCCTAATGTTTGTAACACCAATAAATAATCGAGCTAGACCTACCTTTAAGTATACGGATCGGCTTAGAATCACCAGCTGAATCGATGAATGTTCGCACTCTACAGGTCGCAATTGTGTTCCGATTATCATGAAATTTGGCAGAAGTTAATTTTTTTGGCCAAGGACGTTCGGTGTTGAATTTGAAACTTTTTTAGCTCTAGAAACCACATATTGTACCTGACTTTCTTTAAAATTAGCACAACATTTTATAATCGAACTAGAAACACCAATGGTGAAAGTCGGTAAGATCGGTTCAGATTTAGATATAGCCGCCATACAAATGTCGCTCCAGATTTGACTTTTTAGCTCAAAAATCCACATATTGTAACCGATTTTCTTTAAAATTGGCACAACATTTTATAATCGAACTAGAAACACCTGTGATGAAAGCGGGTTAGATCGGTTCAGATTTAGATATAGCCTCCATACAAATGTCGCTCCCGATTAGACTTTTTCCACTCTAGAAACAACATATTGTACCCGATTTTCTTTAAAATTAACACAACATTTTATAATCGAACTAGAAACACCTATGGTGAAAGTGGTTAAGATCGGTTCAAATTTAGATATAGCCCCCATACAAATTTCGCTCCCGTTTTGACTTCGTTAGCTCTAAAATCCACATATTGTACCCGATTTTCTTTAAAATTGGCACAACATTTTATAATCGAACTAAAAGCACCTATGCTGAAAGTGGGCAAGATCGGTTCAGATTTAGATATAGCCACCATACAAATGTCGCTCCCGATTTGTCTTTTTCCGCTCTAAAATCTACAAATTGTAGCCAATTTTCTTTAAAATTGGCACAACATTTCATAATCGAACTAGAAACACCTATGGTGAAAGTGGGTAAGATCGGTTCAGATTTAGATATAGCGCCAATACAAATGTCTCTCCCGAATGTTTAACCGATTTTGGCCAAACTTTGCATATTATATTTCACCAATAAACATACATGGTGAAAGCGGGTCACATCATTCCAGGTATCACAATTACAATTACAATTACAGTACTACTACATATATAATGTAGTAGTAGACTACACAGTGCAACACGAAAAAAAATAACCATATACGGACACCGCTACATGATAAAAGACCAAAAAAAAAGACCCGTGTTTTTTTTTCCCAAAGTCATGCACTTTTTTTTATGGGCCCCAGAGATTTGAGGCCTCGGTGTAATTTTTGGAAAAAAGTGATCATATTCTCAGGCTCATATCTTGCAAACCGTTCGGAATTTTGATTTACTCTCTGAGGCAAAGTTCTAGCTCTTGTCATAAAGAACAAAAATTGTGAACATATAAAATCAAAAAAACTTCATCTTTCACCATAGTTTTGTTTAGTTAGATTATAAGATGTTGTTCGAAATTTAAAGAAAATCGAGCACAATATGTGACTTTTAAAGCGGCAAAAGTCAAATCGGGAGCGACATTTGTATGGGGCCTAAATCTGAACCGATCTAGCCCGCTTTAGCCACAGGTTTTTCTAGTAAGATTATAAGATGTTGTGCCAAATTTAAAGAAAATCGAGTACAATATGTGGTTTCTACAGAGGAAAATGTCAAATCGGGAACGACATTTGTATGGGAGGTATATATAAATCTGAACCGATCTGACCGATATTCACCATGGGTGTTTCTAGTCGAAATATAAGATGTTTTACCAAATCTGAAGACAATCTGATACAATATGAGGTTTCTAGAGCGGAAAAAGTCAAATCGGGAGCGAAATTTGTATGGGAGCTATATATAAATCTGAAACGATCTGACCGATATTCACCATGGGTGTTTCTAGTTGAAATATAAGATGTTTTACCAAATCTGAAGACAATCTGAAACATTATGTGGTCTCTAGAGCGGAAAAAGTCAAATCGGGAGAGAAATTTGTATGGGAGCTATATATAAATCTGAACCGATCTGACCGATATTCACCATGGGTGTTTCTAGCCGAAATATAAGATGTTTTACCAAATTTGAAGACAATCTGATACAATATGAGGTTTCTAGAGCGGAAAAAGTCAAATCGGGAGCGAAATTTGTATGGGAGCTATATATAAATCTGAACCGATCTGACCGATATTCACCATGGGTGTTTCTAGTGGAAATATAAGATGTTTTACCAAATCTGAAGACAATCTGAAACATTATGTGGTCTCTAGAGCGGAAAAAGTCAAATCGGGAGAGAAATTTGTATGCGAGCTATATATAAATCTGAACCGATCAAACACATTTTTACCACAGGTGTTTCTAGTTACAATATAAGATGCTTTGCCAATTTGAAAAAAAATCTGTTGTAATATGTGGTATCTAGAGTGAAAAGAGTCAAATCGGGAGTGAAATTCGTATGGGGGCTATATCTAAATCTGAACCGATTTTCTTCAAATTAAATAGCGTTCGTCCTTATCCCGAAAAACATCGTTGTGCAAAGTTTCATTTGGTTCTGTCTACAATTGCGACCTGTATCGTGATTACAAGAATAGATGGACGGACGGACAGACAGACAGACAGACGGACATTGCTAAATCGTCTCAGAAAATGATTCTAATACGATCGGTATAATTAACAATGGGTCTATCTCGTTTATTTTTGGGTGTTACAAACAAATGCACAAAGACATAATACTCTCGTGGAGTGTATAAATACCAAATTTTCAAAATATGATACTTCACTTCTTTTTAACGTCGACATCTAATCTATGGAATGCACTCCGTGGTGGAGGGTATATAAGATTCGGAACGGCTGAACTGAACGCCTTTTTATACACTCCATGAGAGTATTATGTCTTTGTGCATTTGTTTGTAACGCCCATAAGGAAGCGAGATAGATATGCCGATCGACTTAGAATCACTTTCTGAGTCGATTGAGCAATGTCCGTCTGTCCATCTATTGTTGTAATCAAATTACAGGTCGCAATTATAGTCCGATCTTAACAAAAATTAGCACAAGTAAGTTTTGTGAATCAAGGACGAACGCTATTTAATTTAAGGCATATCGGTTAAGATTTAGATATAACCCCCATACAAAAGTCGCTCCCGATTTGACTTTTTCCGCTGTAGAAATCACATATCCCGATTTTCTTTAAATTTGACACAACATCTTATAATCCAACTAGAAACACATATGCAGAAAGTGGGTAAGATCGGTTCAGATTTAGATATAGCCCCATACAAATGTCGGTTCCGATATGACTTTTTCAGCTCTAGAAATCATATATTATACCCGATTTTCTTTAACAACAACATCTTGTAATCTAACTAGAAACACCTGTGGCTAAAGTGGGCTAGATCGGTTCAGATTTAGATATAGCCCCCATACAAATGTCGCTCCGGATTTGACATATTGAAACCGATATTCTTTAAATAAGCCAAAACATATTATAAGCCAAATATAAACACCTATGCAGAAAGTAGGTTCCGATTTAAGTATAGCCCCCATACAAATTTCGGTCCAGATTTGACATTTTCCGCTCTAGAGACCACATATTGTACCCGATTTTCTTTAAACTCGGCACAATATCTTATAATCTAACACGAAACAGCTATGCTGAAAGTGGGTAATGTCGGTTCATATTTAGATATAGCCCCCATACCAATGTCGCTCCCGATTTGACTTTTGCCGCTCTAGAAACCACATATTGTACCCGATTTTCTTTAACAACAACATCTTATAATCTAACTAGAAACACCTGTGGCTAAAGTGGGCTAGATCGGTTCAGATTTAGATATAGCCCCCATACAAATGTCGCTCCGGATTTGACTTTTGCCGCTCTAGAAATCACATACCCCGATTTTCTTTAAATTTGGCACAACATCTTATAATCCAACTAAAAACATCTATGGTTAAAGTGGATAAGATCTATTCAGATTTAGATATAGCCCCAATACAAATGTTGCTCCGAAATGTTTAACCGATTTTGGCATATTATATTTCACTATTTCATTTCAGGTTTCAATATACCCCAATAAAAATATCCCATCCGATTTACCATTTTTGGTCAAACACATACATTTACAGGATACAAAAGTCCATCCCATTTTCACATTATTTCCGAATTGAATTGTATTCAGATAGAAAGTGGAGTGTATCATATAGTCGGCCCCGCCCGACTTTAGCCTTCCTTACTTGTTACTTGTTTGTTTTATGTTTGTTACGTCCGTTTGATTATGTCTACCAGGATCTTTGTGTGTAAATGTCTGCTCTGGTTTCTGATCCACTTTTTGCTATTCATTGAATATTTTAATAAATTTAGAGTTTTTATTATCTACGTGTTTCTATATTTTGTTTTTATCAGCATTTTCTCTCTGCAGTTTACTTGACTTGTTGCTGGTGAATCTATATCATATGGTGGCGGTGTATCGGTAAAAAGTAGAAGATTAGGAAGATTTTTTATTAAGCCGTTTACTCTGCACTGTTCAAGCATTTACAGAGATGAGGTTTAGCTGAACTCCTTTTCTTCCTTTCGAATTCGCATCATTGAATTTTCGACTTGAATTAGAATTGTTTATAGTTTTTTGTTAACTTCTGCTTTCTCTCATGTTTCATATTAGACATCACTGCCTTAATTTTTTCATTACTAAAAACGCTTTAATTTAATAGTAAATTTTAATTAATGTTCGGTAAATAGGGCTCAATATGTGTACAGATCAAGTATCGGCAAGTTTAGGATTTGTAGTAGCACTTCCTTCTTTAATTCAAAGGTCTAAATACTTTTGTCGCGTTTTTGATTAGACTACTTCACGCGGTTTAGAGATATTTATTTTACTTTCGTAACTTAAACTGAATACAGACTAACAAAACTAATTTTCTCAATTTTTGGGGGCTATATCTAAATCTGAACCGATCTTACCCAATTTTTGGATAGGTGTTTCTAGTTGGATTATAAGATGTTGTGCCAAATTTAAAGAAAATTGGATACAATATGTGGTTTCTAGAGCGGAAAATGTCAAATCGGGAGCGACATTTGTATGGGGGCTATATCTAAATCTGAACCGATCTTACCCAATTTTTGCATAGGTGTTTATAGTTAGATTATAAGATGTTGTGCCAAATTTAAAGATAATCGGGTACAATATGTGGTTTCTAGAGCGGAAAATGTCAAATAGGGAGCGACATTTGTATGGGGGCTATATCTAAATCTGAACCGATCTTACCCAATTTTTGCATAGGTGTTTATAGTCGGATTATAAGATGTTGTGTCAATTTTAAAGAAAATCGGGTGCAATATGTCGTTTCTAGAGCGGAAAATGTCAAATCGGGAGCGACATTTGTATGGGAGCTATATCTAAATCTGAACTGATCTTACCCAATTTTTGCATAGGTGTTTATAGTTGGATTATAAGATGTTGTGCCAAATTTAAAGAAAATCGAGTATAATATGTGGTTTCTAGAGCGGAAAATGTCAAATCGGGAGCGACATTTGTATGGGGGCTATATCTAAATCTGAACCGATTTGTCTCAAATTAAATAGCGTTCGTCCTTGATCCACAAAACTTACTTGTGCCAATTTTTGTTAAGATCGGGCTATAATTGCGACCTGTAGTTTGATTACAACAATAGATGGACAGACAGACGGACAGACAGACAGACGGACAGACGGACATTGCTAAATCGACTCAGAAAGTGATTCTAAGTCGATCGGTATACTTAACAATGGGTCTATCCCGCTTCCTTTTGGGTGTTACAAACAAATGCACAAAGCCATAATACTCTCGTGGAGTGTATAAATATCCTCTCAAAATTCAAATAGCAGAGGCATTTTCCAGTGTTCAAATTGCTCCTGCGTGTGTGCGTGCTCTGTGAACATCGTTGGTTATCCCAAATTATTTTGTTGTGTGCTACTCTTCTCCTGCTTGATGTGTGTGTCCTCGTTATTGTTGTTGCTGGCGGCGAAACCTTCACAAAGGCCTAAACGGCTGTTAATAAATTTCTTGTGGTCTTGTGTCATTGTTGTTGTATTTTTATAGCCCTCTTTTGTTGCTTTGATTGACTTGATCACATTTGTATGGGGACTTTCGGATGATTAAATCTTAATGAGGCTTAATAATCTTTAAAATCCTCAACCTGAACAAACTGAAGTGATTTGTATTCCGTTGATCTCGTTGCTGTCGCGGGTTGTTTTTATCCTTATTTGGTAGATATAATGATATGAAATTATTTTCCTTCAAAATAAACATTTCATTTGGAACATTTTTCATGCTTGCCTTTATTTCCTCTGTCACCCTTTTTGAAGTTAAATTAATCTGTCGGATTAACATTTCTTTCCATCTCTCGTTTCAATTTATGTCATAAAAATGGAAAATAGTGTGGTTCGGTGTTGAGGGTTTGTATTGATGTTTGTAATGAAAAAATCAATGGTGGGACTATACCTACAGACATAGCTAAAGACGACATCTTACAAAAACGTTGTGTAAGACGTTGTCAAAATGTTCTAACCACCAACAAACATACATATATTTTGGGGACTACTGTCTGTGATTTTTGGATGCATATTAAGTTTCAATGCAGTTCTCGTTTAGTAGAGAATGCAAAACTCAAATAACAAATAACACCGTGCGACACAATTTTCCTCCTAAGAACGAGAATATATGGAACTAAAATTATAAGTTGCAAAGCTACGTTTCTAATTTTTAATTTCGTGATCGTTTGGCTTTTTTGCAGGAATTTTAATTTCCAATGGTTGTTTGTAATTTATTTTACTAAAACATAAATAAACTAAATAAATAAGCGGGAAAATGTATATGGTTTTAATGCTTAAGCAACAAGTTTGAAGTATTTTTGACAGTTATTCTTCTCTGACATTTGATATCCATATCGCCATTTTACGACCAGCAAAGTTATTGAAATAAATACTCTATAGCCTATTTAAAAGTTAAATATATCACAGTCAAAGCCTACCAGAATCCAATGATGAATCATTTGGTAAATGATCAATTTGCTATAAATTTCATCGGCCCAACAAAGTTAAATGTTAAATTGACTCAGGTCGTTTATTTCTATCCCGTGTCCCGGTAAACTTGTACTTGAATCCCGCGTTAATTATGTAGAAATTGTTATCACTTTTAGTTTTTTCGTTTGCATTTTTTTGGTCTGTAATCAATATTTGATTTGAACTGGGATATTGTCCTGGCTCAAGACCATTTTGCTTCTATATTTAATAGAATGCAAATTTATTTACAAATAGCATGGTGACATTTATTACTTGGCTGCAGACTACCACGATCATGATTTCGACCATGTCAAAAGTCTTTTAAAGTGGCTTCGCAGCGACTTTTCAACATCAAACCCGGCCTCTATAAGGAGATGATTCTCACAAACGAACGAGAATCACAACTCACTTGCCGAATTTGCGTTTAAAATATTTTGAAAGCCATAAATATTGGTAGATAGTGGATGCTACAGTTGGTTGTATTTCCATTCTATTTGAATTTCAAAAGTACAAATTTTGAAAATCCATTATCAGACGTACATAGTGCAAAATAACCTAACTTCATGATTCAACCAATTTTTGCGTTTGGTTGGTACCATTTTTTCCCTCTTTTGGCTATTTTACCCCTTAAAACCCCTTACGAATTTGCAAAAAATACTTTTATAGTATGTATCTACTCAATTAGAGGAATGTACACAACGAATTTCGTGTTTCTAGCTGTTGTCGTTTAATATGTACCATTTTTATCCCTTTTTGCCCCATTTCATCCCCCTACAAATAAGAATCACTTTATGGTGCACGTTTTTGCTATAAGGGGAATGCGCATACCAAATATCAAACAAATATAAACAGAAATATTGAAAAAACATGCTTAAATACGCTAAAATATTAGGGATTATTATGGGTATTTTAAGCCTTGTGAGGGAAAAATTTTTCCCTTTGGGCCGATTTCGCCCCATTTCAATCCCAACCGATCTACTACTATAAGAAGCATTTATGGGAAATTTTAACGTTCTAGCTCCTTTCGATTGGATGCTAGAGTGCTTTCAACAGACGGACAGACGGACGGACGGACATGGCTAGATCGTGTTAGAATTTTGTGACAATCAAGAATATATATACTTTATAGGGTCGCAGGTCGATATTTCAAGGAGTTACAAACGGAATGACAAAGTTAGTATACCTCCATCCTGGAGGTGGAGGGTATACAAATTACACCGGAAGAACATGATTGTTAGGGTCATTTTCAGGAGCGTTTAGCTCACAGGCGGCATGTTCTAGGAACGGAATATTTAGCAAATCATCATTAAACAATCCAAACTTTATTTTTGTGGGTTGACTGAAAATTGTTTTTCCATTTGTATGTAGGGCGACACAGCATAATATATATATATTCAATAATATTCTGATTAACCAGAGGATTGGAAAATTAAATACGCTTATTATAGTGCTTTTAAAATCTCTGAAAATGAAGAATTAGTCAATCTCTTCTTGGGTACAATGACTAACAATTAAGTTGACAGCATTTTCGAAAATTCCTATATTTATTTCAAAATAATAAGCACGGACTTTTCTTTGATGTACCTTTAAAAGGTTTATCAAGATTTTGCTTTGTCGCTTTTACGGCTTATTTCTTTCGCGTTTTGACAAGTGTTGCGATTTTCCTTTTTAACTACATTCATACACTGTTTTTCACCCACATGCTGTGAAAATTCCGTTTGATATTGACAGGCGCAACGCCGCCGCCGCAATGTGAAATGAGGATGGAAAAGCCTTATTTTCCTGCGGCCGCATTATTATTAAAATGGTCATGATTACTGTGTTGTGCTTGTTACGGTTTATAATGCAATTTAATAACATTTATGGATATTTCAATTGTTTCCTATTCTCCAAAGCATTTCACAAAATACATACCAAGAAACTTTATCACAACACAGCAAAGCATAGTGCCACCATCGCGGTCCTCTGCCTTGTGCACCAGGCGCATGCACACACTGCACTCGTACCATTTGAGAGCTGTTGGCTTGTGTCGCTGTGTGGCCTCGTCGGTGTTATTGTTTTCGTCGCATCTTAAAGGTTGTCATAAGCCAAGAAATGTGATGCCTTCGTTTTTTTCTTCTTTTGCTTATGGCGTATCGGTTTCTCTTTGTTTCTTTGGGGATTTTCTTTTTATGGCTTTTTGATATTTAATAAAGTTGTAGGAGTTGTGTTTTCAGTAAATAATACACAGAGTAAATCCACATTACATTGTTAGTGTTACTCACTGACATAGCCAGTTAATGTGGGTCATTAAAAATGGTTTTAGAACATGTTTGTTTTGTTATGGGCCATGTTGACAGGTTTTCATATATTGAAACAGTTTGTTAACCAAACAACTCATTAATTACGAAATAAACGTTAAATGAATATTATGTAATTGGACAACTATTATTAATGAATAATTGATTATCGGAGTTTTAGTTCAGGTTAAATGTAGAAAAATCGTTTATAATTATATAATGTTACCAATCGTGGTGGGCTAAGTAGATGGTTTGTAATACTCGGTTTAAAACCTACGACAGACTTCCTGAAATTATTTAGGGTAAGGTTCGACTCATGGTTCGCCAAAGAAAAATATACTTTAGAATGTGACTTAATAAGGCTAAAGTTGTCTGCAAAAAATACTCTCCAAAATGCATAGCAGATATCACATCACAGAAATTCACTAAAATGAATATGACGTCGTTGTTGAGCTGTTGGTCATAACTTCTGTCTTTTCTTCTGTTTTAATATTTTTTCACCCACTCTCTTGCACTGTTTTTCAGCAAAAGAGTTAAAAAACATAAATCAGCAACAGTGAAAAAATAGGACGACTAACAACAGCGCGTGGACTACAATGATCCACGTCTTTTGAATTATGTTTGCCGCTTCACAAGGCATCATAAATTATACGAATAATTAACGCTTTCATTGAACACAAAAACAACAGCAAAAAGTTTGAAAAACAAAATTGCAAGCGACAGCCAACAACAAGGCTTTTGTCAGAGTAGCGTGGATAGAGGTAGGAGTTCAATTGTTATCGTCATTGAGTGGTGGCAAATAAAAAAATTTCGATAAATATTTACAATTAAAAACTGACTAAATCCATGTTAAACTGAAAATAAATTTTCCTTACTTTCTCCGATTTTAATGAAAGTTTGCAAATTTGAGGTTTTGAATAAGGGAAATATTACTGTATTTTCCGATTCAATAAACTAGTAAGGAAAGGTTAAAGCAGGTCGGGGCCGACTATATGATGCCCACTACTTTCTTCCATTACAATTGAATTCGGGGGAAAAAAGTGTTAGCGGGAACGTTTTTTCTTTGTGGTCTATAGAACGGAAAAATTCTGAGCGAAATCAGTATAGTAGCTATATCTTAATCTGAACCTATCTTACCCAATTTCACCATAGATATTTTCAGTTAATAAGGACTGCGCAAAATTTGAAGAGAATCGTTTAAAATATGTGGTCTCAGAACAGCAAAAATCAAATTGAGAGCGAAATTTGAATGTGAGCCATATATAAATCTTAACCGATCTGGCTCACTTCCACCATAGATATTTCTAGTTGAAATATAAGGTGCTGTGACAAATTTTAAGAAAATTGATTAAATTATCTGTTTTCTAGAGCGGAAAAGTCAAATCAGGATCGAAATTTGTATTGAAGCTATATATAAATTTGAACCGATCGGACTCACTTTCAAAATATAGGTTTCTAGTTAAAATATAAGGTGTTGCACCAAATTTGAAGAAGATCGTTTAAAATGTATGTTCTCCAGAGCGGAGAAATTGAAATCGAGATCGAAATTTATGTGGGAGCTATATCTATAGTGCTAGCAGACGATCTCCATAAGTTTCATGATAGACGGGAATGTGATTGCTGTCGAAATTAATGTATTTAATAGAAATAGTTGAAACAATTTATTTCAAGCTGGCTTCAAAACATTTGTGACTGTTCCGGACTAAAATTAATCATAATGTGTTGAGAAATTCTAAAAGCCGCAATTAGCCATCATAACCATTACAGCATCGAATCAAACATGAAGAAGAAGGATTTTATAAAAAAGGCATTAAAAATAGTACTAGAATCTTAAATAACTGGCTAACTCAGGAATGGACAGTGATAAAGCCGATATACGCATTAAATATACCAAAGAAAAAAAATCGATGAGCTACTTTTATATGGAATTAAAGGTAATTGAGTACTTCCATGGGAAACCGATCAATAATTTCGATGAAAATGTGTACGTAGGTTCAGTTTGAGGTTATAAGCAAGATTTAAGAAAAAAATAGTTTTAAATTCAAAATCGTGAAAGTTGTGTCATTTTTAAAAATGTCAATGCATTTTTTTATAAATATTACTATTATATTATTGCCATAGTATTCAAAACTGAAAAGGCTTCTTTTTTTTCAATTTAAAAACAAAAAATATTTTTTAATTTTTAGGAAAAATATATCTCCGATTTTTTTTTTTCAATTTAAAAACAAAAAATATTTTTTAATTTTTAAGAAAAATATATCTCCGATTTTTTTTTTTCAATTTAAAAACAAAAAATATTTTTTAATTTTTAAGAAAAATATATCTCCGATTTTTTTTAATATTTTTTAAGATAGATTATTTTGTTCTCTATATAAGTCACTATAAGTTTCAGGATGGCCACGAATCAACTTTCTGAGTTACAAATCAAATAGTACACACCTCCCTACGATAAAAATGCCAAATTAAAAGATGAGAAGGATAAAAATTTGTGAAACGTGTCCATGTGTTTTTATTAGTGGATATTTCAGTAGAGCGCGGTAAACAAAAAATATAAATTGTATAATTTTGCAATTTTCATTTTCGCGGGAGATATGGCTAATATGATTTCTGTGAATGACTTTTATGTTTTGTAAATTTCTCGCGATCTATCAAACGGATCAGGCAGATTTTATGAATGTGTATTAAGAACCATTGTTGCTTGTAACATGTATGTTGTCAGTCGCGAAAATTAGGGCAATTGTTGCAAAAACAAAAATTCACAGTTTTGGTCTTTATAGACAACACCTATCATATTCCACATGTATTTTAGCCAATAACTTGGGATTCAAATTACAATGAACGGTGAAATGATGATGAAATTAACAACGTGCTATCAACACGATTCTTTTTTGTTTATTTTGAGTTTCAAAAAATATTTAATAAAGTAATATTTTTAATGGTGTCATTCTAGACACAGATATACCGAGTACAGATATACCGTTCTTCTGTAAGATTCGGACACATTTTAGGATACACTTCGAAGATTTTTTTATAGTTTTTGTGTTTCAGCTTTTGTAATGGATTACAACACACTTTCTTAAATGACATATTGAATTCAATAAATTATATAATAAGTATATAGTTAATTACAAGGGATGCTTTATTCAAAAATTAAATGCGTAGTGTATATTATTGATTACACAAAATTGAGGAACGGAATTAATTAATGAATATTGGAATTGTCAAACTGACTGGCTAACAATATGTGTATACCATATATATCGAAATAATTCTTCAAGTCAGCTGAAAAAGTAAATATAAGGCAGCAATCTTTAAAAAGCTCGAAAATCTTATTTGGTTGGTTGTATTTCCACCTATTTTAATTCCAAAACTATTTTGAACTAATTAGAAATCCGTTAGCTCTCACGTACTCAGTGCAAGATAACCTAACTTCATGATTCTACCCATTGGAAAGATCTTTTTATTTTGCGAGTCTATGCAGTCAGAGGAATGTATGTATATACAAAATTTTATGATTCTAATTGGGTGGTAAAATTTCTCTTTTTCCGTTTTACTCCCTAAAAGTACGAATTTCGAAAAATCCCTTTATTTTATGTGTCTGCGTATACAGGGGAATGTATACACCGAGTTTCATTATCCTAGGCGCAGCCGTTTGGTTGGTACCATATTTATCCCTCTATTAACATTTAACCCTTTAAAAGTACCAATTTGGAAAAAATACTAATGTATCTACTCAATTAGAGGAATGCACGCACCGCATTTCGTGTTTCTAGCTTTTGTCGTTTAGATAAGTACCATTTTTATCCCTATTTTCCCCATTTCACCCCCTACAAATAAAAATCACTTTATGGTGCACGTTTTTCTTATAGGGGAATACGCGTACCCAATACCAAGTAAGTACAAACAGACATATTGAAAAAATATGCTTAAATACTCTGAATTATTTTTTTATACCTTCCACTTTTACCACATATTTGCACATTAATACTCAATGAACTCTCACAAAATTTCAAGACTCTGACAGTCATAGTACTCCAAATATGTTGCTTTATAAAATGCGAAAAAAAAAAATAAATTTGTAAATTTGGTGCCAAAGTTTTATTGTAATAAAATACGAATAGGCAAGTATCGGCAGCCAGCTTTGATTGAATTGGCAGAGTAGTGCAAACTAAATCACCTAAAAGTAATGTCTTGCAAAACTAATCAAAATTTTTTTAGTTCTATTCCATCAAATTTGAAAAACAACCAAAATATAGTGTTTTTTTTACTACTGCGATTTTTGGGAAACTAAACAGTGGAGACCACCGATTTTATTTTATTTCATTTCATCTGACGTACCTTTCAAACCAGACTGAAGACGTAAAAATTTGGTAGATAGTTTGTCTGTTACTCAATTATGAATATTAAAATTTTTTCACTTTTTGTTTTTTTCTTGAGTTCTGAAGAAATGGATCAACTTTGAGCGGCTATATAAGCCACAATTTTTGTCCGATTTTGAATTGGTTTTCGGATCGGTAATAAGTTCTCTATCAATTGGTATCATCAGTTTTACCAAAAACTTTTATCAATTTTTACTTTTGCCACTGATTCCTGGCAGAGGCCCCACAGTGCAACGGCGACGATATGTATGGAAGTACTAGGTACTTAGGTTGGGTAAAATTTTCAGATTAGAACTTTGTGTATAAGCCTTTCGTGAGGCTACCTCATTAAGAAATTTCTTTTTCATTTATATGTCAAGCAAGTCAAAGAAGGAATACTATTTTCTAATTTAATTGGTAACAGTTTGCTGGTCATGTTTTTCTGAATTGTTATTATTTTCATTTTTGTTAGTTTGTGTGGCGTATTAAGTTTCAGTTTTTTTCCGCCATATCTGCCATCGAACATTCTTAGGTAAACAGCAATTGCTCTTATTAATGATCTCGTTCGGTTTTCCACCCATCTTTTGAGGCCCAGTTCCGATAGATGGCAGATCAAACAAAAAACGGATGAAAAATTAAACCATTTTGATTAGACGCCAAAGGAGTGAACAGAAAAACGCTAACATAAAAAGTTAGCAGAAAAAGAAAGACCGCCGTGTTGTCGCCACGTCACAACACAGTGTCCCCATAAACGCACAGAGAATTATTACAAGACCATGCTGCAGATGGCTGCAGCCAGCAGCAACATGCCATCAAAGGATGTGGCAAGTTTTTCGTAGTTTCATTTCTGTACGCATTGACGGGACGGGAATGGAGACGACGACTTTAACGAACGTCAAACCTTAAGGAAAAAAGTGAAGAGAAATAAATTCAATCACACAACCGCGCAGATGTGCATTCATTTGCTCCAAAAACATGAATGAACGGCAGAAATAAGAGTTCTGTCAGCTGCATGTATTATGATCACGTTCCAGGCTTCGTCGTCATCGAAACTGGTATAAATCATCGATCATGTTTGTGCGTTTGCAGTTCAGATTTAGTTTTATGAGGTGTTTTTCATTTTTTAGTTTGTCCAGTTTATACCCTTTAAATACTGTGGTAGGAGCAACAAAAAAACGAAACAACAACGAAAAAGTCGAAAAAATCGGTCTGTCCGAACTTCGCACTACGATTTCAAGTTTTTAGAAAAAACTAAAATTTTTATTTTATTGACATACAAATTATTTCCAGTGGTGATTTATAGATGAGGCTTTTGCCAACAAAATTTAGCCTGGCTCCACTAGTCCCTTTCGGTTATGGAATTTTTATACCCTCCACCTCCAGGATGGGGGTATACTAACTTTGTCATTTCGTTTGTAACACCTTGAAATATCAACCTGAGACACTGTAAAGTATATATATTCTTGATCGTCATAAAATTCTAAGTCGATCTAGCCATGTCCGTCCGTCAGTCTGTCCGTCTGTTGAAAGCACGCTAGTATCTAAACTAAATGAGCTTGGACGTCCCAATTTTCCATAAATGCGTCTTAAAGTCGTAGATCGGTTGGGATTGAAACTGGTTGAAATCGGCCCTCACAAGGACTAAAAACACCCATAATAACCCCTATCATTTTAGAGTATCTAAGCATATTTTTTCAATATTTATGCTTGTACTTACTTGATATTGGGAATGCGCTTTCCCCTTATAACAAAAACGTTCACCATAATGTGATTTTAATTCGTAGGGCAGAAATGGGGCAAAAGGGGATAAAAATGGTACATATTAAATGACAACAGCTAGAAACACGAATTTCGGTGTGTACATTCCCCTAATTGAATTTTTCCAAATTCGTACTTTTAAAGGGGAAAATGGGAATAGAGGGAAAAAACCAACCAAACGCCAGCACCTAGAATAATGTATACATTCTTCTGATTTCGTAGACACGTAAAATAAACGGATTTTTCGAAATTCGTACTTTTTGGGGTTAAAATGGAAAAAGGGGATAAAAATAGTACCAACCAAATGACCGCAGCTAGAGTCACGAAATGCGGAGTATACATTCCTCTGACTGCGTAGACACAAAAAATGAAAGGTTTCTTCCAAATTCGTACATTCATGGGATACAATGGGTATAGAGGGATAAAAATAGTACCAACTAATCGACTACAGCTAGAATGATGAAATTCGGAGTGTACATCCCTCTAATTGCGTAGACACGTAAAATAAAGAGATTTTAGAAAGTCGTACTCTTAAAGGGGTAAACTAGGAAAAAGGGGTTAAAAATGGTCCCAACCAAATGGCCGCAGCTAGAATCATGGAATTCGGTGTATGCATTCCACTGACTGCATAGACACGCAACATAAAAAGATTTTTCCAAATTTGTACTTTTTACTTTTACGGCAAAAATTGGTTGAATCATGAAGTTAGCTTTTTTTGCACTATGTACGTGAGATAATGGATTTTCATAATTTGTACTTTCGGAGTTAAAATAGAATGGAAATACAACCAACTGTAGCACCCACTATTTAGCAATATTTATGGTATTTAAGCTTTAAAAAAATAAATAAATATAAATAAAGAATATTAATTTGTTTTAGTTTTTTCGTTTGTATTTTTTTTTTTTTTTGAAGTATTGTTCGATATATATAGTGTAATCGTGGTTTAAAAGAATATAAATATTATAATTATTTATCAAATTATTTTGTCAATATTTGTATTTGGTTACAAAGTTATATTTTCCTGTAATATTACTGCTCTTCACGAAAATCGACACCCACTGTGGAATGCAATCCATGATGGAGGGTATATAAAGTTCGACCAGGCCGAACTTAACGCCGTTTCTACTTGTTTTTTTTTTTCAATTTTACATTAAAATAAATTGCAGTTGAAAAATATTATATTTCCTTTTTTGTGTGTTAAAAAATTATTTTTAAACTTATCATGGATACGTCGCACAGTGGTTCAGAATCAAAATCCATCGACCAAAATTCAATAACTTTTGTTCTAGTAGATATTTTTGAGTTCTGTAAAAAACCAAAATTGGACAAGGACCCAAGGATTATAGGATGAGATATTAACATTGTACATCGGATATATTTTAGAAATCGGCCCAAAGTAGACTATTTTTCGTATTTGTTGATTTTAAAGAAAATTAAATTTTTTTTTGCTTTTTAACACATTATTACGTGTATGTTCATAATGAGAATAAAAATTTTATTTTTTTATTACAGATTTTCACGTTTTTCAGATTTTGAAAATTGAAAAAAATTATTTTTTTTTGTGATTTTGTAGAATTGTTTCTCACACATTTCAAGAGATTTTCAACTCAAATTTTTTATTATTTATATTTTTGTTAAAAAAAACATAGAAACAAAAAAATAAAAATTTTCTTAAAAATCGAAAAATAGTCAAATTTGGGCCGATTTATAAAATATATGCGATTGCCCGATTTTTATGTCAATATCTCACAATAATCCTTTGGACCTTGTCTAATTTTCGATTTTTACAGAACTCATAAACTCATATTCGACAAGTGAGTAGTGTTTCTCATTCGTTTGTGAGCATCATTTCCTTAAAGAGGCCGGGTTTGATGTTGAAAAGTCGGTGCAAAGCCACTTGAAAAAACCTTTGACAGGGTGGAAATCATGATAGTGGTCATGCCATTTGTAAATAAATTTGCTTTCTATTAAATATAGATGCAAAATGGTCTTGAGCCAGGACAATATCCCAGTTCAAATCAAAACTCATAAATATCTACTAGAATAAAAGTTATTGAATTTTGACCAATGGATTTTGATTCTGAATCACTGTGCGTTGTCGTTATAAAATATTTGTTAATTTTGATTTTGTTCAATTTTTTAAATGAAAAAAGTTTTTTTTTTTACAAGTTGAGATCTATTGGGGATTTATCTTGCTTAGTTTGTGATAACGAACATCGAAAACAATCCCTTTCAGAGAAACAGAAAGTCATAAAAAACCAAACACGACATTCATAATGCGCCACTCGTAAAACCAGAATCGCGCGATGAGTCATTCTACCACCGAGAAACACCATTAACCGCGACGACTTTAAAACGAAATATGCAACAAATGGCACCCACCTGAGCCAAATACATGCAACAAGTGCATCATCATTCTCCAACCAAGGCAAGCTAAAAGCTCGAGTGGTTGTTAATCGTTGGTTCATTTCTCCTTAGGGATGTCCATCGGGAAATGCCGGGATTTAAGGAAAATAAGTGCTAAACAATAAAAAATATTTATCTTAAATAATGAGATTTAAATATATCTCGGTCGAGATAGTTTCCGTCGAATGAATTTTTAATAGTTGTACTTTACTGGGTTTTTGTAGCACGCTGGCATCTAAACGAAATGAGCTAGGACGTCCAAATTTTACATAAATGCGTCATATAGTTGTAGATCGATTGGTATTGAAACTGGTCGAAATCGGGCCAAATGGAAAATTTTTTCCTTCACAAGGACTAAAAATACCCATTATATTCCCTAATATTTTACAGTATTGAAGCACATTTTTTCAATATGTCTGTTTGTACTTACATGATATTGGGAATGCACATTCCCCCATTAAGAATAATTAAGGAAAGGCTAAAGTCGGGCGGGGCCGACTCTATGACGCACTGCACTTTCTATCCGAATACAATTTAATTCGGTGAAAAAGTGAAAACGGGAAGGATTTTTGTATTCTGTAAATGTTTGTGTTTGACAAAAAATGTTAAATCGGAAAGGACATTTGTATGCGGGTATATTGAAATCTGGAACGAAATAGGTGAAATATAATATGTATAGTTTGGACAAAATCGGTTAAACATTTGGCAGCAACATTTGTATTTGCGCTATATCTAAATCTGAACCGATCTTACCTATATTCACCATAGGTTTTTTACTAGGATTATAAGCTGCTGTGCCAAATTTAAAGAAAATCGAGTACAATATATGGTTTCTAAAGCGGCAAAAGTCAAATCGGGAGCGACATTTGTATGGGGGTTATATCTAAATCTGAACCGATCTTACCCACTTTCTGCATAGGTGTTTCTAGTTGGATTATAAGATGTTGTGCCAAATTTAAAGAAAATCGGGTACAATATGTCGTTTCTAGAGCGGAAAATGTCAAATCGGGAACGAGATTTGTGCCTCAAATTAAATAGCGTTCGTCCTTGAACCACAAAACTTATTTATGCCAATTTTTGTTAAGAACGGACAATAATTGCGACCTGTAATTTGATTACAACAATAGCTAAATCGACTCAGAAAGTGATTCTAAGTCGATCGGTATACATAACAATGAGTCTATCTAGCTTCCTTTTGAGTGTTACAAACAAATGCACAAAGCCATAATACTCTCGTGGAGTGTATAAAAACGTGCACCATAAATAACGTGACCATCTCTTGTTGGGCAAAAAGCGGGATTTATGATTTCAAAAAGCGGGATTTGGCTTGATTTTGTAGAAAAAAAGCGGGATCGTGAAATTCAAACAAAAAAACGTAAACATAAAAACTAAATTGAAATAGCGTGCAAAACAAACAGAAAAGAAAATTTCAAAATTCGTACTTTTAGGGTCACGATGGGAAAAGGAGACAAATGGTACCAATCAAACGGCTATATCAGGAATCACGAACCCTGATTGTGTAGACTGTTAGGATTGCAAATAGTTAAAATTGGCCGAGAGTCATCAAATTTTTCCCTAACTAGGGCCCTTACTATAGCTACGGGAGTGTTCTTTAAAATTTTCTAAAATATAACCAAAGAAACATTACAATTTATTTATAATTTATATAAAATTTATCCAACTCCAGCTTTTTTCTTTTTCAATTTTTCATAGTGTTGGTGCGATCTTCAAAATTTAAAGAAATCTACACATAATTTGTATTTAATAATGTTGTTTAAGAAGCTTACTATTAGACTATAATTTCATGGGTCTATATTTTGTTAGTAGTAGAAAAAACATCTGTCAAACAAACAGCTATATTATTGAAAGTGATTTTTATACATTATGGTTTTCTTGTCATTCATTGTCGTGTCTTCTTAATATATGTTTTAAATTAATCAATTGAACAACGTAGCATTTAATTACATTTTATCAAAGTATAGATTAAATTACTATTAATGTTCCCTTAAAACTAGAACCAAAATTCATAATAAGGGCAAATCATTAAATATTTTCGAAATTTTGGACTTTTAACGGTTCCAACAAATTTTTAAGTGACAATTTTTAATCGATATTGTCTCAAAAATAACGAAAAAGCGGGATAAAGCGGGACTTTTTGTCAAAAAGCGGGATTATGTGGGATGGAAAATTTTAGCGGGACTGGGCATCAAAAAGCGGGATAGTCCCGCGAAAAGCGGGATGGATGGTCACCTTACCCATAAAGTGATTTTTATGGGGTGAAATGGGGCAAAAAGGGATAAAAATGGTAAATATCAAACGACTACAACTAGAAACACGAAATTCAGTGTGTACATTCCTCTAATTGAGTAGATACATAATATAAAATTATTTTTCCGAGGGATAAAAATGGTAACAACCGAACGGCTGCACCTAGAATAATGAAATTCGATGCATACATTCCTCTGATCGCGTAGACACGTAAAGTAAAGGGATTTTTTTTCCAAATTTGTTCTTTTGGGGTTAAAATGGAAAAAAAAGGGATAAAAAAATGTACTAAACAAATGGTGACAGCTGGAGTCATGAAATTCGGAGTACTTCATACACACGAAAAATAAAAAGGTTTTTCCAAATTCGTACTTTCAAGAGATACAATGGGAACAGAGGAATAAAAATGGTACCCACTAAACGGTTACATCTAGAATGATGAAATTCATGTACAATAAAGAGTTTTTCGAAAGTCGTATTATTAAGGGGGTTGTAAAATGGAAAGAGGGGAAAAGTTGTACCATCCAAATGGCAGGAGCTAGAATCATGGAATTCGGTGTAGAGATTCCTCTGACTGCATATACTCGATTTTCCAAATTCGTATTTTTTACTTTTACGACAAAAATTTTTAGAATCATGAAGTTAGGTTATCTTCCACTGTGTACGTGAGAGATAATCGATTTTCAAAATTTGTACTTTTGGAATTAAAATAGGATGGAAATAACACCAACCAAATGATTGTAGCTGAAAATGCTTCCCTATCCCCCAATATTTATTGTATTTAAGCTTTTTTGAAGATTGCTGCTTTATATTTACTTTTGAATTGACTTGAAGTATTATTTCGATATGTATAGTATAAACATATTGGTAACCTTGACTTATAAGAATCGTCTATAATAATTAAAAATTTATATTTATTTATAAAATTATTTTGTTCAATATTTTTAGTTGTTTTGGTTTGGCTTATTATACATTTTGCTGTAATGTCACAGCATGTACACAAATCTACAGCCTCTGTGGATTACATGCCATGATGGAGGTTGTATAAAGTTCGGCCCGACCGAACTTAACGCCGTTTTTACTTGTTTACTGTCACCATATAAATTAGTGTTTTGTGTCTGTCCGAAATATAATGAGATTCAAACTAATACGTTTCATGGTATTGGAAAAAAGTCAGAAATATCGAGAAACCAAAAAAATTCATGTAAGTTAATTTTGAAAATCCCACGGATTTGAAAAATTCAGGCCATATCGACATCCCTATTTCTCCCCCATACAAACTGCACTAAGCTCTGTTCTCTTTTTCTCGCTTCATTCACCATCCTTTCAACGAAGACGCCATTTAGCCAGGGGCACTGACACAATTCACGTTTAACGACGACGACGAACTACTTTGCAAACTGCCAACATCAGCCAGCTGCAAACAAAATAATAACACGCGCTTGTTTCTTGGCCAGCAAGCAAATACAGACACTCATGCCTCAGGCAGAGTTAAGCCACAGTAATGTAGCTGTGAATCCATAACGTGAACTATAATGGCAAGTAAATGGTAGCGAAAGCTCATCCACCAATCAGAAGGCACGAAATACCCCGCTTTTTCAAACAAATTCACTCTTTATCTCAGACTCTCCGATGATAGTTGCTTCCTCTCTCGCATGGTGTGGATATATTTTTTATCATTGAGTATCTTTGTTTGTTGTTGTTATATTTATTTTATGACCTCTCCATCTTGTCCTGACTCAATTCAGATACAATTTATCACTTTTATTGTAGATGCAATGTCCTAAAACACTCTCGCCTTAAGTGTTGGGCTATTTGTGGATGCAATTGCTTTGATCGTAATATCGTTATCGTTAGTCGGACCACTCACTTCCGTTAGTTGTGCTGTAGGTCTATCTTGACTATTATCTACTGTTTTTCAGTTTGGTTGTGAAAGATGGTTCCAACATTCCACATTGTTTTGAAATAATTAAGCTTGTATTCCTGAACAAAAGGAATAGAGCCCAACTTTGTAGCCGTTAGTATTTTAATTATACAAACAAGACTATTTTACAAGATTTTTGCCAAAAATATAGATACAACATTTCGCATATAGAAAGCGGAAATCATGATGAAGGCCGATCTCTTCTCGAACATTTTCCACGTAAATTTCTTACAGTTCTCCTTAAATACTCACTGCTTTGGAAATAAGTTTTTAAAATTTCCCAATTTTGTTCGAGCGTATAGCGTCCCATTCTCCAAAAGTCAAAAATAAAGCTAAAAATAAAAAATGAATGTTATTCTAGCTTTCAAAGTCAAAGTACCGTTTACTTTACTTTAAAATTTTAAACGGTTTACTAAAGGGTGTTTTTTATTGAGGTATAGAACTTCGAATTGAAATAAAACACAAGAAAATCGTTTTAATGTCCATCAATTTGGCTTTATTGGAAGGATAATTTTATGTCATTAATGTTGAAATATGATTTCGGGCATGTGGCCGCCGCGGCTGGCTCGAATATAGAAAATTCTACAGGTCCAATTTTCAACCACTTTTTCGATCATATGGGGCCGTATGTTGGCAATAACGCCACGAATGTTGGCTTCCAAGTCCCCTAACGTTTCTGGTTTGTTGGCGTAGACGAGCGACTTCACATATCCCCAAAGAAAATAATCCAATGGTGTCAAATCACACGATCTTGGTGGCCAATTGACAGGTCCATTCCGCGAAATTATGTGCTCATCGAATGTTTCCTTCAATAATTCGATTGTGACGTGCGCTGTGTGGTATGTAGCGCCGTCTTTGCACGATTTGCAAGCGTTGTTCTTTTGTCAACCTGTTCATGATGAAATGGCAAACCAAACTAAATATTAATCACTTGACAGCTGACAAAATGGCCGCCAGTTAAAAAAGTGATGCCAACTTAAAGTTCTATACCCCAATAAAAAACACCCTTTAAATAGCAGCAGCCACCTGGTCGGTACCAATTTTATACCTTTTTCCCCAAGTTCACAGAGCGACGTGTAAACAAAATTTCATTATTCAACCTTCAATCGTTTAATTGATACCATTTGTAACTCCTTTCGTTCCGTTTTTTCCTTAAAATCCCATATATCCAAAAATTCCGTTATGTTGCGCATCTACACACTGAAAGAAAAATCGTTCGTTGTATCAACGA
Source organism: Polietes domitor (assembly GCA_947397865.1). Classification (NCBI taxonomy): domain Eukaryota; kingdom Metazoa; phylum Arthropoda; class Insecta; order Diptera; family Muscidae; genus Polietes; species Polietes domitor. The sequence continues at coordinate 240,382,741 of OX377618.1, read as the reverse complement.
ATCAGATTCATTATTGCCATTTCGTTGCAGCAACGAAATATTACGTTACGTTATATTATGTGTTTTTCTAGTGCGTAATTTTAGGATCTATTCGGTAGTAATTCTCATTCACGTTGTTGGAGTTCTGCCTTAAGTAGTTGAGCTTCTGTTGCGAATAATCACTTCGAAGTCCACTGCCGGAGGTCATCATGAAACTATATTATCTATACTGAATGAAAAACGTTCGAGGCAGGGTCGAATTTTGTTTTTGAAAATCAATAACGTCGGTGTTCGTTGCTGCAACGATAAAGTTTCATTACTGCAACGAAAATGTTTAATTTAATGCCACGAATATTCTCGAAACCACATTGTTTCAGCTAGGAAACTGCGTTGTTGTAGCAACGAATCAGAGTTGTTTCACCAAAGAATTAGAGTTGTTGCAGCAATGAAACATCATTGTTGCAGCAACGATACAACATTGTTGCAGCATCGAACATATTCGTTGCGGAACCATAATTTCTATAAAATCAAGATTCGTTGCATCGACCAAACTTTGTTCGTTGCAGCAACGAACGCCGACGTTGGTTGACTTTCAATGACCAAATTCGTTGCAGCAACGTACAATTTCGTTCCACGGTCATGGGAATAAGCCATTTGTTTGATACCAAACATATAGGTGCTATAAAGGTAATAGACCTGTTCGATTGGGCTTACTAGCTTAATTTTTGTATGGAATTTACTCGCTTAACAAGAAAGTAGCTTAGTTGTGTTGCCAGATTTTTCCTGTTAATTCATTTAAAAAAAACCAATCTGTAACAACGTTGCCAACTTCTCAAGTCTCTTAATTGTAAGCTAGTAAGCCCAATCGAACAGGCCTAATATTATGGCTGTTTTTCTTTAAGACTGGATAACTAAGCTGCGATAACAAAAATCTAAATAAAATGTTAAAATTTCACTCAAAATAAAAAAAATTCTTTTTTAAAATTGTCGCCAAAAGCAATGTCAATGTGTGTGTGAAAACAAATTTTGAAAAAATAATTTTGTGTTAAAAATTTTTGACTTAACCTGGATAATTATCCAGTGTAAGTCAAAATGATGGATATCGAGGCTAAGTCCAATAAAGTCGACACAAAACATGTTTTTGAAAATTTCTTTTGATACATATATTTATATTGTAGTTGGCGACAATGTGAAAAATTTTACTTTGAGCAAAAAATTAAAATTTTTATTAACGTTTTTGTTATCGCAGCTTGTTATCCCGGCTTAAAGAAAACCAGCCCTATTAACTCTCTTCCATAATACATATCACAATATGAGGACAATTTCAGCTCTTGTTGTCGATTTGATCTGAAAAACACAATCAAAAGAGGTATAAGAGTAGCACACTTCGCGTTAAAGCAGGTTCTCATAAAGAAACACTGAAATATATCTGCCTCACTATTATGTATATATTTATATTTGATTTACTCTTTCAAATTGTATCCGTTACTCTTGCAAATATTAGGTATAAATACTCTTGTAAGCTAAAGCATGGTCACCCGTAAACACTCACATTTCTCAACACACACAGTATGTATTGGAAAGGTTAAATTCAAGCCAACAAGAGTAACTCAAAGAGAAAGGCTTTGTGCGAATACCATACGAATGCAAGTGTGGTGAGCTTCAGTTACAACCGTATGTTGTGACGTTCGGTGCGGTGATGTTGTGGTATGAGGCCATGAGGGTTTTGCGTGCCGCAGGACTTGTTCAATTTAGTTGAGCGTCAAACTTGTGGCTGTAAATACTATCGGTCGGAAGTTGAAAACGTTTCAATGGCTGCACTAAAAAACAAATGTATTAAAATAAATGTTGTCGTACGTTGAACGTTGTGGATTGAGCGGAGTGCTGCTCACTCACCGTTGGTTATTTGCGTGCGATTGTAACTGAAACGCACAACAGCAACAAGTTGAAAAATTAAATCTACGGAATAGAGTGCACCAGACTCATTTAATTGCAGTTACAAAAAAGTTTGAGTGTAAAAGAAAATTGGAAATTATGAATAAATAATTCTACGCATAATCTAAAAGATTGTATCATATTTAATCGTATTTCTTATTCACTTATTAATTTATGCGAATTTGTTATGCTTCGCTTAGTGGAGGAAGTCAACGGACACGTGTTAATCGACATGGCTACATATAATAGTACCACATGTTAAATGCAATTTTTAAATTCAATTTAATTTTTGAAAGCAAACGACTTGAATTATGATTTTTTAAGAATGTGTTTTCAATATCAAATCCATAAAATTGTATTAATTTATGAATAATAAATTATGAAACAATTATTGAGCAGTTGGGTGAAGTCCGCATAGCTGTTCTAAATGTTAGGTCTGATCGTACTTCACTTTACTCTCATTTGAGAAACAATCTCTTACCCAAATTGTCAGCACATTGTTTATCTTTTTAATTGGCTGTTCTATATACACTCAACAATTACACTGTCCAACATAATTTTTAGAACAGAGTAGCGACCGTATAATTCTGCAAAAGGCATGTTGAATAGATCCTTTTTTGTTTTGTATAATAACTTATAGTACAGCTGGTATTTTTACAGTGGATCAATGTTTTCATTTTTTGGTCGAAGAAAGCACTACGTAAAAAAATATTATAAGTACATCTCTGCGATAATTCTTATTGTCAGAACTAAAGGGTTTTCCAATAGGTACTTGACAACTTTGAATTTAATTTATGAACGCACTATTTTATTTATATTTTTTAGTAAACTCAACATGTGCATCATGGTAAAGTGCACGAACGAACAACATATGCAAATTATAAAAATGTGCCAGTGAGACAATGGGTTGGCGGAGTGACGAAAATATCGCTGCCGTTAAGGCGTTCGTAGCAAACAATCCAAATCAGTCGATTCCGCGGCGTTCTCAAGAACTGGGCACCGCCAAGACCACTTTATGGCGAATTGGAGTCGATGGACCATTTTACGCGACGTACGTTCTCCGATTGGGCTCTGGAGAAGATGCGCCAAGATGATGAATTTCAACGCAAAATCATCTTCAGTGACGAAGCTCATTTTTGGCTCAATGGGTTCGTCAATAAGCAAAATATGCGTTATTGGTTTGGTGAAAATCCACATGTGCTTCATCCACAAAAAATAACTGTTAGGTGCGGTTTGCCTGCCGGTGGCGTCATTGGGCCATATTTTTTCGTCGACAACATCGATCGTCACGTTACTGTGAATGACGATCGTTATCGCACCATGATTACCGAATATTTTTGGCCCGAATTGGAAAACATGGATTTGGACGACATGTGGTTTCGACAAGACGGAGCCACACATTACATTCGATTTATTGAAAAGTAAGTTTCCTGAGCGTGTTATCTCAAGAAATTCACCAGTCAATTGGCCGCCTCGTTCGTGCGATTTAACGCCTCTAGACTTTTTTCTTTGGGGCTACGTCATACCATTGGTCTATACCAACTAGGGTTTGCATTTTCCCATACTTATTTATTTCCCGGAAAACGGGAATTATTTTTTCAATTTCCCGGGATTCCGGGACAGCACGGGAAATCGTCAACATACTGTTTACCATGAGTTAAGCTTATTTTTTCCAATGAAACATTCAGATTTTATTAAAGTAAATTAAATATATATTTCACAATGAAGCTGTTACAGAATTCATATAATAAAGCGCAATGTGAGATCAATTCAAATATTTCAAAATTAATTAAAGATCAGATATTTCTTATTTTATTGGAAAATGTGGACGCGTCGGAAAACGATCGTTCACATTACTAATGAGTAGAGCATTAAATGAAATGTTTGTTCTTTGTCCTGTCGTTTCGAAGACTTTAAATTCTTTATTTTTGGCGTTCGGAGAAACGCCCAAAATTTACTTTTTCGGATTTTAATTTTTTTCATATGGAGCTTGACAGGAAAAATCCGAAAAAGTGGATTTTGAGTCTGCATCCGAACGCAGCTTAAAATTATTTTATCATCCAACTGCAAAAAAGTGGATTTTGAGTCTGCATCCGAACGCAGCTTAAAAATATTTGGTCATCCAACTGCAATATTTGACATACCTGATTAAAAGCTATGTGATCTAAATTTTTATACAACATTTTTAATTTTATTGTGGAATTGATGGAAAGAATATGCGAAGAAATATGTAAAATTTCCTACTGAATTCCCGCGGGATTCCCGTACGAATTTCCCAGGATTCGGGAAATGAAAAATGTGCGAGTTCCAGGGAATTTTCCCGCGGGAAATCCCGGGATGCAAACCCTAATGCCAACAAGCCGACGACGTTGGAAGAACCCAGAGCCAACACTGAACACGAAATAGCGGCCGATACGGCCGAAATGTGTGACCGAGTCATCGAAAATTAGGTCCAACGAATAGACCACGGTGGCCACATGAACGAAGTCGAGTTCCATTCATAAATGTTTTGATTGTATTTCAAGTCGATCATAAAGCTTTGGAAATATTTCAAATGATTTGCGTTTTATTTAAAAAAAAAGTCGTTAAGTCCTTATTGGGATACCCTTTATATTGTGGAATTTTATGAGGATCATTTTTGTGGAAGATCTTTACCCTCTAACGCCTCTCTTTATGGGCCAATTTGACCCTTTTTCGAGAAAATAAAGTGGTCTCCAAAGATATCAAAGCTATAAATAAAGCTTTTCACGCTTATATAGCAAATTACACGCGCACTTCTACAAATAAATTAGATCACGGTAAAAAAATACTAATCGCATATTTTTGCAAAATTTTCATTTTTCACACCACTTTGTGGAATAGGGTATTATAAGGTTGTTTTCCCCCAAATCTTTGTAACACCAAGAAATAATCGAGTTAGTCCCACCTTTAAGTGGGTACCGATAGGCTAAGAATCACCAGCTGAATAGATTTGTCAATGTCTGTCTGTGTGGACCGATTGTCATGAAATTTTGCAGAAGTAATAATAATAATTTTCCATTTTATATATAACATAGTTGTTCTTATTACTTTTATATTTAGATTAACGTATTATTTGAAGACTTTCGTAACACTATAAATTCGTTACTTAATCTCCTACCTAAATTGTCTGCTATAAGAAGCAAACAAACACATTCTGTGTTGGTTTTCAAATAAACAAAACCTTTCTTTGCAATGCTATTTATTAAATGTCACAATAAATGTAAACAAACAAACAAAAATCAAGAACAAAATATGAAGAGGATAGCGAAAAATTCGACACATAGCTAAATATCATAAAAACGAAACAAACGCACAACAACAATTCCAGATAACTTCCGGTCACTCTAAAACTAAGCGCACACACAGTTATTACCCTGTCATATTCGCATACCAATCAATTGAAAAGCTCTCCCAGTTATTTTGAGTAGAGAGTGCTGTGTGGTTGTGTGTATGATGTATGTAAGAGCATGTGTTTGCCTTCTCAATTGCAGTGTCGTAGTCATCGTCATATCACGATCTGTCTCATCAACGACGGACAATAACTGGCCATGCCTTATGGTGCTTTGACAGAGTCAACGACATCCGTTTTACACGAAAGCACAGCCACTACAGTGAGAGTAAATCCGAACAACACTCACTCTGGCTCATATGTAAGTGTGTGTGTGCGTGCGAGCAACTATCACATGTTGCGAGAGTAGAGAAATGCACTGCAGAATGATTATTATTATTATTTATGTTGGAATTGTATGCCACAAATAATAATGCAAATTAATTAATTAGTTTATAAAATGAATAATTAGCACCATATTGAGGCAGGCTCAGGCAAACGCATAATGTGGCCACAGCAGACTGTAGTGAACGATGACGTCGAGAAAATGAGAATGAAGAAGAGATAAACACAAACTAGTAAATGATGACTAACTCAAAAACAATTAGCCTGTATTAGGGTGGCTTCAAACTCATAAGATGTATTGAATTCCAATTCATTTTTAAATAGGTGATGGTAATCTAGGCAAATAAAAAATTATTAAAATTTGATTGTGAATTCCAATTCATTTAGAAATAGGTGATAGTAATCTAGGAAAATATTTTTTTAATTTGATTGTGTTGTCTTTAAGATGACATATATTTTGTAAAACTGCGCGACTCTACTTCAGAACAGATTTTTTTTAAATATTTGTGTATAATGTGGATGGAATTATTCTTTCAAAATCACATTAACGTGTTATACTAGTCCAATATCCCAGCAAAAACTTGGTAATGACATCTCATTATTATTTGCATTACCTAGTAATGACAGGTCATTATACCCTGCATTATTTTGAAGAATAAGATAATAGCCTTCGTATAATGGTTTAAAAATGGTTTATTTATTTCCAGAGCCATAAAGTTAACTGTATTGGAATTTTAAAAATGTTTTATTTTATTATTAAAATAGTATTATAATACTGTCTTATTAACACAACAACAACAATAAGAAGAATGGGAAATATATTTTCTGTTTTTTTTTCCTACAAACACAAAACTGTACCTTTTGTGAATACGTTCGCTTGAAATATAATGAAATTGCAATAAATTGATGTTGCTAGAAATGTTTTGCTGTGTGTGTTCAAACTCGAACCATGATTCACAACGTCAACCGACATACTTACCAATCAGTACTTATATATTAACTATTTGTAAACGGGCTTGGAAGTACTTACTTATCAAGTTTTTTGTATGTGTGTGGAAATACTTAGATTTCACATTTTTGTAAGCGTGCGTGAATGTACTTATTTCTTTTCAATCCTTTATAAAAATAATTAGAAACGGAGCCGGAAAATAAGTAGTGCAGACTTTTGATTTAGCCTTATGTCCAACATTACTTGGTAATGAGAGTTTTTGATGGGTGGCGTATACGTTATAATTGTTACAACAAATAATAATCATTCTCAAGGAATTATTATTCTGTGATTCTCATTCATACTTGATACACAACATATTAATCATTCGCTCAGATATCACCCTAACTATAAAGAAGTATAAAAGGCCGTTGAGTTCGACCGGCCTCCACCATGGATTGCATATCAATTTCCGTAAGAAGTGCAGTAACATTACAGGAAAATGTAAAATTTTTTATATAGCCAAACCAAAACAAAAAAATATTGAAAAAGTAATTTTATAAATAAATATAAAATTTTAATTATTTTAACCCACGCAAGGCTACAAATATGATTATTTGGGCGGGTTGATTTGTATGGATGAAAAAAAAAATAAATAAAAATCGTATAGCAAAGACCTAATCTACATAAAATTCTAAGAAAATTCTCCGAAGAAACCATGGGTCTAAAATAAAATCCTAATCCGCGCCTCTCGACTTAAAAATGTACAGTTGCGGTCAAAATAATAGCAGTGCACCACAGCTTAGCATACATTTTCATATATTTATTTGTGTGATATTTGTTTTATTTCTACTACTGCATTAAATACTGTGTAATGAGGTTACAAACACAAAATTATTGTTTATTTGATGATATGATGTTAATCGTTTTTTGAAATTTCACATTTTTTGTACTATTTGACATTTTGGACGGTCAAAATAATAGCAGCATTCAATAATCTCAAGAAAAATGAATTTTATCTCATTTTTTTCAATTCGATTTGATGTTATAAATAAGATATTATGAAATGTAAACTATTTCTGAAATGTTATTGTTTTATTTTTCTTCATAAGTAGGGCGAGGAGAGCATTGTGGAGAACAAAATCGAGTTCATATAAAAAGTTTGAAATCTGAGGGTAAATCATATAGTGAAGTTCGGTTTTTTTCCAGTGTTCCATTATTCCAAATTCCATTATTATAAATTCGATATTATAAGAAGAAAAACCAAAAAACACGTCAAAAAAAAACAGTTTATATCACCTGCAACCATTCGCCGAATAGTAACGTCTAGTATAAAAAATTCACTTACGCCCGCCACCGAAATAAAAAACAATTTCTATCCATCTTTGAGAGTTTAAAATGTTCGTAGAATACTAAGAAAACATAATCTGTAAGCCAGAAGTCCGAGAAAAGTCCCACTTAAAAATAAAAGACATGTCACAAAAAAATTGCAATTCGCAAAAACACACCTGCAGTACACACCAAAAAGTGGGTCAATTGAATCAAAAATTGTTTTATATGGTGGGACAGTCCCTCGACAGTTTGTAAGTCGTCCACAGAACACGGAATACATCTCCAGGTATAGCACCAAAACTGTCAATTAGGGAGGGTCAAGCATAATGGCTTGGGCTTGTTTTTCATATTATGGAGTTAGGTCAATACATTGGCCCAGAACTACTATGGACTCTGTCCAGTACATCAAAATACTGTATAATATTATGCTTACGTATGCAGAATATGGAATGCCACCTAAATTAGTCTTTTATGAAGTCAATTATCCCGAAACACCAGCCGACTTGCAAAAAGGTGGTTTGAAGTCAATAATATCGGTGTTATGAAATGGTTCGGGCAGACACAACATCTCAATATAATCACAAATTTTAAGTAAGACTAAAATGAGATCTCACTTGCAATACTGAAAGACAACAACGATATTTGACACGAAATTATAGAGGCATGGTCAAAAATAACGCATGAAAGGTGCAAAATACTAGTTGACTCCAAGAAATGACGTTATCTTGCAATATTAAGCAATAAAGTCAGTACAACTAAGTGTTAAATTCGAGAAAATATTGTTATTTAAGTAATTATATTTTTATATTTTTTCTACACTCAAAATTTTTTTCATTAAAAAAAAATATTCACCCAAGCATATAAGTTTTCAAGTTGAGAGACAAGGATTACGATTTTATTTTAGATACATGGTTTCTTCGGAGAATGTTATGTAGTTTACGTTTTTGCTATACGAGTTCAAAAATCAACCCGCCCTAATGATTATACTATATAATAGTATAAATAATACTTCAAGTCAATTCAAAAAGTAAATATAAGGCAGCAATCTTCAAAAGGCTTAAATACCCTAGATAGTGGGAGATAGTGGTTGCATTTTCAGTTACAGCCGTTTGGTTGATTGTATTTCCATGCTATATTAATTCAAAAATTTTTAACCCAACTTCATGATTATAACCAGTTTTATTTTAAAAACAAAAAAGTACGAATTTGGAAAAATCTTTTTATTTCGCTTGCTAGTCTTTGCAGTCAAATGAATGTACACACCAAATTTCATCATTCTAGCTGTAGCCGTTTAGATGGTACCATTTTTAATCCCTCTGTCATCATTGTATCCCTTCAAAGTACGAATTTGGAAAAACCTTTTTATTTTTCGTGTCTACGCAGTCAGAGGAATGTATATTCCGAATTACATGACTATAGCGGCGAATTTCTAAAAATCTCTTATTATTACGTGCTGGCGTTTGGGTGGTACCATTTTTATCCCTCTATTCCCCTTTTACACCTTAAAAGTACGAATTTGGAAAAAATACTTTCATATTAAGTATCTACTCATTTAGAGGAATGTACTCAGCGAATTTCGTGTTTCTAGCTGTTGTCGTTTAATATGTACAATTTTTATCCCATTTCACCTTCTACAAATAAGAATCACTTAATGACGCAGGTTTCTGCTATAATGGGGAATGCGCATACCCAATATCAAGTAAATATATAAGTAGACATATTGAAAAAGACATGCTGAAATACTCTAAATATTAGGGATATTTTCAGCCCTTGTGAGGGAAATTTTTTTCCCTGTGGACCGATTTCGCCCATTTGTAATGCTATTCGATGTTCGACTATAAGTAGTGTTTGGGGTTTCCCGGACTTTTTTCACTTCCCGGGAAAACGGGAATGAAAAATTTCATTCCCGGGAAAAAGTAATTTATTTATAGGTATGTTCAATATGGTTTAAATATCAACATTTAATAACGGGTGTGTTTTTTTTTCAATACTGTCATATTAGAAATTAAAAACGAATGTTATTGTCAAAATATTTTTTCATTTTACAAATATTTTACTCTACACCTTTTCAAGATTATATTCGGAACATACAAATTTATATTGAGAAATGTAAATTCATATTAGGGACATATAAATTCATAATGGGTAATGTAAATTTATAATAAGAACATTTTAATTCATAATGAGATATATAAATCATAATTCATTGAGAACAATTAATTCATAATAGGAACATACCAATTCATAATGAAATATACAAGTTTTTAATCAGAAAATCCAAATTCATAATCAGAAAATATGAATTCATAATGAGAAAATAAAAAATCATATTGAGAAAATGCAAATTTATAGTGAGAATATTGATAAAATATGTGTTTCTACGAAAATATCCATAGAAAAACGTACATACATAGCTTCGATTATAAATTTTAAAGTTCCTGATTATGAATTTATATTTTATGAATATATATTCCTGAATAAGAATTTATATTTTCTCATTTTGTATTTATATATCTCATTACCATTTTGTATGTTCTTATTATGAATTTATATTTCTCAATATGAATTTAGATTTCACATTACGAATTTACAGTGCTGATTATGAATTATCATGCTCCTATTATTAACTTACATATTCCGATTATAAATTACAATTTCTCATTATAAACTTGAAAAGTTGTAGACTAATCGTCAGAATTGGACATTTATATCGCAGGTAGAAGTGACTGGCACCTACACTAGATTCAAAATTGAAAACAATTAAGGAAACAAATAGCTAATGCATTTAATTTAGAATATTCATTCGTCTGGGGACAAAAATATTTTATAGAAACAGGGGGGAATATTCTAAACATAAAAAATGAATATTAATTTAATAAATTCATAAAAAATAAAAATATTGAAATAGTCCAGTCATTAATTCTAACAAATGGCCATTTAAATATATTTATATTTAAAATATATTTATATTCCTATTAGATTTCTCTTGAAAGTTTCCAGGCGAACAATTTTTATTGTATTCCTCTTTTTAGACCATTTCTTTCTGGCTACATATGTAAAGTAAATTGTTCTTGAAGAAGATATTCGATTATTCTAGGAAAACAAGAAAAATTACTTTATGTAAGCCATAGTATTGTCGGCATGATATTATATGGCTATTTAGCGAATTTAAAAAGTTTTCTTTGTAGTAATATAATATAAACAAATAGTCAACAAATACTCATTATTGACAGTAATGTAAATACATAATTAATTTGAAATACATCTAAAAATTACAATTTATAAACTAACATTAAATTATTGATCAACATAATAAATACATTATTTTTTTAATATTTCCAGTAATTGAAATTTTCCCGGGAAAAACGATTCGGAAATTCCCGGACCCCATACCCTAACTATAAGACACATTTATGGATAATTTTGTTCTCCTATTTCTTTTCCTTTAGATGCTAGCGAGCTTTCAACAGTCGGACGGACATGGAAGATCGTCGTAGAATTTTATGACGATCAAGGATATATAGGGTCCGCCAAATAACTTTTTGCTATAAAAAAAAAACTACTGAATATTTTCTCAAATTTCTTTTTTTATTTGAAAGTACAATCCTTCCGGTTAATAATGAAAAAAAATTCATTCAAATGGCTGCTAAGGGCACCCCAGAAATAATAGTCCAACGGTTGAAACGTTGGATGGCGGACCCTATATATACCTTATAGGGTCTAAGGTCGATATTTCAAAGTGTTATAAACGGAATGACAAAGTTAGTATACCCCGATTCTGTGGTGGAGGGTATAAAAACAAAATCCATATAAATGAAAATAATTTTAAATATCTCCAATTTAAGTTAGCCAAAACAGTTGCAACAGCAAATTAGACTTTTCGACTTTTCCAAAAATTTAAAAATTCGACTTTTCAGCCGACGATTAGTCCGCTTTTTGAACCACAGTAGAAGTGCTGTATCATATTAGGAAAAATATGATAATTTACGATATTTTTTATTAAGAATATCATTGCATCAACAAAACGTCATCGTTGACGAAATTTAGTTTTGGGGTACATTTAAATGGCAAGTAATATAGGGTTATATTTTATTAATCTATGGACCCTTATTTCATACTTCAAGCATATTTCATAGAGCTTTTCATAGCGGAAATATTCTACATATTTGTGAACAATTTTTATTAATTCGAGTGGGTTGTGGATATAACATCTCAACGCCGCATATAACCAATTTCCATCGATCAAAATTCACTAACATTTGATTTAGGAAACATTTTTGAGTTCTGTAGAAACCTGAAATTAGACAAGGGCCCTAGGATTATTATGAGATATTAACATTGGAATTAGGGCAATATATATAAACGAGTTGCGTTAGTGATTGATTGGCTGAATGACTTAACACTAATCAGCTCCAAGACCAAACTGGTGCTGATTAATGAAATATTCAGGGTAGTTCACAAATGTGACTGAGATGCGGGCTAAATTCGTACATTTAGTGGGTAAAATGGAACAAAAAAGGGATAAACATCGAATCTTCGTCCTGGCTAAACGGTAGTATCTATTAGAGATTTTCGAAATGTGTACTCCTAAGGGAGGAAAGAGACAAAAGGGGATACAAATGGTGCCAATTTAAGTAATGTAGTTATATTATGTTAAAAAGATCAGTGTTATTGAATGTTGGTCGATGGAATTCGACTCTGGATAACTGTGCGCCCTTTAGCAGCTGTCAAATTATGTCATGCAAATGATGTTCGAACAAAAGTTTCTTAAACTGTCGTTCAAATCTCATAAACTACAGCTCAAACAACCTCAAGAATTAAATTGGTTACGAATTTATTGATGCATTAATTTCGAATTATTATCATTGTTTTTTATTAGTGAATAATTTCGATCCTAATTGGCCAACGAGGAATATGCCTCACACCATTTGCAGCGGCTCGTTCCTTTGTCGCCCTTGACTTTGCACAATTCCCGCTTCTTTTTTGTGTCTCTGTGTCTGTCTTCAGCTGTGGAGTGCAATAAAGAAAGAGAATTATGGTGTGCATTTTAAATTAATGTAAATTGAATTGCATTATATGGACTCATATAAGTCAGATGTTTTTGAGCGGTTTGTTGTTGGTTGATTTCGATTATTTGTTCACTTCTCTTACGTATTTTGCCGGTTGACTGTCAGGCATGAATGAATATTTATAGAAAACATGTGATGTCTGGAAAACGAGATACAAAATTTTGGACAAAAGCAAGAGCGGTCATAAATTAGAGTTGAACAAATTATAATGAAATAATAATAATAATAATGAATAATAATAATAATAACCACAAAGAAAATTGGGGAAGGTCGACTTTATGATACTTTCCGGGGTTAAAATTTTTTACGAAAATGTTCCTCGTAATGTTTTACAAAAGTATTCAGAACACATCCTATATACCCTTATTTTTCTTTTAAGTGGTAAAATGAGAAAAATATTTTTTTCCAAACTCGTACGTTGACAATATTCACGCACAAATTTTCATAATTTTCCTAATATGTTACTGCTCGTCCACCCAACAATTTTATTGCATTTTAGCTCCATATAGCAATTGGATTATAGAACGTTTTTATTCTTCTGATACGACAGCAGGGGAGTGAACTTCAATTAGTTAAATTAAATTAAAATGGAATATACGTTTTATTGCTTTAACTGAGTTTATTCGATGTTCATTTGTGACGAGTATCGATCGCTTGCCATTCTATGTCCTCTACAAATGAATTATTTTAAATTGAACAACAGAAAAATCGCAACATTCCAACCATTTGCAATATTGCATTATATGGTCTGCTCTATTGCACATTCTAATTGATTACACTTCAGAGGCTACAACAAGTGTTCAATAGGCTAGAAATCCATCACTTTATGCTTCGGGTGAGGCGAGTTCATTCATCTAAACGCTGGTTGGTGTTTTAAACTCGGCGTATCTAATTATACAGTTGAGCCAAAATAGGAGGCTGATATTTATCAACACCATAGCTGACAAAAATTATTTATTTTTTTAATATGGAACATTGGAATTTTCATGTACTTCTCAGTTTTTATAGTCACCTCGTTTTTGGTATATTGTGACAACTCTTAGTTAAGTGTGGTGCAGTTTCTTGCTATGGCGAGTTGAAGAATTTACAAAGCACTGCCAACAAATCGCAATATGTGAGTCGTTCCAGGCCATTTACTATCATTACCATTTGCATATTTGAAAAAAAAGCTTCAGGAGTACTTTAATTCTATTAAAATATTTATTAATATTCTATTGTTCTAGAGGTTTGTCGATGGCTTTATGGTCTGACATATGCCAAAAGGTATATGTCGGTACAACGAAGACTTAATTAAAAACTAGACTTTCATCACACAAATCTGACCATAAAGCCATCGACAACCTCTACAACAAAAGACAGCACATGCCGCCGAATGTGCACTGGCTGGACATAAACCAAATTTTGATGATGTAAATGTATTAGTGGAAGAGAAAAATCACTTCAGACAATATATATACTGACGTTCCCGCTCTCAAATTTATTGATACATTGTCAAAAACATGGACGAAACAAGAGCTAGTTGGTAATGTTGGTAAGGGAACAGCCGTATATTTTGTATTTTTAGGTGTATGTGCCAAATTTTAATATAAGGCAAACATTTTCAAAATTCAACATTTTCATTTTAAATATGTTTGGGGGTATTTCCACTCCTAATTAGGAAAAAATCTGGGCCGGCTTTCCCATCTTCAATCGCAGCCTATCTACAACCTTATGCACATATGTGGAAATTTGAACCCCATAGTTCATTTCGTGCTTTCAATTCTGGAATTACAACGACACAGAATATAATATACACCCCATCCTCAGTTGGAGGGTATATCATTAATTTTTCTTAAAAAGTAATCGGGAGGATCAAAAAGTATTTCATAATATTAAAGACAAGTTATATATTTATATTACTTGATTTGAACTGGGATATTGTCCTGGCTCAATACCATTTTGCATCTATATTTAATAGAATGCAAATTTATTTACAAATTGCATGGCGACATTTATTACTTGGCTGCAGACAAGATCCCAGTTCAAATCAAATATTGATTACAGACCAAAAAAATACAAACGAAAAAATTAAAAAAAATATTTATATAACTTGAAAATCAGTTGGAACAATTTCGGAATCAAGAACTTGAATATACTCTAAAGATTTTTGCAGAAATGTAAGGTTTATATAGCGCACTTAAAAAAGATTGGTCTAACTGACATCTCTGAGATGGTCATCTGAGAAGGTATGGACTTTAATTCTTTTGTTTTATTTTCAACTGATTCTTAAAAAACGTTTCTTAGGCCAATTTTTCACTTCGTTTAATGAATATCTCTTGACCTCCAAACAAATTTTGTTCAATATAAAATCAATGTTAGAGTTAAAAATAGGTCTAACTCTTTTTGTGTTTTAACCCCCTCATATCTAAATATTTATTTCCTAAGATGCATGTAAAATTTCCAAAAAATTCTGAGCTGTGTGCATTTTTTTGTCCGCTTTGGCAAGGAATGGCTCATATGTTTTAAGTTGACAATATTCACGCACAAATTTTCATAATTTTCCCAATATGTTACTGCTCGTCCACCCAACAATTTTATTGCATTTTAGCTCCATATAGCAATTGGATTATAGAACGTTTTTATTCTTCTGATACGACAGCAGGGGAGTGAACTTCAATTAGTTAAATTAAATTAAAATGGAATATACGTTTTATTGCTTTAACTGAGTTTATTCGATGTTCATTTGTGACGAGTATCGATCGCTTGCCATTCTATGTCGTCTACAAATGAATTATTTTAAATTGAACAACAGAAAAATCGCAACATTCCAACCATTTGCAATATTGCATTTCCAAAAAATTCTGAGCTGTGTGCATTTTTTTGTCCGCTTTGGCAAGGAATGGCTCATATGTTTTAAGTTGGAAACAGTTTTTGTATATGGTTAATATAATGTAATAATTCCACATATTTATGCGTCTATCTGTCTGAATTAAGCCGGGTGTTCGTAGATTCTCTACACTATTTGGTGCTGTTTGAAGTAAAAGAAAAAAACTAACCCATGGGTGGCACATACAAAAACAGAAATTTATAGAGTTTTTATTCTGTAACAAAATTTGAGAAGGAAATATTTTGAATGAGTTTTACCGATTTTCATGAATATAGGTGCAATACTTAAAATGGTAACATTTTTGTCCCTTTTTGTCTCTTTCTTTCCTTAAAAGTACAAATTTCGAAAAATCCCGTTTTGTAGCTCGTCTGCATGGTAAGTGCAAGGAACACGCCGAATTTCACGTTGTTAGCAGTAGTTTAGTCAAAAAAAAAAAACGTAAAACAAATCGTTTTAAAACCAACCTCAAAATCTGAAGTGAAATTGATATTTTAAGTAACTTATCTTCATTTTTTTTTTGAAGTCTGTTCAAAATTAATTATGAATATAGTTTCTATTATAAAAAATATATTAAATACATTAGGACTTTAGCTGCAATAACAAAAATTTTATTAAAAAGTTAATTTTTTACTCAAAATAAAAATATATTTGTTCATATTGTCGCCAACTACAATCTAAATATTTGTATTAAATCAAATTGTCAAACACATATTTTGCGTTGACTTTTTTGAGTTAGCCTCGTTACATTTGTTTTAGTTTAACATAGAAATTTGAGTTCTTTTCCTCCTCTTCTTAGTCAACGTCTACGTCATATTTGGGAACTACTCTGAAAATTGCATGAACGCGGCTTCAGTCGTTTGTTCTGGGCGCTGGTCAATAAGAAGTCAGTCAGTAACGCAACTCGTTTATATATACAGAGTTTTCCGATAAGGACTTGACAACATTTTTTTTTAAATAAAACAAAGCAAACCATTTGAGATATTTCCAAAACTTTATGATCGACTTGAAATACAATCAAAACATTTATGAATAGAACTCGTCTTCGTTCTTACG
Source organism: Polietes domitor (assembly GCA_947397865.1). NCBI lineage: Eukaryota > Metazoa > Arthropoda > Insecta > Diptera > Muscidae > Polietes > Polietes domitor. Next base: position 240,365,885 of record OX377618.1, on the reverse strand, counting down.
GCCACCACGGGCTCGTCGGCAGCCGTCGATTCATTGGGCCCAATTTTCGAAGACTCGGTCACACATTACGGACGCTATTTTGTGTTCAATGTTGGCTCTGAGTTCTTCCAACGTCGTCGGCTTGTTGGCATAGACCAATGATTTGACGTAGCCCCCCCAAAAGAAAACATCTAGAGGCGTTAAATAGCACGAAAGAGTCGGCCAATTGGCTGGTGCATTTCTTGACATAACACGCTCACCAAACTTACTCTTCAATAAATCGATTGTAACGTGTGCAGCGTGGCTTGCGGCATAGTCCTGTTGATACAAATTCCATGTTTTCCAATTCGGGACAAAAATAATCGGTAATTATGGCGACGATCGTTATTGTCGTCGACAAAAATATGGCCCAATGATCCCGCCGGCATGCAAACCGCCCCAAACAGTTATTTTTTATGGGTGAGGTGGAGATTCATGAAGCACATGTGGATTTTCACCAAACCAATAACGTATATTTTGCTTATTGACGACCCCATTGAGCCTAAAATGAGCTTCATCACTGAAGATAATTCATCATCTTGGCGCATCTTCTCCAGAGCTCAATTGAAGAACGTACATCGCGTCAATTGGTCCATCGGCTTCAATTCTAGAGTCAGCCAATATTGACTACTTGAGAAATTTTTCGATTTTAAAAAGTAAAATTTAGTTTTTTTTCATTTGCATTTTTTTGGTCTGTAATCAATATTTGATTTGAACTGGGATATTGTCCTGGCTCAAGACTATTTTGCATCTATATTTAATAGAATGCAAATTTATTTACAAATGGCATGGTGACATTTATTACTTGGCTGCAGACTACCACGATCATGATTTCGACCATGTCAAAAGTCTTTTCAAGTGGCTTCGCAGCGACATTTCAACATCAAACGCGCCCTCTATAAGGAGATGATTCTCACAAACGAACGAGAAGCACAACTCACTTGCCGAATTTGCGTTTAAAAAATTGAACCAAGTAATAAAGTACGCATGCCATCTTACAAGCATCTCATTGAGTTGCATTTGTATTTACGTAGCTGTTCATTACAGATTACGTATTACAGATTTTCAGTTTTTTTTTCAGATTTTTAAAATCAATTTGTTGGATCAATCCATACCTTTCCATTTCCAAACAATAATGTCCTTTATAAGAAGAAAATAGATCGAAATACCTGGAATTCGAATGTATTACTTTTAGAGACTCCTATCCGGTCTATAAACTTCATGTTATAGGACCCATATAAAACCTTCCCGATTTCACTTTTGTCACCGGCTGGAATTGTAATGGGGTACAAAGTGGAGGGTATTATTTAGACTTTCCTTACTTGTTCTAGTTTAAATATAACGTGTTGTTGCAAAATTTAAAGAATATCGCTTCAAATATATGGATTCTTGAGCGGAAGAAGTAAAATCGGGAGCGACTTTTGTCCGACTTTGACTTTCGCCACATATGTTTCTAGTTGAAAAGTAATGTGTTGTAACAAATTTTAGGAGAATCGGTTTAAAGTAAGTTGTAAAATTAAAGTAAGTGGTAAAAACATCCTTGCTAAGCAATAGCTAGATCAATTCAAAAAGTGATTCCCGCTTCCTTTTGTAGATGATATAAAAATCGAGTAACATTTCATAAACTATACCCCGGTTTACAAAGCAGCGGAACTCCACCTTGTTATTTCGTCGTCAACGCATGCGTAATGTAGGAACAATTTATGGGCCACATTAACATTGTTCGCTTAATAGTTTTTCATTTTATGCGGCTAACACCAGCACCACCACCACCAGGAACAAGGCCACAAACTACTTTAATGGAGGCAACAATGTAGGCGAAATCAAGCGACGTCTAATGACAAATAAACTTTAATAATTTTACAGTGATTAGACGAAGCAGGAATAGGCAGGCACACACGCGAAACGGTGTAAAACGGACGAAGTGTGACACATTAAAAAAGTGTGAAGTTTAAGTGGATATAATTCACTTCGTTCAAAATCGTGGGATTACATTAAGGCACAAACAGTTGCTGCCGCTATGTACGCATATAACGGTAACTATTAACACTACCACTTCTGTTGCAGAGCCTGCCAACACGCTTAGCTTTGATGTCATTGCCCAGTAAGCATAAAGTGGCAAAATGTGTTAGTTAATTATAAGTGTGGTTAGTGGACACTGCCGCTTTTAGCACACAGCCAGCGTCAATTCCATTTTTCAACAATGGCTTGTGTGAGATTTTATTGTGTGGCGAAATCTTAACGATAACTTAAATTATTAGTTTATGAAGTTGATTCCCCATCGATTGAGTATTAAATTTATGTTAAATGCTATTCAGTACAACTCTTCTAATTGATTAGAAATTACAGCTGCATCTTTTTTATTGGCACTGTTATTTGTCCATCCTGATGCGGTGGGTTACATTGATTGAGAATGTAATCAATGTAATTTTTCAAAGCCACTGATATGAGTTCCTTTATTTAAATTTTTTAAGTAAGTTGCAAAATATATTCTCAATGAAAGTAAGTATTTTCTTTTCGAAGGACAAGTCATATATAAAATTTAGTCGCTGCACAAATTTATCTTGCATTTTTGGCAATTGTTTAACCAACGACCACCAGTGATTGGAAATCGATTTATTTTGGCAATAATTCCTTAACACCTTCATTGACGAGTTGTTTGCGTGCATTCATATCTGTTTCAGACACGATGTGACCAACTCAAACAAGTCAGGAAAGGCTAAAGTCGGTCGGGGCCGACTATATGATACCCTACACTACAATTCAATTCGCTGGAAATCGTGAACGACATTTGTATGGGATCTATATATAAATCTGAACTGATCTCATCCACTTTTACCATAGATCTTTCTAGTGTTTTGACACTAGAAAATACTTTTGACATGGTCGAAATCATGATCGTTGTAGTCTGCAGCCAAGTAATAAATGTCACCATGCCATTTGTAAATAAATTTGCATTCTATTAAATATAGATGCAAAATGGTCTTGAGCCAGGACAATATCCCAGTTCTAATCAAATATTGATTACAGACCAAAAAATACAAACGAAAAAACTAAGAAAATTAAAATTTTTATTATTTTGTTTTCATGTTGTTTTAAACATATTTATACGTATTTGTTCATAATGCGAAGATTTACCCTTTTTATACCCTACACCACTTCGTGGTCTAGGGTATTATAAGTTAGTTTCGCGCCAAATGTTTGTAACACCAAGAAATAATCGAGCTAGACCCACCTTTAAGTGTACCGATCGGCTTAGAATCACCAGCTGAGTCGATTTAACGATGTCTGTCTGTCCGTCCGTCTGTCCGTCTGCTGTCCATCTAAGCTTGTTCGCACTCTACAGGTCGCAATTGTTGTCCGATTGTCATGAAACTTGGCAGAAGTTATTTTTTCTGGCCAATGACCATCGGTATTGAATTTGGAGGAAATCGGTTCAGATTTAGATATAGCTCCCAAACAAATGTCGCTCCCGATTTGACATTTTACACTTTAGAAACCACATATTGTACCCGATTTTCTTTACATGTGGTACAACATCTTATAATCCAACTAGAAACACCTATGCTGAAATTGGGTAAGATCGGTTCAGATTTAGATATAGCCCCCATACAAATGTCGCTCCCGATTTGACATTTTCCGCTCTAGAAACGATATATTGTACCCGATTTTCTTTAAATTTGGCAGAACATCTTATAATCCAACTAGAAATACGTATGCAAAAATTGGGTAAGATCGGTTCAGATGTAGATATAGCCCCCATACAAATGTCGCTCCCGATTTGACATTTTCCGCTCTAGAAACGACATATTGTACCCGATTTTCTTTAAAATTGGCACAACATCTTATAATCCAACTAGAAATACGTATGCAAAAATTGGGTAAGATCGGTTCAGATTTAGATATATCCCCCATACAAATGTCGCTCCCGATTTGACATTTTCCGCTCTAGAAACGACATATTGTACCCGATTTTCTTAAAATTTGGCACAACATTTTATAATCGAACTAGAAACACCTATGCTGAAACTGGGTAAGATCGGTTCAGATTTAGATATAGACCCAAACAAATGTCACTCCCTCCGCTCTAGTTAGATTTTGAAAATTGAAAAACGTAATTTATTTTTTGACTTTATCGAACTGTTTATCACATATTTTAAGAGATTTTGCACTCCAATTTTTTTATTATAAATTATGGCGTCTTATCTCAAACAATTTCAATTTTAAATATCTGAAAAAATTGAAAATCTGTAATACCAAAAAATAAAAATTTGTCTTCGCCTCCCGGATGGGGTATATTGACTTTGTCATTTGTAACACCATGAAATATTCGTCGGAGACCCCATAAAGTATATATATTCTATGTCATGGTAAAATTCTAAGACGATATAGCCATGTCTGTCTGTCTATCCGTCTGTCTGTATGTTGAAAGCACGCTAACTGCCAAACGAAATGAGGTAGGAGGTTCAAATTTTCCGTAAATGTGTCTTATGATTACAGATCGCTTGGGATGGAAAGTGGGCAAAATCGGCTCAGAGGGAAAAAAATTTTCCCTAAGAAGGACTGAAAATACCCTGAATATTTAGATTATATAATTTTTTTTTGAAATTTTTTGCTTTTTATACAACCAACCAACGTGAAAACAACAAAAATTACAAAAAAAATTAAGGTGAAATGTGACAAAAAGGGATAAAAATGGTACCAATGAAACGGCAACAGCTAGAAACATGAAATTCGCTGCGTACATCCCTATAATTACGTAGACACAGTTTGTTTATTTCCAAATTCGTACTGTCAAGGATTACAATGGGAACAGAGGGATAAATATAGTACCGACTAAACGACTACAGCTAGAATGATTAGAATTATGAGCGTGGTTTGAAATAATAGAAAAATATATTTATTTACAATGTTTTTCCATATATGGAAATATATTTGTACTAGCAGTACCCGCTGCTTCGCACGCGAAAGAGCCAGTTATTCGTTAATTTTATCCGTCTCTGTTTTTGGATAGTATTTATTTAATTTTCTTTTGGTGGATATAGATGAATCTAAAATAGTAATTTGGTAAGCTCCTATTAGCAAGTACTCACACACAGTCAAAGGAATGTGCTTGTCGATATGCACTATTTTAGCTGAACTACTTCGTATGTATAGTTTTCTACTAAGTTTTGAACAAAAAATTACAACCATTTATATCCTTGATCTCATGTTTCTAGATTCAGCCAGCCAGTTTATAACTTTTTGCACCTCTTTCCCAAAAAGTACACATTTTGAAAAATCACTATAGGTAACATGTGTTTTGTTTTGCTCCCCTAAAAATATGTACTTTATTTGGTAACACAGGATTGTACAGCATTTTTATCCCTTTTCGTCCCGCGCACCCCTTAGAAGTACAAATTTCGAAAAATCAAACTACTGCGCTGCTTTATGATCAGTGGAATTTACACACTAAATTTCACGATTCTAGCTGTAATAGTAAAACTGGTACCAGTTTCATCCCTTTTTGTCCCGCTCGCCACTTAAAACTACAAATTTGGAGAAATCCAATTTTACTTCGTTTCTATATGGTCAGAGGAATTTACATACCGAATTTCACGATTCTAGCTGTAATACTTTAGTCGGTACCCTTTTTATCCCGCTCGTCCCTTAAAAGTACAAATTTCGAAAAATCCAATTTTACTTCGTTTCTATTTGGTCAGAGGAATTTACATACCAAATTTCACGTTTCTAGCTGTAATACTTTAGTTGGTACCATTTTTATCCTTTTTTGTCCCGCTCGTCCCTTAAAAGTACAAATTTCGAAAAATCCAATTTTACTTCGTTTCTATATAGTCAGAGGAATTTACATACCAAGTTTCACGTTTCTAGCTGTTATACTTTAGTTGGTACAATTTTTATCCCTTTTTGTCCCGCTCGTCCCTTAAAAGTACAAATTTCGAAAAATCCAATTTTACTTCGTTTCTATATGGTCAGAGGAATGTACATACCAAATTTCACGTTTCTAGCTGTAATAGTTTAGTTGGTACTATTTTTATCCCTTTTTGGCCCGCTCGTCCCTAAAAAGTACAAATTTCGCTAAATCCAATTTTACTTCGTTTCTATATGGTCAGAGGAATTTACATACCAAATTTCACGTTTCTAGCTGTAATACTTTAGTCGGTACTATTTTTATCCCTTTTTGTCCCGCTCGTCCCTTAAAAGTACAAATTTCGAAAAATCCAATTTTACTTCGTTTCTATATGATCAGAGGAATTTACATATAAAATTTCACGTTTCTAGCTGTAATACTTTAGTTGGTACCATTTTTATCCCTTTTTGTCCCTTTAAAAGTACAAATTTCGAAAAATCCAATTTTACTTCGTTTTTATATGGTCAGAGGAATTTACATACCAAATTTCACGTTTCTAGCTGTAATACTTTAGTTGGTACCATTTTTATCCCTTTTTGTCCCGCTCGTCCCTTAATAGTACAAATTTCGAAAAATCCAATTTTACTTCGTTTCTATATGGTCAGAGGAATTGACATACCAAATTTTACGTTTCTAGCTGTAATACTTTAGTTGGTACCATTTTTATCCCTTTTTGTCCCGCTCGTCTCTTAAAAGTACAAATTTCGAAAAATCCAATTTTACTTCGTTTCTATATGGTCAGAGGAATTTACATACCAAATTTCACGTTTCTAGCTGTAATACTTTAGTTGGTAAAATTTTTATCCCTTTTTGTCCCGCTCGTCCCTTAAAAGTACAAATTTCGAAAAATCCAATTTTACTTCGTTTCTATATGGTCAGAGGAATTTACACACCAAATTTCACGTTTCTAGCTGTAATACTTTAGTCGGTACTATTTTTATCCCTTTTTGTCCCGCTCGTCCCTTAAAAGTACAAATTTCGAAAAATCCAATTTTACTTCGTTTCTATATGGTCAGAGGAATATACATATAAAATTTCACGTTTCTAGCTGTAATACTTTAGTTGGTACCATTTTTATCCCATTTTGTCCCTTTAAAAGTACAAATTTCGAAAAATCCAATTTTACTTCGTTTTTATATGGTCAGAGGAATTTACATACCAAATTTCACGTTTCTAGCTGTAATACTTTAGTTGGTACCATTTTTATCCCTTTTTGTCCCGCTCGTCCCTTAATAGTACAAATTTCGAAAAATCCAATTTTACTTCGTTTCTATATGGTCAGAGGAATTGACATACCAAATTTCACGTTTCTAGCTGTAATACTTTAGTTGGTACCATTTTTATCCCTTTTTGTCCCGCTCGTCTCTTAAAAGTACAAATTTCGAAAAATCCAATTTTACTTCGTTTCTATATGGTCAGAGGAATTTACATACCAAAATTAACGTTTCTAGCTGTAATACTTTAGTTGGTACCATTTTTATCCCTTTTTGTCCCGCTCGTCTCTTAAAAGTACAAATTTCGAAAAATCCAATTTTACTTCGTTTCTATATGGTCAGAGGAATTTACATACCAAATTTCACGTTTCTAGCTGTAATACTTTAGTTGGTACAATTTTTATCCCTTTTTGTCCCGCTCGTCCCTTAACCCTAGAAAGTCATCCTTATTTTTTGTACACTAACGTTTGTACACTGCGCGTCGTCATTTTGACGAAGGATGACGGTGCAGGGTTAAAAGTACAAATTTCGAAAAATCCAATTTTACTTCGTTTCTATATGGTCAGAGGAATGTACATACCAAATTTCACGTTTCTAGCTGTAATAGTTTAGTTGGTACTATTTTTATCCCTTTTTGTCCCGCTCGTCTCTTAAAAGTGCAAATTTCGAAAAATCCAATTTTACTTCGTTTCTATATGGTCAGAGGAATTTACATACCAAATTTCACGTTTCTAGCTGTAATACTTTAGTTGGTACCATTTTTATCCCTTTTTGTCCCGCTTGTCCCTTAAATGTACAAATTTCGAAAAATCCCTATTTGTAGCTCGTCTGCATGGTCATTGCAAGGAACTCACCGAATTTCATGTTTATAGCTACTGCCGTTTAGTCAGGACGAAGGTTCGATGTTTATCCCTTTTTGGGCCATTTTATCCCCTAAAAGTACGAATTTCGTAAAACCCTTTCTTAGTCGACGTCTACGTCATATTTGGGAACTACCCTGAAAATTTCATGACCCGGGCTTCAGCCGTTTGGTCTGGGGGCTGGTCAATGATAAGTCAGTCAGTCAGTCAGTCAGTCAGTCAGTCAGTCAGTCAGTAACGCAACTCTTTTATATATATAGATTTGTTTTGGTTCGGCTACATTTAAAAATGACATTTTCCTGAACTTCTACGAAAATCGACAGCCTCTGTGGAATCCAAATCCATATAAAGTTCGGCCCGACCGAATTTAACGCCGTTTTTTATTGTTTTCTCTAAAATAGAAAAATTCGAAAACTACCGATAGGACCGATTTCTTACATATATCCGATTGTCGGATTTTTAAAAACGAAATAAAAACGAACAATTATTCCTCAATATCATTTACAGAATAATAGTCATGACTGATTGAGTAAAAGCTTCAACGTTATATGGTTGCCACAGTTTTTAAAATTTTTCAAAAAATCGTGTATCACGGAATACTAAACGCGTTCATTTCAGATTACCTTCACAGAGATCTCATTGGTTTAACATATTATTGCGACTCACAAGCCTTTATACAAGTCTGTTTGGACCCACAAAACAATAATGAGCGGCCATTATATATATATATATATATATATATATATATATATATATATATATATATATATATATATATATATATATATATATATATATATATATATATGTAACTAAATTCATAAACATGTTCAAATAATGAGTTTGAACTAATTCTGAGGCTGAGGCTATCACAATTTGCGACAAAACTTATCGCATCTTCCGATGTCCTACTGATCCTTCCCAATATCTAACTCTGATTTTGCGTTTGGTATTGCCGTCTTATATCTACAATGTCTTAGAGCCCGACTTTTTCCGGTGAAAATGGAAAAATCTAACCTCGCACAAAAAGTGTAATTTCCTTTGGCAAAGAAAAAAGGCTACATAAGCTTTCCTGCTAGGCGGAACAGCGAAAATCTTGTACATTACCCGCTGCTTGTGGTTTTATGGATTTCACACACTAACCACGTTTTTGTGTCTTTAGTCTTTTGTTTTCGAGTGTTTGCGTGATTTTTTGCTAACAGGCAATGTGCTCTGCTCTGCACTTGTTGCAACGTTACACTCGCTGTTGTGATCTGACTTTAGTGTAGCACTTGTTTTAAACGTTTTCTTATAGTTTTTAAATTGTTTTGTCAGCTGTGAACACTGGGTTTTTTCTTGGTCTCTACCTCTGCTTGCTCTCTTCCAGTCAGTCGGAGTTAAGTTTTTTTGTGTTTGTGCTTAAAACACGTTTCGAAGTTAAACTCTAATTAAATGAAAAATGACTTAAACTTTGCAACGGCATACCAAAGTTTGCTCTGGCAAAGATAGTCTTATCATAATTTTCAAAACGAAGCAACTGAATCATTAATTTCGAAAAAAGTGACATAAAGAAAGCAGGACATGAAAATCAGGTTAACTGATAATTAAGGTTTTTTCTTACAGAAAGCTTTACTCAAGAGTCATTCCATGTCACACCGAACGGCTGGAAAACACCAAGTCGTCCGACTTTTTGATAAAATATTTTGTATGGAAAAATAGTCAAACGTTTGGTTATCGCGACATAGGTGTTTGGAATTTGTTGAAAAATTATCTATCTATCATTAATAAAAAAACATGGGGCCTGCTCCTTATAGGAGCTCTGAAGCCGCGATTTATTAAATAGTCATCGCCCTCTCAGCTAGCTTAATAAGATTGTTTGCAACAAATTAAGATTTTTTGATTGGAACAGAATAGCAACCTTATAATTCTTAAAGGGCTTGTTGAGCAGACAATTTTTGCTAAATAAACTTATAGTCCAGCTGGTCTGAGTTTCAAAGATTTCATTTTTTGGTCGAAGGAAGCATTACCCTAAGTGAAAAAAATGTTGTAAGTTTATGTCTGAGAGATTTCTTATTGTCAAAACACTTTTGTAAAATTTTATGAGGATCATTTTTGTGGAAGATCTTAACCCCGTAGCTCCTATCTTTATGGGTCAATACGACCCTTTTTCGAGAAAATCAAAATAGTCCATTCAAAAAGGACATTTAAGGATTAAAATGCTCTACAAAAAAATTGCCATAAAGTTACAGTGGAGGTAACCAAAAACACCAAATTTCTGGGTCGTGGTAAAATTCTAATACGATTAGCCATGTCCGTCTGGCTGTCTGTTGAAAGCACGCTAGCTTCCGAACATTTTTCCTAAATGCGTCTTATGGTTTCAGATCGGTTGGGATTGAACGTGGGCAAACTCGGGCCAGAGGGAAAAATTATTCCCTCACAGGGACTGAATATACCCTTAATATTTAGAGTATTTCAGCATGTTTTTTGAACATATTAGCTTGTATTTACTTAATATTTGCAATACGCATTCCCTTTATAGCATAAATGGGCACCATCGAGTGATTTTTTTTGTAGGGGCGAAATTGGTCAAAAAGGGATAAAAGTGGTAGATAGTTAGAAACGACAACAAATAGAAACACGAAATTTAGCGTGTACATTCCTCTAATAAAGTAGATACATAATATAAAAGTATTTTCTCTAAATTCGTACTTTTAAGAGGTTAAATGGGGATAGAGGGATAAAAATAGTACCAAAGAAACGGCTGCACCCAAAATAATGAAATTTGGTGTATTCATTCCTCTGATTGCGTAGACACGTAAAATACACGGATTTTTCGAAATTCGTACTTTTTGGGGTTAGAATGGAAAAGGGGTATACCAAATTAGTGATTTCAAGGGATACAATGGGAACAGAGGGATAAAAATGGTACCAACTAAACGGCTACAGCTAGAATGATGAAATTTGGTGTGTCTAATTGCGTAGACACATAAAATAAAGAGACTTTAAGTGGGTAAAATAGGAAAAAAGGGTACCATACAAATGGCCGCTGCTAGAATCATGGAATTCGGTGTAAACATTCCATTGACTGCATAGACAAGCAAAATAAGAATATTTTTCCAAATCCGTAATTTTTACTTTTCGGCAAAAATTGGTTGAATCATGATCAGGTCAGGTTATTTTGCACTATGTACGTGAGATAATAGATTTTCAAAATTTGTACTTTTGGAATTAAAATATAATGGAAATACACCCTACTATAGCACTCACTATAGAGTGATCAAAAAACCCGGTTTTTTGGAATGTCGGGTTTTTCGAAAAACGTTATTTCAAAAAACCCGCTTGTCCGGTTTTCTTTTTATTAAAAAACCGTTCGGACCGGGGTTTTTCGGGTTTTCTTGAAACAATAAAAAATGGTGAAATCCTTCTTGTAAATTTCTGATGTCATAATCAGATTCACTGAAATCTTTCGAAAATGACTCCAAACATTCATGCAAGAATTAGGATCATTTTGGTTTTATAATATGCCAACCCATCATTACTGCTATTATTCACAAAATGTCAGTTTAGAACAGGTGTGAAACACCGTAAAAAATACAAATTTTGTGTTGCTGGAATAGGAAACCGTTTTGAAAAACAGCTTTATTTCTGGACCAAATACCATATTCTGTGATTCTGATATCTTGTACAGAATAAGATAATCTAAAATATATCATGTCGATTATGCACGCCGACGGATGGCTGCGGATCGGATTTTTTCCGCAGTTGAGTATTTTGGTATTATAAAGAGTGATTTTTTTGAGGTTAGGATTTTCATGCATTAGTATTTGACAGATCACGTGGGATTTCAGACATGGTGTCAAAGAGAAAGATGCTCAGTATGCTTTCATCATGAATAGACTTACTAACGAGCAACGCTTGCAAATCATTGAATTTTATTATCAAAATGCGTGCTCTGTTAAGAAAGTTCAGAAAGAAAGAAATTGTGTTCAGCGACGAAGCTCATTTTTGGTTCAATGGGTACGTAAATAGGCAGAATTGTCGATTTTGGAGTGAATATCAGCCAGAAGCATTGCAAGAGCTACCAATGCATCCAGAAAAAGTCACAGTTTGGTGCGGTTTATGGGCTGGTGGCATCATTGGACCGTACTTCTTCAAAGATGATGCGAATCGTAACGTAACTGTGAATGGTGAGCGCTACCGTGAGATGATATCCAACTTTTTTTTGCCCAAAATGGAAGAACTGAACTTGGTTGACATGTGGTTTCAACAAGATGGCGCTACATGCCACACAGCTCGCGATTCTATGGCCATTTTGAGGAAAAACTTCGGAGAACAATTCATCTCAAGAAATGGACCGGTAAGTTGGCCACCAAGATCATGCGATTTGACGCCTTTTGACTATTTTTTGTGGGGCTACGTCAAGTCTAAAGTCTACAGAAATAAGCCAGCAACTATTCCAGCTTTGGAAGTCAACATTTCCGAAGAAATTCGGGCTATTCCGGCCGAAATGCTCGAAAAAGTTGCCCAAAATTGGACTTTCCGAATGGACCACCTAAGACGCAGCCGCGGTCAACATTTAAATGAAATTATCTTCAAAAAGTAAATGTCATGGACCAATCTAACGTTTCAAATAAAGAACCGATGAGATTTTGCAAATTTTATGCGTTTTTTTTTTTAAAAAAGTTATCAAGCTCTTAAAAAATCACCCTTTATAAGCCGATGGTAATGCCGTTGCGGAAAAATTCGTATTATGTATTCCTCATGCGACTCACTTCACATACAAAAATATCCGACAGAAAATCATCGCTGATTTGATGCGGATAAAGTACTTTTTGGTTGTTTTTTTATTTGTTTTAACCGAAATTGCTTCACAAACCTGTGGAAATATATAAAATTTATTCACTTTTCACTTAAGGAATTTTTCTACTTACATTACATCGGTTAACTTGAAAACACTTACGGCCCTGTTCCGTACCTGTCTTCTATTGCCACTTTTTTCTTCCAAATTTATAAAAAAACCAATTGATGAATACATTATAAAATGTTAGAATTTCAATTATTTTATTTAATTTCAAATCTAAGAATATGTCAGCGCACTTTATTGGTTACTTTTGTTTGTCATTTGCTTATAAATGTCATATCGACTTTATGTTGGTAATGCAGTCATCCGACGGATTACATAATACAATTTTCCTCACAAAGTGAGTCGAGTGCGGATCGAGTCAATCCGATCCGCAGCAAATCCGTCGGCGTGCATAATCGACATGTATAAAAAAAGTAATAAGTTTGGCATTAAATTTAAGGATATTTTAGGTCTCTTTGAAATGCAAGGATTTTTCCCTCTTCTCTTATATTCGCAAAGTTCATCAATCTCATATTACCTACAAGGACGGGTATAACAACCGTCTGTGAGTAACACGCTCCTGAAAACACCTCTAAAAATAATCACATATATCCTTATATGTATGGCTGGTCAACATCCGCACGATATAGCCTGAATGTAGAAAACTTTTTAAGCACGGCTAAAATAAGAGTGAAATGGAATAAATGTTGACAACATTCCCTTTCAGAATTATAGGTTCGTTCTCTGTTATTAAAATATAAATATAAATAAAGTATAATTTTTTGAGCGATCCTTCTGCGTTAAAATAAACAATGGTTTTTTAAATTTTGTAAATATATCTTCCGGTATATCTATTCGGGACTTATAAGATACAATTAAGATTACCCAAAAACTGAAGCGCTATTTTCTATTCAGGATTGATAGCACATAAAATGCTTGCATCTCTGCAATCTTCTTTAAATTAAAGTAAATTTAAAATTGTAGAATTGTCAATGAAATGGAATTAACGTGGATAAACCAAATCATGGGATCATGGAGAGGCTGCAAATTTTAATAAGAAGTGCAATAACATTATAGGAAAATGTTACACGTTTTAATATAGCCAAACACAAACATATAAATATACTGAAAAAAATTTATAAATAAATATAATTTTAGTTATTGTAAACCTCGCAATCCCGGCAATCTTCGAAAAAGAGTAAATACTAAATATTGGAGTACAGTGGGTGAATTTTCAACTACAGCAGTTTGGTTTGCTGTATTTCCATCTTATTTTAATTCTAAAAGTACAAATTTTGAATCCATTAGCTCTCACGTACACAGTCCAAGATAACCCAACTTCATGATTCTACCCATTTTTGCTGTAAAAGCAAATATTCACGAATTTAGAAAAATATATCTATTTTATGTGTATATGAAGTCAAAGCAATTATACACCGAATTCTATGACTCTAACTGATACCCCTTTTCCCATTTATTTTACGTGTCTACACAATTAAAGGGATGTACACGCCGAATTTCATGATTCTATGTATAACCGTTTAGTTGGTACCAATTGTATCCATCTTTTCCATTTTATCCCCTGATAGTACGAATGTGGAAAAATCTTTTATTTTAGAGGAATTTACACATCGTGTTTATATGTTGTCTAGCCATTCTTGAACTCTCTTTCCCACTTTGTTTTGTTCCATTTTTCCCACTGTACAGGTTGCCAATATCGAATCTACCTTTACCATTAATATTCGTCATCATTTCATTTAGATCATTTAACGTTTAAAGCTTAGCACTCCATGATGGTCACAACGGACACTGGATACAACTGTGGGTAGAGTGGCCGGTACAATGGTTTGGGCCACTAAAGCAACACATCGATAAGGAACCTAATGTTACAAACACTGCTCTAAACGATTGAAGAGAACCATTAGGCGGATTGTGGAGCATGGTACGAGCCGGGTGGAAATTTTAATGCAGTCTGCTAAGAGTATGAACCGTCAGTTCGTTGTGTTGGACAGTCAGCCGTCAGTCATTGATTTTTGTAAAGCAACCTGTTTCGTGGGAACATTGCCTTGTCGAGACATTTCAAATAAACTTTGTTTGCTCAACAAACACGGCACAATCTTCGGCCAATCAGTACAGTAAAGATGGGACTGCAAAGTCTGGCGCTAAGAAATAACAGACAAAAGAATGAAATAGAAAACACCCAAAATATGAAAATATGGAAATTGGTGATTATTTAAATTACTTGTATTATTGAAGGTACACATTAAGGGTGTTTGAATTTTAGGAGTTCGATTTGGATATGCTAGAACCCCTTATTCTGTGAGGTTCGGAAAAAAATGAATGAATCTAAAAATAGAGGTTGTGGGGTGAGTGTGGTCCTCATCGAGTTCAAAGGTGAGGGGAAGGTGGTAAAAAAACACAAAAAGCCCCAAAACTGTCTTGGAGTCATGCCCAGAGGAGTAAAATGTAAGAACGACCCCAACATAACGACCCTGCCATACAAAAATTATTTTTTATAAAATTTGTTCCCACCGCCGATAGTGGGCGTGGAATGTATAACCGACCCCAATATTTTTGCAACTCCCACATTTTCTCTGAACGTACTTACCTCCTATCGCCAACCCTTAGGGTGGTCCCCATACGATTTTTTCAGTTTTTATAATTTTTGTTATGACAGTAAGGCCTAAGACTGCCCTGGATTCGATTCTAGCTGTGTTAAATGTAAGACCAACCTCCAACATTTTTTCCGAACAAATTTACCACCTATCCACACTCCTTAATGGAGCTCCCATACAAAAACTATTTTTTATAAAATTTTCTCCCACAACTCTAACTGCCCCAAGAAAGACCCTAGTGGAGTCGACAATATTTTTTCAGAATGTAAGCAACCCTCTATCTTCAACCCTTAAAGTGGTTCCCATACATTATTTTTAATTTTTATACACTCCACGAGAGTATTATGTCTTTGTGCATTTGTTTGTAACACCCAAAAGGAAGCTATATAGACCCATTGTTAAGTATAGCGATCGACTTAGAATCACTTTTTGAATCGATTTAGCAACGTCTGTCTGTCCATCTATTCTTGTAATCAAATTACAGGTCGCAATTACAGTCCGATCTTAACAAAAATTGGCACAAATAAGTTTTATGAATCAAGGACAAACGCTATTTAATTTGAGGCAAATAGGTTCAGATTTAGATATAGCCCCCATACAAATGTCGCTCCCGATTTGACATTTTCCGCTCCAGAAACCACATATTGTACTCGATTTTCTTCAAATTTGACACAACATCTTATAATCAAACTAGAAACACATATGCAGAAATTCGGTAAGATCGGTTCAGATTTAGATATAGCCCCCATACAAATATCGCTCCCGATTTGATTTTTGCCTCTTTAGAAACCACATATTGTACTCGATTTTTTTACATGTGTCACAACATCTTATAATCGAACTAAAAACACCTGTGCAGAAATTGGGTAAGATCGGTTCAGATTTAGATATATCCCACATACAAATGTCGCTCCCGATTCGACTTTGCCGCTGTAGAAACCACATATTGTACTCGATTTTCTTTAAATTTGGCACAACAGCTAATAATCCAAGTAAAAAAACCTATTGTGAAAGTGGGTAAGATCGGTTCAGATTTAGATATAGCCCAAATACAAATGTTGCTTCCAAATGTTTAACCAATTTTGGGCAAAATATACATATTATATTTCACATATTTCATTCCAGATTTCAATATACCCCCATACAAATAGCCTTTCCGACATCTTTTGTCAAATACATACATTTAAAATCCTTCCCGTTTTCACTTTTTCACCGAATTAAATTGTATTCGGATAGAAAGTGGAGCGTAACATAGAATTTAGAAATTATTTACATGTTTATAATTTTTTAATGATGGAAAGGCTTAAAACAGCCCCCTAGTCACCCTTGAGGGAAGATATGTAAAACTGGCCCCCCATTAATTTCCTCTCCCCAATATTTTCCACAAACATACCTGCCCCATATCTCCAGTCCGTAATGGGGCTCCCATACAAACACTACATTTTTATAAAATTTGCTCTTGCCACTCTAACTGCCCCAAGGTGCCCACTAGTGGAGTCAAATGTATGACTAACCCCCAACTATTTTTCAGCCCCAATATTTTCTCAGAACACGCCTACCCTCCAACTGTAACCCTTAAGGTGGCCCCCATACATTTGCCTATTTTTTAGATTTTTATGAAAGAAAGGCCCAAAACTGCCCCTTAGTAGACCCAAGAGGCGAGAAGTGTAAGACTGATCCCCATTAATTTACCCCCTTAATATTTTTACCCAAACATACCTAACACCTATCACCACTCCTTAAGGGAAAGTTGATATACTTCCTATAATGCTTAAGGGGCTCCCATACAAAAGCATAATTTGTATAACATTTGGGATTTGGTGGTGGGACCACTCTAGGGAAGTCAAATGTTACGGCACAACACATTGCTATAGTCGTCTATTAATGCAACGGCTCTTTTGGTAACGTCGTTGATATGAAATAGTTCTCAAGAAGGTGATGAAAACAGTTTTTGGGTTATTTCAATGTTGCAATTTGACGTTTCAGTTTTCATTTGTATAAAAATTAAGTTTTTAAAATTTAAAATTTTTTATATGAATGTTTCCATTATCCCTGAAATATATAAAATAGGTATAGGCTCTAATAATATTTTCCAGAAAGAACTTTTATTGTGCAGAGAAAACTCTTCTACGAACGCGTGTTGTGTAAGATGATCAATTTACTCCAATTCCCAATGTTCACCGGAGATTGTTTCATTTTTGGTCAGTTTGTTGTATTGCGGCTGGTTACATGAACTCTAAAGAGTTTTATGTTTTCTTATTTTGAAAATTAACTGAATTTCTGTTTGGAACGTCATCCAGTAGTTGTTACCCACAACATGACTTGGTATTTTTTTGTTTGTTTCTTAAACATGTTTATATAGAGGCTTTCTACCGCATTCAGTGTTAGCTACCACTCAAGTTAGTGCTGTTTTTGTTGCAGTTGTTCGTCTTTCATTCGTCTGAAGTACTTCATGTTTTGTTTCCACTTTTTGTTCAACAACGTTGATGTGCGTTTCGTTTACATCAAGATGTGGCCTGGTGGTGGCCTTTTAATCAAGATCTACATTAAAGATTAAACTTGGCTTAAAGACCAAACAGTGCTTATGATCCTGCATTAAACACACACTCATATACTACACCACAAAGCCAACATTGTTCTTACACACTTACACTTCACATATATTTTTTTCTTTCTAAAATTCCTCGAATTAATATTAAATATTGACGTTTCACCGACTGCATGATGAAGTATATATTTATTTGGACATTCCGTACCTTGAAGACCCTGTAGTGTATATATATATATCTGCGTCGTAGTAAAACTCTTAGACGATTTATCCATGTATCTGCTGAGAATATGTCAGCTTTCAAACGAAATCAGCTAGGATAACATTTTCCAAATATATGTGTTATGGTTGCAGACTGATCTCGACAATTTTCAATTACAGTCGAACGTGGATAAGTGGGAGCTCAAGAGACAGCCCGTTCATTCCCACTTATAGATGTTTTCCACTAACCCAGTTTCCCATTTATCCATGTAATTTGTCAGCTGTCCCACTTACTAACTTTGTCTTTCCGTTTGTAACACCTCGAAATATCGAATAAAGTATATATATAGAAATAAATAAATAGACATTGGTGGACAAAACATAAGGGTGACTTACTTTAATTTATAAGTTTGTAAATTTGAATCACGAAGAAAACACTATTTCAAATAATTAACAAAATTTATATATTCTGTTAAAATTTTTGTTGATAATTATAAAAATAGTTGTGTTCGTATTAGTAAATAATAAGCCTGTGTAAGGAAATTTGTAAGAATATTTAAATTTTGTTTCTTATTTTTCCTATTGAACTTAAAACAGAGTCTTTATTGAAATAGCATGCGATAAATTCGGATCTCAGTAAGACAACGAATTGTGACTGCTTATTATTGAGGAATATAACATAATGTCATTATCTAGAAATAGTTAATTTTTTAAAAGGAATCAAAAACTGTTGTTGTACGCCATTGTGATTGACCGGCCAAGATAAGTGGTCGAACGGACAATTATGAGCAGATTTGTGAAAATGGACTACTTGTTTCTTCATACAAACGAACTGAACAATTAGAACTGTCAGCTTTAGTTCGAAAAATTCGAAGACGTGGATATATTTAAACAAGTAAAAAAAGTGGCGTTAAGTTCGGCCGAAGTAAAGTTCGGCGTTAAGTTCGGCCGAACTTTATATACTCTCCACCAAGGATTACCTTCCACAGAGGCTCTTGATTTTCGTAGAAGTGCAGAAATATTACAGGAAAAGTTGTTTTTAATATAGCCAAACCAAAACAAATACAATTAAAAATAATTTTATAAATTAATATAATAGTGATTTGAACTGGGATATTGTCTTGGCTCAAGACCATTTTGCATCTATATGTAATAGAATTCAAATTTATTTACAAATGGCATGGTGACATTTATTACTTGGCTGCAGACTACCACGATCATGATTTCGACCATGTTTTATTATTTCAAACCACACTTATAACGAAATAATACTTCAAGTCGATTCAAAAATAAATATTCTTATATTTATATTTTCAAAAAACTAAAGCTACAAAAATCTTTTTACTTAGCGTGTCTATGTAGTCAGAGGAATGTATACACCGAATACCATGATTCTAACTGCGGTCGTTTAGTTGGTACCATTTGCATCCCCTATTTCCTATTTTATCTAAAATCTATTTAGTTTACATGTCCACGCAATTAGAGGGATATACACACCGAATTTTATCATTCTAGCGGTAGTCGTGTAGTTGGTACTATTTTTATCCCTTAGTACCCATTGCATCCCATGAAAGTACGTAATTGGAAAAAACCTTTTATTTTTCGTGTCTACGCAGTAGCTGGAATGTATACTCCGAATTGCATGACCGTAGTTGCGGTCATTTGGTTGGAACTATTTTTATACCCTTTTTTAATTTTAACCCCAAAAAGTACGAATTTCGAAAAATCTAAGTCTAGTCAATCAGAGGAATGAATACACCAAATTTCATTATTTTAGGTGCAGCCGTTTGGTTGGTACCATTTTTATCCCTCTATTCCGATTTTATCACTTTTTGCCCCACGTTTTTGTTATAGGGGGAATGCGGAATGCATACCCAATAGCAAGTAAGTAATAACAGACATATTGGAAAAATATGTACTCTAGTATATTAGGGGTTATTATGTGTATTTTTAGTCCTTGTGAGGGAAAAAATTTTCCCATTGGGCCGATTTCGCCCAGTTTCTATCCCAACCGATCTACGACTATAAGACACCTTTATGCAAAATTTGGAAATCCTAGCTCCTTTCGTTTAGATGCTAGCGTGCTTTCAACAGACGGACGGACATGGCTAGATCGTCTTGGAATTTTATGACGATCAAGAATATATATACTTTATAGGGTCTCAGGTCGATATTTCAAGGTGTTACAAACGGAATGACAAAGTTAATATACCCCCATCCTGGAGGTGGAGGGTATAAAAATGCGTTCCATTGGAATTAAAATAGAAAAGAAATACAGCCGTAGTTGCAAATGCACTCACTATCCCCCAATATTTAGGGTATTTACCATTTTTTGAAAGTGGCTTCCCTATATTTACTTTGTAAACAAAATTTGTACTCTATAAAGTAAAATATAGATTATCAACTCAATTAAAAGCTATTCTTTGCTGCCACGAAAAACACACACAAAAATTAGAATTATATTTATTTTTATTTTTTAACGCATGGATAAATGCAGAAGTTCGACTCGTCATTCTCCTTTTTAACTAAGTAAGAAGCAGTCCACCGTTTCATTAAAGGGTATCACGGTGCTTTGTGGATTATCTTCACTCTAAATGCGGTATTTTAGCTTATTAACATGACCATTGAGCCAAAAACGAGCTCCATTACTAAGCAAAATACTGCAATATAAAGGGTGATTTTTTAAGAGCTTGATAACTTTTTTAAAAAAAAAAACGCATAAAATTTGCAAAATCTCATCGGTTCTTTATTTGAAACGTTAGATTGGTCCATGACATTTACTTTTTGAAGATAATTTCATTTAAATGTTGACCGCGGCTGCGTCTTAGGTGGTCCATTCGGAAAGTCCAATTTTGGGCAACTTTTTCGAGCATTTCGGCCGGAATAGCCCGAATTTCTTCGGAAATGTTGTCTTCCAAAGCTGGAATAGTTGCTGGCTTATTTCTGTAGACTTTAGACTTGACGTAGCCCCACAAAAAATAGTCTAAAGGCGTCAAATCGCATGATCTTGGTGGCCAACTTACCGGTCCATTTCTTGAGATGAATTGTTCTCCGAAGTTTTCCCTCAAAATGGCCATAGAATCGCGAGCTGTGTGGCATGTAGCGCCATCTTGTTGAAACCACATGTCAACCAAGTTCAGTTCTTCCATTTTTGGCAACAAAAAGTTTGTTAGCATCGAACGATAGCGATCGCCATTCACCGTAACGTTGCGTCCAACAGCATCTTTGAAAAAATACGGTCCAATGATTCCACCAGCGTACAAACCACACCAAACAGTGCATTTTTCGGGATGCATGGGCAGTTCTTGAACGGCTTCTGGTTGCTCTTCACTCCAAATGCGGCAATTTTGTTTATTTACGTAGCCATTCAACCAGAAATGAGCCTCATCGCTGAACAAAATTTGTCGATAAAAAATTTCGAACCGAACACTGATTTTGGTAATAAAATTCAATGATTTGCAAGCGTTGCTCGTTAGTAAGTCTATTCATGATGAAATGTCAAAGCATACTGAGCATCTTTCTCTTTGACACCATGTCTGAAATCCCACGTGATCTGTCAAATACTAATGCATGAAAATCCTAACCTCAAAAAAATCACTCTTTAGTAGTGAGTTGACTTCCAGTTGATTTTGAGACCATTCATTGAACGCACGGAACAAATAATTCGGATTTTCATTTCCGAAGACAAGTGATAGCTATTGAATTGTCATCGTACTTTTAAAAAAATATATGAACTATATATTACCCCCAAATTTGTAGCTTTTCAAATCATGATTTCCTGACTCAGCTGTCAAGTTTTCCTCTGTGTTAAAAAAAAATTTGGTTTTGTCGAAATTCATCCAACACTTTAAACGCCTGACAGAGGCAAAACAGCAAACAATACAATTATGTTGCGTTGTACTTGTTTTACATAAATTGGACAAGTTAATAGCAGTCTTGAGGTTATACCACGTCAGTTAGTTAAATTAGTTTTTTCAGATTTTGGTTTAGCAGTCATTTCCTTTTGTGGTCGTTTGTTTCACGTCTGATAAGACCTAAAGTGTTCCATTCAATTAAAATGTAACCCACAACTGTTGTTACTCTCATCTCTGTATATTTTTTTTGAAATTGCTTACACCACTGAAATGTTGACTGAGTTTTCGTTGTTGTTAACTTTAAATTGAATTGTCTTACAGCCATAATTATATGTATTTATCGTTGTTAATTAAAACAAACAAAAAAGGTGTAAACATGAGTAAAATGGAAGCTGAAATGGCCTACGGCGAGTTAATAAACGTGGATAATAATTGGTATGGAGAAAATTACTATTTGGTTTACAGAACGCCCATTTGGAAAAATATATTAATTTGAAAAATTTGCTATTTATTAAATATTCGCTGTATAGAATTATAAGTGACAAAATGCCATGTGATGGGATGTTTGACAACAATGCGGCATAGATTTGATGAAAAAATAAATTTTGAATGAATCCATGTGATACACTTTTATTTTACGTATTTCCAGGAGCAATATATCATCCTATTTAATATTTGCGTTCTAAAACAAAATAGTCGTCCAAAGTGAAATATAATATGCTTTGGTAAATATATTTAATTTACTCCCATTTTGTCATCCAGATCAATCAATCTCGATTGTATCATAAGTCATGCGAAAAAAATGATTTCAAACTCTAAACGCATAACTACTTCATTAATCTTAGTTGAATGTCGTACAAGTTTGTTCGTACAACAAGCTATCAATAATCAATTTAATTTGCATGAAATAAAGGCTATGGGAAATCAAGTATAATTTACCTACATCAGTTCCATTCTCGGTGTTGACTGAGAAACATTTACTCTTAATAATTATTATTTCATTGTCATTGTACATTACGAATGATATGTAATCTAGACATTTTAATAGTATGACTAAACCATATCTGAGAATGTAAAAATAGGTATGTTCTATACACGTTTTTCTAAGTTATTGGTCATCATAATGAACTGTGTTAATCACCATGATATAATATAATTCTATAAATAAGTCAGATTTTTATCTTTTCTAATTATGATGTAGTATTTATGTAAATTTTGTAATCTAGAACACTCCTTGTTACAATTAATTATTATATTTTTTCCTTTCACAGCGCTAAATAATCATCTGGAAATCGGCCTATGTACATTATTGGAAATATTGAGCAGCGGATTGGCGATATGAAATAAATCATAGTGAAGTAACTCTCAATGATATACGTCTCAAGCTAAATGAAATATGTAAGTTCCAAGAAATAAACAAAATACACCCAAATAACATAACTACATTCAATAGGGCGACTCTTTGTTTTTCAACTTTCTTAAAGCTTAGTTCCTTACCCCCTATCTTGTTCAAATGAAAAAAAAACGATATGTGCAAAATTTCAGCGAGAATCTGTAATTTAAATTTGCCAGAAACTCCCAAAATCTTGAGTTAAGAATTTTAAGTATTTTCACTGGAGCTGGACTTCAGTTGCTGTGAATAATGTTGTAGAAAGAGGATTCAAACTCATTGAGGTCTATAATAAAATTCTCACAGAAGATGATGAAGCTGAAAAACAATTTGTTTTACAAATCGATGCCAGTGATCGTAAAAATGCCCAACAGCTACTTACGTTATTAAAAAAGAAATATTTCTTTAGTTTTCTAGGTTATATATGGAATTTTTTAAATCATTTTTTGAGAAATTTGATTTTCTTAAAATTTGAATTGCAGAGATTGTCTGCTCACATACATTTCTCTAAAAAAGAAAACGGGCAATATAGAGAAGCTTATATAGTATTTTGATAGGAATAGTGTAACTATACTCCAACTTTAATCTATTTAACGGTTGCCTTAAATTAATGGATTAAGCCGAAATTGTGTACATCCGATTTTTTGTTCATTGGAACAGCATCAGAGGTTGGGAGCAGCAAAATTCTAACTTTCGAACAATTAATTATAAATATATGATATACGTATGAAACTATAGGCAAAATTGTTGATCACACATTTATTATACCCCCCACTCCGGGATGGGACTGAACTAAGTTTGTCATTTCGTTTGTAACAACTTAAAATATCGACCTGAGACCCTATAAAGAATATATATTCTTGATCATCATAAAATTCTAAGACGATCTGACCATGTCCCTCCTTCCGTCCGTCCACGTGTCCGTCTGTTGAAAGCACGCTAGCATCTAAACGAAGAGAGCTAGGACGTCCAAATTTTGCATTAATACGTCTTATGCTTGTAGATCGGTTGGGATTGGATTGAAATCTGTTCACAGGGAAAAATTCCCTCACAAGGACTGAAAATAACCCTAATATTTAGAGTATTTCAGCAAGTTTCTGAATATATCTGCTTTGTTTACTTTAGGATTGGAATTCTAATTTTTATTTGTGGGGTGAATTGGGGCAAAAAGGGATAACAATGTTACTTATCAAACGATAACAAGTAGAAACAAAAAAATTTGGTATCTTTGGCGGTACCTCCCACACAAACAATATTTAAAAACTATCAAAAATTCTTCATTTGATCTTCAAAAGCATACGAAGTAGGGGAATGTGGAAGAATGAACCCGTGCAACGCCGAGTACAAAATATTAGTATAGTATAAATATGTTATCCTTGTCTTATAAGCGTGGTTTAAAATTTTTAAATTTTATATTTATTTATAAAATTATTTTTTCAATATTTTTATTTGTTTTTATTTTATTTTTATATTAAAAAATTAACATTTTCCTGTAATGTTACTGCAATTCAACGATAACCGACAACCTCTGTGGAATGCACTCCATGGTAGAGGGTATATAAAGTTCGGCCAAGCCGAACTTAACGCCTTTTTTATTTGTTAGTATTTAATTTCCTTATCATGTTGCCCCTTCACAGGACAACAAAGTTTCAAAGGATATAATTTTTCAAAAAATATTTTAAATACTTATTCGTATCCTATGACAACGTTATTAGTCTCAGATTAAAGAGGAGGATATCTATCAAAAACAATTCAAATACCGTGCTTCTATTTATATTAGTTTAGCATTAACAACTATTTGAAATTTATCCCTTTTTTTAGTTTATTCACTTTTTACTTTTTAAGAGGGAAAATTTGAAATGGTTGCTAATGCTAAACTAATATAGATACAAACTTGGAATTTGAAGTATTTTTAGCAAATGTTCTCTTCTTTAATTTGACACTTATACCGGTATCATAGGGCGCGAACAAGGATTTTAAATAATTTCTAGTCCTTTTAAGGGGAAACGGAATGAGGAAATGACTAAAAACGCCAATTAGCTCAATTTCACCCATAGTTTCAGACGTATATCATCAGGTTCAAGTGTTATATGGACTGTCGGACAGTGTTTTGTGATAAAATATTGGTAAAATATCGTTCTTCTTTTTAAAATGAAAAAAATGTGAATATGCACACTTCAGCTCTTGTACAAAGATCACGCATCATGTGCTTACAAGGTCAAATTGTCTTAGCAAATGAAGGCTCGGAACCATTCTTTTCTTTATCACTTCTTAGTTTGGTGCTTAGAGCAGCTCGAAATCGACAACGATTTTGTTACACTGCCGCTTCTACGGTTCGTAAAACTCGAACGCGATCGTCGAGAAGCTAATGCATCCTCAGATAGTGACAGTTTTGGAGTAGATTTTGGAGGGTTGGCCAAATTTCCTTTAAAAATGCTACAGAGGCATGGGTTTATTGTGGCCAGATATGTTTCATGTTTTGTTATAGACACACGGTACAATCTGGAAGTGGAATGATGAAGAAAAAGCAAGGATAGACTAAAGTCGATAGACTAAGTCGGACTAAAGCGATATCAGTCTATCCTCCCGCGATGATTCTGAACCGATGTGACCCACTTACAATATAGACCGGCGGATCATATTTGAAAAATTAGAGTCAGCAAATATGGTTGTAGTTCCTTGGCCCAGAGTTATAGTTGAATAAAAAAGCGATTGATTAGCTAATTCCGGTAACCTATATTTACCAGTCAGATATTGAGATCGTAGAAACCTACATACTTCTCTCAATTAAAGGTAAATTAACAGAGTTTTAAGATTATGTGATTATAAAAACAACAACAAAAAGCGGTAATGTTGTTAACATTAAAAAATAAGTTTTTTCTCCTTTAATAATAAGTCGATTTGTGCCTCCCCCTTTTGTGGTCCAAAATCCACCATATTTCATTTCTACTACTTTAAGAAAATAAGCCCATTCCAAGCATTTAGAATGTATATTCGAAACTCTCCTTTAATACTTGGACCACTTTAATATATATGTATATAAAATCACATACATATAATCACGTTTAAAATTCTTGTGTCTAGTTTGGAGACATGTTTCTGCAAAACGTCATTGCTTTTTGTTGGCATCAACAAAAAAATTGTCAAAAATTCGCGTACTATTTGCAGAGGTATTTAGAACGGTCGTTTTGGCTACATCATCTCATATCTTGTAATTTTAAATGCAAAAGAAAAAAGAACAATTTGATTTCATGTTCATATTGTTCTTATTACAACAACAATGACGACAAAAAATCCATGTAGTTGTTGTCGCTGGCCGCAGAAAAAACACAAAAACGACTGCCGTGACTGTGCACGAGGCATATTTAACAATATTAATATTCATGACCAAGCGAAAGTAAGCGACTTTACGTCGATCGTGTTTAAAAGATATGTTTGTAAAGTTGTCCACAGAACAAAACAAAATCACGTCACTAGAGGCAACTTCAGCATAAATGCCATCAATAGAGTCGAATGGAGTCAATATCATGGTTTATGTGTATTTAGAAGGTGGGGGGGGGGGAAGCATGGCACATGCACTATTGCCGATCGACGATATTGTTAAGTTTTAAGAAAAACTTTATTTTTCTTTGCATAGAAATGCCTACAAACAATAGGATGAAACGAAACATATTCAGTTGAATGTATAAAGCTAGGATATGAGAAAAATCGTGCTACAGGTGAACAAATAAAGAGTGATTTTTTTGAGGTTAGGATTTTCATGCATTAATATTTGACAGATCACGTGGGATTTCAGACATGGTGTCAAAGAGAAAGATGCTCAGTATGCTTTGACATTTCATCATGAATCGTCTTACAAACGAACAACGCTTGCAAATTATTGAATTTTATTATCAAAATGCGTGCTCTGTTAAGAAAGTTCATTGCGCGCTTCCATTTTATGGTCAGTTTAATCGACCCACTGAAGCGGCTATTCGGGCTATTGTGACTAAATTTCGCACCAAATTTACATTGTTGGACATTAAACCACCAACACGCTTACGTAGAGTGCGAACTGAAGAAAATATCGCAGCTGTATCGGCCAGTGTTAATGATGACCACCAATTTTCGATTCGTCGCCGTTCGCACCAATTGGGTCTCTGTTACTCAAAAACGTGGAAATGCCAAAATTGGACTAAGCGGATGGACCACCTAAGACGCAGCCGCGGTCAACATTTAAATGAAATTATCTTCAAAAAGTAAATGTCATGGACCAATCTAACGTTTCAAATAAAGAACCGATGATATTTTGCAAATTTTATGCGTTTTTTTTAAAAAAAAGTTATCAAGCTCTTAAAAAATCACCCTTTAGTATATATATACATTAGGGTGGTTAGAATAGTTCAACTTTTGCAAAGTTAAACACCCATCGCCACCTTTATTCACATGCTTCATTCGGGTGGTTTACCATAAGCTGTGATAAGCATGGTGCCCAAAATTAGTAAAATTTGTGTAGTAAGTGAAAAAGATTTTCATCTTGTGAGCCGGAAGTAGTGAAAATTCACCAATGAATTTTACATGGAGTTGTCATAGAAGGGATGTCCTTCATTTTGAAAGACTTAAAAGTTATCTTAAAGTGTTGCAAAGAACCGCTTTTTCACTAGTTTCCATTTCTGTTTTAAAAAATCCGCAGCTACCGAGGCACTATGGTCCTAAATCCAAATTTTTTGGCAGAAATTCAAAAAATTTAAATTGAAAATTGTAAAATGTGTATATATTTTCTTAATTACATCACTCCAAGCTATCAAAGAAATGTATTGGAGAAAACTAAGTGGCAACACCGCAAGCCTGAGACAAGTGGGATTAATGCGGGTCTAAAGCAGTTATATAAAATACATAAACTTAAGGCGTAACAAGTTCGGCCGGTACTCCGCCACGAAGTCCATTCCACTGTATTACCGGCAGATTAGAGGCTGCAAACTTTACATAGAAATACACTACCATATTAGGAAAATAATATATATAAAAATAAAACTTCAACTGGAATCAAAAAGAGAATATTAGGCAGCAATCTTCAAAAATGTACCCTAATTAGCTAGAAACAATTTCCCACAAGCCCTATTTTCCCCATTTGCAATTTTTTGATCCCAGCAACAGCCTTAATGTCTGTACTATTTTGATAGGAAAAGTTCTAATATTGAAGATCCAATATGGTGCAGATTGGAATATACTCACCTAATTTCATGATTTTAGCTACAACCCTTTGCTGGGTACCAGTTTCACTCCCTTTTCTATTCTGACCCTAGTCAGACGAATGCTAATATTAAATATCATAATTCTAGCTTTAGTCGCTTGATTGGTGCCAAATTTAATCCCATTTAGATCCCGAAGGTACGAATATAGAAAGATGTCTTTATTTTTCGCGTCTCCGCAGTCAAATAAATGTACACAGCGAATTTTGGTTGGTACTATTTTTATCCCCATTTGTCCTATTTTCCGCCTAAAAGTATAAATTTCGAAAACATTCTTTTTGTTGCGCAGCTTCACAGTCATATGAATGCCAGTCATGAATTCACCGAATTTCATAATTTCAACTTCAGCTGTTTAGTTGGTACCATTTGTATCCCTCTTTTCCAATTGTTTCCATTAAAAGTACGAAATTTGAAAAATCCCTCTATTTTACGTGTCTACGCAATTAGAGGGATGTACATACCGAATTTCATGATTCTAGCTGTTGTCGTATCATTGGTACCATTTTTATCCCTTTTTCGTCCCAAAAAGTCCGAATTTTGAAAAATCGTTCTAGTTTACGTATATACGCAATTAGAGGAATGTAAATTCCAAATTTCATGCTTCTAGTTGTTGTCGTATCATTGATGCTTTTAGACTACAAGAGTACGCTTAAGAAGTGCACGCAACAAATTTCAAATGCATATAAAACAGAAATATAAAAAAATTGCTTAAGTAGTCTAAATATTAGGGGATATTTTCAGTCCTTGTTAGGGAAAATTTTTTCCCTTTGCCCGATTTCGGCAACTTTCCGACCTGCAACCATAAGACACATTTAGGGAAAATTTGAACCTCTTATCTCATTTCGTTCGGCAGCTAGCGTGTTTTCAATAGACAGACAAACGGACATGGCTAGATCGTCTTAGAATTTTACCACGACCCACAATATATACACTTTATGGGGTCTCCTATGTATATTTCAAGGTGTTACAAACGGACGGTATAAAAAGAAAATAATGAAGGCCTGCATAAGAAGTCGAAAATTATATTTAACATTTTGTGATTACTGTAGTCTTGTCAGTTTTCTTAAGTGCTGTAATTTTGTGATTCGTAACTAGCATAACCTATAAATGTCGTGCACCAAAATTTATATATGTAGGACTCAAATTGCCAAGCGGGAAAAGGAAGGTGCACGAAAGGTCTTTTCACAGGCCATCTTAGGGAGGCGCAAGGCATGCTTGCTGCATTCTATACTCATTTAAAATTTACACAGGGTAAGATTGGAGAGCATGGCCTTCCCTCTCGCTTCTATTTGCAGGCCTTCTAGAATAGCTCTGACAAAAGGCCATCTAGAAGACCTCATACTAAAGACCTTCTGGAAGGCCTGCAACCAAAGCCCTTCCAGAAGGCCTTCTAGAAGGTCCAAAAATAAGGCGAAAAAATAAAAAAAATATGACGAACCAATGGACCAGAATTTTTTCAATATTTCTGGCCTTGTTATTGGCAGTATACTAATTTTCAATTTAAATCTTTCAACATTTTTTCAATTTAAATCTTTCAACATTTTTATTTGCCTCGGCTGGAATTTGAACCCATGATTTTCGCATTGTTAATCGGAAGTGCTACCTACTAAACTACAGAACTTTATTGTCTGTTTGTGTCAAAAAGTTTATAGAAACACACGACCCATAATCAAAGCGAACACCTTCGCTGCTGCCTTCTTTTGTCAGGCCTTTTAGCATGCCTGGCGAAAGAAGGGAAGTAGGAATGCCTGGCGACAGAAGGGAGAATATTGTTATGCGTTTACAACAAAAAGTGTGTAGAAAATACCCATCGATAAATCGAACACCTTCCGCGCTGCCTTCTCTCACAAGACCTTCTAGCATGCCGATCCGAAGAAGGCAAGCAAGCATGAGTTAACGATCGTGTAGCATCTAATGGGAAGGCCTTCTAAAATGCCTTTTCGTAGAAGGCATTCAGGAATGGGTGTCGGGCATGTAATAATATTTCTGAAGAAAGTATGAAGGATATGATAAATATTTTGATAATAAAGTAAGAACATTTTTTGTTTGTTCTTGAAGAGGAGTTAAATATTTCTCAGTTTCATCCCTGATAAATGGGTCTATAAGAAAACATGTATAATGACATTTGAATAAAACCTATATATAAGGCCTTTTAAAAGAAGGCAATGAATGTTCATTGCATCTATGTAGTAGGAAATGAGAAGGCCTTTCTAAATGCTTTCTCAAAGAAGGCAGTCAAGAATGAGTATAGGAATTCTAAATGCTGATGATTAGGCCTTCTGGTAGGCCTTCTTAGAGAAGCGAGGTGAGAATGTGTGCCGAATCTTTTTTCATGCACGAAGGCATACAGGAATGTGTTTCGGATCCGAAGAGAAGGCATTTTAGAAGGCCTTCTAAGGGGAGGCCTTCCAAATTTTCTCGCTGGGTGACTCAAAGTGTAAATGTGAAAGTGTTCGTCTGAGTGTGTAGTTTATGGTGGAATTAATATCTCGTCAGCATTTTTCGGCAAACTCCTACAATTGCCACTGTATTATAGCACAATTGATAAGGGTGATAATTTTGTTGGTTATATATTGAGTTTATATGGGTAAGTATGTTATGTCTAGCAAATGTGCAAAAATACAAGATTGTATCTTTCTTTTTCGACTTTATGCCATAAAAATGGATTTGGGACCAGGGTTCGGGTCCCAAATCTGTTGTATTTTTTAATAAATATTGAAATTTATTTATATTCGTTTTCTTATTGGATTGAGACAAAAAAGAGCCCTCCCAGAGCATCAGATTAACATGAGTGTCTACAACAGTACAATTCCCACCGATTAATGCGCCAGCTATAAATTCCTCACCCAAATGTTTTAATTAACGAAAAAACATCGAACAAGAAACCAAAACTCAACTCAACGAAGCGTTCATAACTTTAAAACAATTAAACTAACATTTAAAATCGTGTACTACTGTCAAACGTCATACTTTATTTTGCCAAAGCCTAATAAATTGCATCTCCAATGTCAATAGACAACCAATGAAATAGCAGACGTGTCTTTTTTGGATTTCTGAAA
The DNA here is from genome assembly GCA_947397865.1 of Polietes domitor. NCBI lineage: Eukaryota > Metazoa > Arthropoda > Insecta > Diptera > Muscidae > Polietes > Polietes domitor. The sequence goes on along the minus strand of OX377618.1, from coordinate 240,334,162 downwards.
AGTGTCGACTTTCAAACGATTGTGTTTATGCTAATTTAACAAAACCATTCACCAACTTCAGCCAATAAAACAATTATAAAATTAAAAATTTATAACGATAATCGGATAAATTTGCATAAAACATGTCTTTTTGGGATAATATAAATCACTTGAACAAACAAAAAATGGTAGAAATCCATAAATTTAGATTTTTTGCATTGGATTGGTCGAATTTCTCGGAAATTGTCGATGACATTTGAAATTGTTATCTTTAATCAGCATTTATAATTTTTCTATTTTGCAACTTTGTATTCACATGAACTCAATAATTAAGAGAACGATTGATTTTTAAACACAATCTCTTTGAGATATTATCTTGATGACAATACAAATTTACCAAATAATTAAATTTTCCACTAAAGTAATATTATTCTTGTATAATCTCCACCATTGTTTCTCACACCTTGAAATATCGATTTGAGACTCTAGAAAGTATATTCTATAACGGCATACAAGGCGATCTAGCCACGGCCGCCTGTCTGTTGAAAGCAGGCTACAATCTTTATAGTTGGTCGGCCCATACTTAAATTTCTAATGTTTTTGCTCAAGTGGGCGTGGCAAATCTCGTACGAATTTAATCCTGTTAGAGTATTTTCGCTTACGCGACACCGAGAATCCTAAAATTTTGTGTGAGTTCTTTAAGTTTTAACCTACGTAGACACGCTACAAATTGGTGAGATGGGCGTGGCATATCCCCCAAACCAATATACCGTCTCCTGCAAGGCAACAATAATCTTGAAATTTAGTGTGAGTTCATTGAGGTACTGGAAAAAGTGGGTTTGCGCCGCCAACGTAAAGTTTATATACATAAGACATAAGACATTAAGACAAAAAATCGGCCTCGTCGAGACAAAAACATCGATGTATCACACTTTAAAATCCGTTTATAAATGCAGAAGTTATATAGAAAAATGTAAAAGCGCGACCCCTACGTTCGGCATAAAAAATAAAAAAAAAAATTTTTTAAACTACCTTTCAATAATACTTCATATTCGAAGGTGTACGGCGAACTTTTTTTTTTACTTGTAACCTGGTACGCTCTAATGGTCGTGGCAAAACCGTCCCGAAAGATAACTTTATGAACATTTAGTCATGACATGTTGTACGGTACGATTTTTGAACTCCATAGCTGCGAATGTTTTGAAAGTTTTTGTATGTATTCCCCACATAATATATTGTATACGTATTTTTGAATAAAAATTAAAAAAATACGAATTAATACCAGTGAAAAAAATATTTTTTTTCAAAAAGGTTTGACCGATTTGAGATGTTTCCTCAGGTGGCCATTATAAATTTCAAAAACCTGTTTGTGAAATTGTGAATTAAAACAAGTAAAAACGGCGTTAAGTTTCGACGGGCCGACCCTCCACCACGAATAGCATTCCACAGATGCTGTCGATAGAAGTGCAGTAATATTTCAGGAAAATATAATTTTTTTAATACAGTTGAACTTCGATTAGCCGTGACTCTATTAACCGTGATTATCTATTAACCGTGAAGCTGAGTGGTTGATTTTTTACCTCTATTATCCGTGATGCACATGTCCATGTGACTGCTTGTTTGTTTTTTTCGTATAATACACACACATCTCTCATATTAAAATTCAGAGATTCCCCTTTTTCATGAAAGTGTAATTTTCATATCAAATTTCATATTCATTCATCAGTGTGAAATTTGATCTGTCAAGACGTGTTTTCCTTACATCATGCCACCGTCAAAAACTAAATCCGCGAAAAGAGCAAGAAAGGTTCTTTCAATTAAAGAAAAAATGGAGCTGATTAATGAATGCTCAAAACGTAAAGTACCTTTTAAAATGTTGTCTGAAAAATATGGAGTTGGCATTCAAACTGTATCCGATTTAATAAAAAACAAAGATCGGATTTTAAAATTTTGCTCCGATACTGATCAACGGCGCATCGGTCTCAAAAATAACTGTAAAATACTTTTACTATTAGACAACTGTCCAGCACACCCATATGTAAATGCTATGATATCTGAAAACGTTACAGTAAAATATCTCCCGCCAAATTGCACGTCCTTGATTCAGCCTATGGATCAAGGAGTAATTCGGAGCTTCAAATGTCACTACCGTAAACTGATCGTTCAAAAACTTGTTGGTGCTAATGACAGACGTGAGTTCGTTAAATCTTTGAATATTAAGACGGCTTTGTGGGCAGCCGCAGCTTCGTGGGACTCTGTAACTCCACAAGTTTTAAAAGGAGTTTGGAATAACTTACTATCTCATAATGAAGATGCTCCAAATAGCCTTGTTGAGATACAAACAGATATAACCATACCGTCTGGATGTACGAATGATGCTGTCGAAAAGTAGATGGTGTGCGACTCTGATGTCGCTCCGTTTGCTATTATATCTGAAGACGTTTTTTAGAAAACTTTAATTGTCCAAGTATTTCAGAACCAGATAAAATGCAAATATATCGCATACAAACTCATTTGTTGGAAGAACAATCAAGAGCTAAAAGCATAAGACAGACTTCCATAAAAGATTTTTTTAAATAAATTTATGTATTCCTAGAGATATGATAAGTTATTTATAGACGCAGATTTACATGTTTTTGTCAAAAATAAATAAAAATAATAAAATGTATACATGTAAAATTTTACCTCTTTTAACCGTGATTTTCGGTTATCCGTGATTAGCCCGGTCTCGAGCATCACGGTTAATCGAAGTTCAACTGTATAGCCAAACCAAAACAATTACAAATATTGAAAAAATAATTTAATAAATAAATATTCGTAGATAGTGGGTGCTGCAGTTGGTTGTATTTCCATTCTATTTTAATTCCAAAAGTACAAATTTTGAAAACCCATTATCTCAGAACATAGTGCAAAACAACCTAACTTCATGATTCAACAAATATTTGTCGTAAAAGCAAAAAGTACGAATTTGGAAAAATCTTTTTATTTTGCGTGTCTATGCAGTCAGAGGAATATATACACCGAATTCCATTATTCTAACTGCGAATTAGTTGGCACCATTTTAATCCCTTTTTCCTATTTTACCCCCTTAAGAGCAAGACATTCTAAAATCTCTTTATTTTACGTGTGTACGAAATTAGAGAGATGTACGCATCGAACTATTTTATGGTACTATTTTTATCCCTCTGTACCCATTGTATCCTTACGAATTTGGAAAAAACTTCGGTCGGTTATAGAGCTGCAAAATAATCGATAGTACTATCAATAGTTTTGTTTTTAAACTACTATTGCTAGTTTTTATTCGATAGCGATACTATCCAAGAAAAACACATTACTAAAACAAGTAAGGAAAAGCTAAAGTCGGGCGGGCCGACTATATGGTACACTCCACTTTCTATCCGAATACAATTAAATTCGGTAAAGAAGTGAAAACGGGAAGAATTTGTGTATATTTCCTAATCATAGCCTAATATGACCTGACCCAATTTGTCAAATCGAGAAGAATATTTGTATCGGTGGCCAGACATGGAATGTATTGCTCACTTTGAAGAAATTCGGTAAAAATTCGTGGTTTCTGGGCGGAAAGTCTATACGGTAGCGAAATTTGTATGGGAGCTATATGTAAATCTGAACCGATCTGACCCATTTGCACCATGGGGGTTTCTAGTTTAAATACAAGATGTTTTGCCATATATGAAGATATTGTGATACAATATGTGGTTTCTAGCGAAGAAAAAGTCAAATCGGGAGTGAAATTTGTGTGGGAGCTATATATAAATCAGAACCGATCTGACCTTTTTTCACCATACGACTTCCTAGTTTAAATATAATATATTTTGCCAAATCTGAAGACAATCTGATGCAATATGTGGTTTCTAGAACTGAAGAAGTAAAATCGGGAGCGAAATTTGTATGGGAGCTATATATAAATCTGAACCGATCTAACAAATTTTTACCACAGATGTTTCTAGTTGAAATTTAAGATGTTTCGCCAATTTTGAAGAATATCTGTTAAAATATGTGGTATCTAGAGTGAAAAGAGTCAAATCGGAAGTGAAATTCGTATGAGGGCTATATCTAAATTTGAACCGATTTTCTTCAAATTAAATAGCGTTCGTCCTTGTGCCGAAAAACTTCGTTGTGCAAAGTTTTATTTGGTTCTGTCTACAAGTGGAGTATATAAAAATAACATGTTTGTGCGGTTTACATCCCGGCGGCGTCATTGGGCCACATTTTTCGTCGACAATATTATGTTAGGTGAGCGTGTTATACCAAGAAATGGACCTGTCAATGGCCGCCTCGTTCGAGCGATTTAACGCGAGTTCCATTCATAAATGTTTTGATCATAAAGTTTTGCCGATCATAAAGTTTTGAAAATATCTCAAATGATTGGCGTTTTATTTAAAAAAGGTGTCAATTACTTATTGGAAAACCCTTTATTTTGCCAAGAAAATATTTTTGCAGAATTCGTACTAGAGTCTGAAAAGGCTTAGAAATTCGTTGTGTACATTTCTCTGAGTACGTTGACGCGCAACATAAATTGATTGATTGATACATATTTTGAAGGTTTAAAGTGATTTTAAAAACATTTTCAAACCTCGAAATTTATTTTGACCATAAATTTATTTCAATTTGTGTGGGATTTACCCTGATAGGTATATTCTTACACTGGGTCATTTTTGAAATATAAAACATGTAAGGTAAGGCTAAAGTCGGGCGGAGCCGACTATATGATACACTCCACTTTCTATCCTATTACAACTCAATTCGTTTATAGGTGAAATATGTTTATAGGTGAAATATAATATGTAAAGTTTGGCCAAAATCGGGAGCAACATTTGTATATATATAAATAATTGTAGATATACAAATCTGAACCGATCTTACCCACTTTCACCATAGATGTTTTAGTTAGATTATTAGATATTGTGCCAATTCCAAAGGAAACCGGGTACAATATGTGGTTTCTAAATATTTTTTCGACTGTCAATAAATCAAATATTTCGATTTTTACCAAAATTGTGGGTAAATGATACACCCCAGTTTTTAACTGGCCGCGAGAAGTTAAATCGCTATCACTAATACTGCACGGAATGAGCTGTGTGACATGTACTATGTTTCAGACAAGTCGAATTTGACTCGTTTCGATTTTTGTGTGGTCTATAAAAGTTCTGCACTGTCATTGCCTTTGCGCATTTTCAGATTCTTCTCTATCGCCAAAGCTATACCGTTTTCCAAAAATAGATAATAGATTTATGGATATTGCTGGTGTGGAAACGTGATTCGCCGAACACTCTATGATTAAACTTGAAAAAATCTGTTTTTTTCTTCTTCTTTTTGCTGTTGCACAATGTGTTGAGGACTCTACTTTATGACTTTGAAATAATTTAAAGCTTTTGTCTTCAACATCGCGAACATTGTAGTCTAAAAGTTTTTTTAAAGCAATTAGATTTTGAACGACGTTGCCCAGCTGGAAGCCAGGAAACTCTCATTTAATAGGCTACGGATGCACCATGCTCACGCACGCAGACACATCATGACTGCTGGTGCTGGTGGAAGTTGTCTCTAGACTGGACTAGACACTGTCAGCTATGCCAATTTCACTGTGTGTGCTCTTTTTGGTTTTGCACAAGCGCCAAGATATACTCTTGCAGAGACTTGTTGTGCCACTTGCCACTAGTGTCGATGTCTGTTCTTTGCTTCGGCAGCAGTTGCAAGAAATGACAAGATAGATGATGATGATGCTGCTGATGATCATACTTGTAATGAAGATGATCACCAACGCATTGGAGATGATCAGGAGCATGTGTTCTATATTAATTTTTATTAAGTTTCGGAGATCCAATGCTCCAACCGCATACGAAGCAGTGAAATTAGTGACGTTTACAATCATGTCATGTCAAATTTGTATTGGAGCTAAATTTGGGTTTACTACGGCTTTCGCAGAGCTGCTTTTTATATGATTTCTTTTTATTCTTTCATTTTTTTTCTAAAATCTTGCTTCAAATATTACACCTAGCGACAAAATGAAAAATATGGGTAATGGAAATGTATAATGTTTAAACTGTTTAAATGTCTGATCGTTAAAAATCTCTTTACATTTTGAAGCATATATTTGTTCATATTTTGTAATTTTTCTGACCATATATAATATACAGGGTTTTCCAACAAAAGGAGTTATTGTGGTATTCAAAGAATAATGCCGTTTTTGTGATAAATGATCTGATGTTTATTTCATAATAAAGAGGAAGGTATGTCGTTAATAATGAAAAACCAAATCAGCCAAATGTCCACCACGACCACGCTTACAGGACCATATCCTTTTCATGAAATTTTCCATAACCAAATCGCAAAGTGGCTGCCCTATGTCCTAGTTAGCCTCTCGAATTCTATCTTTAGGGTCTTGAATCGACGCTGGGCTGTTGGCGTAGACCTTATCTTTCACGTGGCCTCAAAGGTAGAAGTCGCAAGCTTAACACCTTGCCACCCATCACAAGATCTCGGTGGCCAATTGTGATCACCTTTTCGAGAGATAACACGGTCTGGAAACTTTTCGCGTAAAAGAGCAATGGTTTCGTTGCTTGTGCGGCACGTAGCGCCACGTCTTATTGAAAGTAAACGTTGTCCAGATCAATACCATTCAACTCCAACAATAAACAAGTAAGGAAAGGCTAAAGTCGGGCGGGCCGACTCTATGATACACTCCACTTTCTATTCGAATACAATTTAATTCGGTGAAAAAATGAAAACAGGAAGGACTTTTGTTTCCTGTAAATGTATGTGTTTGATAAAAAATGTTAAATCGGAAAGGACATTTGTATGGGGGTATATTGAAACCTGGAACGCAATAGGTGAAATATTATATGTATAGTTTGGCCAAAATCGGTTAAACATTTGTGAGCAACATTTGTATATGGGCTATATCTAAATCTGAACCGATCTTACCCATTTTCACCATACGTTTTTTTACTTGGATTATAAGCTGCTGTGACAAATTTAAAGAAAATCGAGAACAATGTGTCGTTTACAGAGCGGAAAATGTCAAATCGGGAGCGACATTTGTTTGGGGGCTATATATAAATCTGAACCGATCTTACCTAATTTCTGCATATGTGTTTCTAGTTTGATTATAAGATGTTGTGCCAAATTTAAAGAAAATCGAGTAGAATATGTCGTTTCTAGTGCGGAAAAAGTCAAATCGGGAGCGACATTTGTATGGGGGCTATATATAAATCTGAACCGATCGTACCCAATTTCTGCATAGGTGTTTCTAGTTAGATTATAAGATGTTGTGCCAAATTTAAAGAAAATCGAGTGCAATATGTGGTTTCTAAAGCAGCAAAAATCAAATCGGGAGCAACATATGCATGGAGCTATATCAAAATCTGAACCGATCTTACCCATTTTCTGCATAGGTGTTTCTAGTTGGATTATAAGATGTTGTGCCAAATTTAAAGAAAATCGGGTACAATATGTGGTTTCTATTGCGGAAAATGTCAAATCGGGAGTGAAATTCGTATGGTGGCTATATCTAAATCTGAACCGATTTGCCATAAATTAAATAGCGTTCGTCCCTGATCCAAAAACTTACTTGTGCCAATTTTTGTTAAGATCGGACTATAATTGCGATCTGTAATTTGATTACAACAATAGATGGACAGACAGACAGACGGACATTGCTAAATCGACTCAAAAAGTGATTCTAAGTCGATCGGTATAATTAACAATGGGTCTATCTCGATTCCTTTTGGGTGTTACAGACAAATGCACAAAGACATAATACTCTCGTGGAGTGTATAAAAATCATTAATCATCTCTCGATAGCGCAATCCATTCACCGTAACTGTTGATCCAACCTCATTTTCGAAAAAGTAAGGACCAATGACCCCGCCGGACCATAAACTGCACCAAACAGTCACACGATGAGGATGGAGGGGCTTCTCAACAATAACTCTTGGGTTTTCCGAGCCCCAGATGCGAAAATTTAGCTTGTTGACGTAGCCACCGAGGTGGAAATGGGCCTCATCAGTCAAGATGATTTTTCGATGGAATTCAAATCGTTGTTGAAGCGTATATCGTTCAATTATTTGTTTGTGCATTTGTTTGTAACACCCAAAAGGAAGGGAGATAGACCCATTGTTAATTATACCGATCGGCTTAGAATCACTTTCTGAGCCGATTTATTCGATATTGTTGCAATCACGATATAGGTCGCAATTGTAGCCAGAAACAAACGAAACTTTGCACAACGAAGTTTTTTTTAAGGACGAACGCTATTTAATTTGAAGAAAATCGGTTCAGATTTAGATATAGGCCCCATACGAATTTCACTCCCGATTTGACCCTTTTCCCTCTAGATACCACATATTTCAACAGATTTTCTTCAAAATTGGCAAAAAAATCTTATAGTTCAACTAGAAACATCTGTGGTGAAAATGTGTTAGATCGGTTCAGATTTATATATAGCTCCCATACAAATTTCGTTCCCAATTTGAATTTTTCCGCTCTAGAATTCACATATTTTAACTGATTTTCTATAGATACAAACTTTTTGAAAGCACAATAAATCAAACACTTGTCCAGAGTGTCTGTCTGTCTTTTCATCTATCTGCCTGCCATCCATGTGTTCCTTTTTTCGTTTTTTTTTTGTGCTCTGGAGGTACTTTGTATGTGTTTGTGTTCCCATAACTAACTTTCAGTTCAGTTAATTTCATTACATTTTTCTCGTACACTAGTGGTCGTCCAGTTGTGGTCGGGGGTCAGCACGGAAATGTTGTTGTTGTTGGCGCATAATAAATATCCTCTTACACAGTCTCGACTAATCAGACTAATTACTTTGTGAGTCCATTCACCGGTGTAGGATTTGTATGTCGATGGAGATGACAAACATAAAATGTAACAACAAAATAAGTTTCCGCATTTTTATTATTTTGGAATTTACCTAGCGTCGTGGAATAATTTCGAAAGTTGAGTTTTTTTAGCAAAAAATGTGATTGTATATACCATAAAACATTTGTTTAAATCAATAGGCATGTTCATAATTATTCAAACTCATTTTATGTGTGTTTAAAACAAAATTAGTATTGTTTTCGTATAACATTTCCGATAAAAAAGAGACAGTTGACGGATCTCTGAATGAGTTTGAAAAGTTTAAAATTTAATTTAGTTATGGTTTTTCAAAAAGTATGTAAAATTCCACGGGTCCATTAATTCAGAAAAAAATAGACAAAAATGAAACATAAAAAAATATATATGTTCAATTAAAAGTAATTAGGCTTAAAATATTGCGATTTTCACTTTTACAGAGAAGTCGTGGTTTAGGAACAGTCTCGTAAAAATCTCCAAAAAATAATTCTTTTCTGGCACAAAAAACTCATAGAATCAGTAAAAATGAATTTTTGTAGCTAACAATATCTATATGAGTCATTCCATACCAAGCTGAACGATTTTTGACGTTAGTAGCATTTTAGATTAGATTGTTATATTGAAAGTTTGTTTATATATTCTTCTCATAGATATGTTGTATGCGTATTTTTGGAAAAAATAAATTTTTTTCCGCAAGTTATGATTAAAAAACTATTTTTTCCAAAAAGCTGCGTTTATTCAATCGCCTGTAACTCCTGAAATACTTGACCGATTATAATGTAATATACCTTCTTTTGAGGGTAATTTCAATTACTTTTAAAATATTCAAGTGCAATGGTATAACCACGTTATATTTTTTAAAGTTTTCCCAATTTTATTTATTTTATTTTGATTTTCGAAATGATTACATTAATTAATTTTTTTAACTTTAAAGTATTGTCCTTAGATGTCTTTTTTAGTGATTGTGTGAGTTTGGAAGTGGTGAAATGATGGCTTCTATTTTTTACGATTTTTTTTTTCGATTTTTTTCCAAAAACCAACCAAAATATCAGTGGAAAATCTTCAGAATGATAATTTTTTCAATAAGTTTTTTGTCGGTCAGGGACGAACGTTGTTTAATTTGTGGAAAATCGGTTCAGATTTATATATGTAGCCGACGTACCAATGTCGCTCCCGATTTGACTTTTTCCGCTCTAAAACCACATATTATACCCGATTTGATTTAAATCTGGCGCAGCACCATATAATCCAACTAAAGGGTGATTTTTTAAAAGCTATAGGAAAGTTTTTAAAAAAAAAACACATAAAATTCGGAAAAATGCATGAAATCTTTATTTGAATCGAGGCCCAATTGCTGGGAACGGCGACGAATCGATAATTGATGGTCATCATTAACACTGGCCAATACAGCGGTTAGCACTCTACGTAAGCGTGTTGGTGGTTTAGTGTCCAACAATGTGCGAAATTTAGTCACAATAGCCCCTTCAGTGGGTCGATTAAACTGACCATAAAATTGAAGCGTGCGATAAACTTTCTAACACAGTACGCATTTTGGCATTGTTCGTTTGTAAGACGATTCATAGTTAAATTATAGACCAAACTGAAGATGTTATAGGCTGTTTCCACTACGGTCGCTTCCACGTCCGCGTCCAATAATCAATGAACGCGCGTTAAAGCCTATACAAAAATCATAGGCAGTTAGGTATGGGAAAAAGTCGCGTTCATATTGGACGCGTTTTCCGATAAGTCACGTTTACTATAAATTCGATTATTTTTGCAATCGAAACCCACCCATACCTATTAATGGCAACACCGGAAATTGCACATCCCTATTAAAACAGCTGTTTATCAGCATAAACATAAACAGCCACAGCCAAAATGCAAAAAACAGGAGGTAAGTTAATATTTTTGCTTTTGTTTAAAACAATTTTATTTTTCAATTATTTTAGATTTCAAAAAGACTGAATGGACAGCAGCATAATATCATTTAACTCCATGATAATGACACAACAAAAAAATATTAAACTTTTCGCATCGCAAAAAAAAAACAAATAAACGCAAACAGCTGTTTGAACGCAAACGTGGACGCAAAACACAATGGAAACACCATTAAAAATTTTCGATAAATCGTTGACGCGGACGTGGAAGCGACCGTAGTGGAAACAGCCTATTAGACAGTGAAACAAAACTCGAAACGTGCGTCAGCTGTTGAAACCAGTGTTGTCAAAAAGATAATAGCTAAAAAATCATCCTTTAGAAACATCTACTGTGAGAGTGAGTTAGGGCGTTTCAGATTTACATTTAGCTATACAAATTTCGCTCCCAGTTTGACTTTTCCCCTTTAGAACCCATATATTTTAATCGATATTTTAATTTAATCTCTACAAATATCCCACAGCACCTTATATTTCAACAAGAAACATCTATGGTAAAAGTTGATCAGATTGGTTCATATATATTCATATATATAGCTCCAATACAAATTTCCGTCTACATTCGACTTTTTCCGCTCTGGGAACCAGATATATAGTACCTATAAAACAATCGTTCCCGATATCACTTTTATCCCCGAATTCAATTGTAATAGGGTCGAAAGTCGAGAGTGTTATATGACGCCCCGCCTAACTTTAGCCTTTCTTACTTGTTTTATACCAAGTTTTTGCTTAAATTTTAGTCATTTATCATCTTCATAAATGACTAAAATTTAAACAACTAAACAATTTTTTTTTATTTTTTAGGGTTTTTCTTGTCAGCAATGTTAAGTTTGGCCCGGCCAAATTGTATGTACCCTTCCACCTGAATAAACTGCGTTTTGGACATAAAAATCTTTGCACTAAATGTATCCTATCTTCCAAGGGTGCAATTTCGTGCAGGTAAGAGTAACCCTATGTATATTCCGTTAAAGGCTTTTGAAGGGAAAAAGTTGTGTTGGTTCAAATTCAGACATTTTTTCAAAAAAGGATATTTTTTTAAATATATTAATAAAAACAAACTATATTTGGCACACACATAGTTGTGACGTAATAATAAAGCTAAGAAACCACAATTTCTAATTAGTGCAAAATCTCTTAAAATGTGTGAGAAACAGTTCGACAAAGTCAAAAAAAGAAATGAAAAATGTGAAAATCTGTAATAAAGGGTGATTTTTTAAGAGCTTGATAACTTTTTTAAAAAAAAAACGCATAAAATTTGCAAAATCTCATCGGTTCTTTATTTGAAACGTTAGATTGGTCCATGACATTTACTTTTTGAAGATAATTTCATTTAAATGTTGACCGCGGCTGCGTCTTAGGTGGTCCATTCCAATTTTGGGCAACTTTTTCGAGCATTTCGGCCGGAATAGCCCGAATTTCTTCGGAAATGTTGTCTTCCAAAGCTGGAATAGTTGCTGGCTTATTTCTGTAGACTTTAGACTTGACGTAGCCCCACAAAAAATAGTCTAAAGGCGTCAAATCGCATGATCTTGGTGGCCAACTTACTGGTCCATTTCTTGAGATGAATTGTTCTCCGAAGTTTTCCCTCAAAATGGCCATAGAATCGCGAGCTGTGTGGCATGTAGCGCCATCTTGTTGAAACCACATGTCAACCAAGTTCAGTTCTTCCATTTTGGGCAAAAAAAAGTTGGATATCATCACGGTAGCGCTCACCATTCACAGTTACGTTACGATTCGCATCATCTTTGAAGAAGTACGGTCCAATGATGCCACCAGCCCATAAACCGCACCAAACTGTGACTTTTTCTGGATGCATTGGTAGCTCTTGCAATGCTTCTGGCTGATATTCACTCCAAAATCGACAATTCTGCCTATTTACGTACCCATTGAGCCAAAAATGAGCTTCGTCGCTGAACACAATTTCTTTCTTTCTGAACTTTCTTAACAGAGCACGCATTTTGATAATAAAATTCAATGATTTGCAAGCGTTGCTCGTTAGTAAGTCTATTCATGATGAAATGTCAAAGCATACTGAGCATCTTTCTCTTTGACACCATGTCTGAAATCCCACGTGATCTGTCAAATACTAATGCATGAAAATCCTAACCTCAAAAAAATCACTCTTTATAAAAAATATTGTTTGTTTCACATTATGAACAAATATGTAAAAATATGTTAAAAACATAAAAACAAAAAATAAAAATGTTATTACTTTTTTTTAAAATCGAAAATTAAAAAAAGAAGTCAACTTTGGGCCGATTTCTAAAATAGATCCGATTTCCCGATTTTTAATATTAATATCTCAAAATAATCCTTGTATCCTTTTCTAATTTTGTTTTTTACAGAACTCAAAATGTCTACAAAAGTTATTGCATTTTGGTCGATGGATTTAGATTCTGAACCACTGTGGGGCGTGTCTACAAATATGCTATTTATTTTTGGTAGTCCTTGATTATATCTTCAAGATATAGACATAATAACATATTAGAAGTAATTACGGGTATTTTCATTCGATTTTCAATTTCAAGCTTTCACACAGTCAAATTATATGATTCTAGCTGTAGCCAATTTGTCGGCATCAATTTTATCCATTTTTGCCCATTATGAATATTAAATAAATGTATGTGTGTTTTGAGATTTCTTTTTCTTGGTATGTGACTGTAGACACATGACTTCTAACAAACCCCAAACCTACTTAAAATGGCCAAAATGAGACATTCGGTGACTCGGCAATGCATCCCATCAAATGTCCAATATCGCACGATCTTTGTAGTACATTGCCTAACTTCTATTTACATCTTATTTTACATCAGAAGAATAGAACGCACAGCTGAAATGTTTTCCCGGGTTTTTATATCCTTATATGTCATTTGCCTAAAAACACCGAAACATATTGTCAAAATATTTTCACCTTTGATTAATCCTGTTAACCCACTCTTTACTTTATTTAAAAACATTTTTTCTTTTTTACAGAAATCATTAAAATTAATACTGCAGGCGTTGCATATGTACACAAAATTATCGAATCCACGTATGTTACTATACTTTTCTTCCAACAACAACGCAAAAAATAAGCAACATTTAAATTTAACAAAACACCAAACGTTTAATTAGTTTCGACTCTGTGTTTGTTTCAAAAAATAATAATAAAAATAACATTTATTTTTACAAACTTGTGATGTTTTTGTGAATGGTTTTGATGTTAAAAACAAAAGTTGATTTTGTTTTCTTCCCGTTTAACATTGTTTTCGTTCATATGTCGCAGAAGACGTATGAAACTCCACCTTTTGTCTGAACTTGTCGTTAACATTTCGGTTTCGGCCTGATGTGGCTTGTTGGTTGGGGCTTAAACGTTAATTGCTATTTACAAAAAACATTGTTTTTCCGTTGATGTTGCTGCTTGCTTGCTTGTTACTGGTTACTTTAAACAAAACTAAATTTAAACTGTTAACAATTGCCACCATGATCGTTTTCTCAACCAAAAAAAAACGGACTTTACATTAGCGCTACTCGTTCATGTACACAACAGCTACAATGTTTCATTAGACGTTTTTACTTTTCTCTTCTCGATTCTCTAGCCCATCAAACTCTAACGAACAAGCAATTGGAAAATACAAAACATCAAATAATTTCCATTTTCACTGACAGTGGCTAAACCACCCATCTTGTGTTGTTCGACACAAAATCAACTCCCACTCATCATCTCAAATTCTCGATTGAAGAACACCTTCAACAACAATAGTGCCACACTTGGTCCTGTGGACACCCTCGCTGCACAGACTTCGAAAGGTTAATTGAGGAAACATTATTTTGAAGAGTGAGTCTACCATCAGCCGCAGAGAAGTCATTAGATCTTATTGGACGTCATGATCGCCATTACACAACGCAGCAGAGTTCAGTTTCACGACATTTTGTCATCACTGCCATTTCGTGAAAGGACAGCATAGTGCGAAGATTTGCCTCAACGACTGAATGGTTGGCAATGAATGGGATTATATGATTATATAGATTAGGCTGGGTCGAGTTCCATGCAAATGGAAAAAACAATTTTCAGTCCCCCCACGAAAATATGATGATGCCTAAATGACGAAGATCATTTTTGTAAAACGAGTTTGAAAATTTTGTTCTGAAAATCCAGTTCCAGTATTATCCATTCCATTTTTTGTCTGATGTTTATCATTTAGGTATCATTCGAAGGTATTGATTCCTTCCATTTATTTCTTATAACAGCTTTTACAAGATGTTTTCAAGAAATAAGGGTTTTTGGCTGTCACTTTAAAAAACGACCAAAAATCGATTTAAACGACCTATTATTATACGAATAATGAGTTATTTTAAGTCAATAGTAAGAAATTGTGTTTAAAGCGCTTCTCAGTGTCTATTAATTCAGGAAAAAAATTGGACAAAAATGTAACTTAATTACACGGGAAAAATATGATTGTTAGAAGTGTTTTCAGGAGCGTTTAGCTCACAGATGGCTTACAGAGATAATCGATTTAACTTTCAAACCGAACAGAGCTTTCATTTTTTTCTGCTGCAAAATAAAATAATAATAAATATATTTACATATACATATATATTTCATATTCAAGACAATTTTCGAATTTATATGTACCGCTGAAATATGAATAAACCACCCAATATCCCAACTGATAAGTTGCCACCTGATAAATCGAAATCAGGCTTCAACCGGAAAATCTACAGTCTACCATCTCAGAAAATCTTCTTCAAGCGATATCTCAAATGAAAAACATGCTACACTAAACGCTCAATCAATAAAACCAATGCATTCGAAGATAATCCACACACAACGGCAACATTACATTCCCCAAAATTTCAAGAAATTTCTACAAATTCAATGGATTGCGAATTCGTCCCCAAATTCGTCGGATGAAGGAGAATTCGAAATTGTAAGGAATTAAAGAATACGTCTTAATCATACTAGGGTGGATGTTACTCCGCTTAATAATGCTGGTCGCAATAATGAAATTTTGAATGTGGATAATGAAATAAATTATACTTCGAAAATGCATTACTTACTTCACTCGGAAAATGATGCATCTTTTAAAAGATAAGAAGATACCCTCATACTCTTACACTCCAAGGGAGCTTAGGCGCAATAGTGTTATACTCCGCGGTTTATTTTACAAGACCGATGTAGACGAGATAAAAAATGAAATAAATTTGTTATGCCCCGACACTGTAGATTCAGTTTCTAAATTCTCCACCTCCTTTTCTAGACGTAACGGACTAGACGATACTGGACTTTTTTTGGTTACTCTTCGAACAGGAAAGACATTAAATGATCCAACCTCGTTGTAGGAAATTTTCAAACAAAGAATTTCTTGGGAGCCTCCCAAGAGAAATACAAAAGTGATTCAATGTTGGCGTTGCCAACAATGGGGCCACATGTCACGGAATTGTAGCAGAACCTACGTATGTGTGAAATGTGACAAATATCATGATCCGGAAAATTCGAGTTCAAATCAGATAAACAAAATTTGCCTTATTGCGCCAACTGCGAGCAACATGGCCATCCGTCTAGCTACAGAGGATGCCCTGCGTACAAAAAATATTTGGTAAACAGGGAAAAGATTAGGGCTAAGGAAAATCAGGAAAACAGAAGGCTGTAAATAATGTTATGGCTGCCATTCATAATTCTAACTTTATTCAACCGGAAAATCCTTCGCTGAACTATTTCGAGATAAGACAGACTCACAACAAAATTGTAAATCAATAATTGAGGAATTCTTAAAAGTAGCAAGGCACATATGCTAGCCAGAGACTATCACCTTAGAGGAGAAATTAAGGAAATTTATTCTAGAGTATAAATCACTCTCTAAAACGGAGGTACGGGAAACTTGCATTTCCCTCCTGAATGAAGTTAATAAATTATATGGTCCATAGATCGTTAAATCTTATGACTTTCAACGTTAAATCACTCATTCATGTAAGTAGAAGAATAGAATTATTGAATATATTAAGGACTAACCGGATTGCCTTAGGATTCATACAAGAAACCCGCCTACAGGAGAATCATAGAGTTTATCTTGAGGATTACATATTTCTAAGAGACCACAGCTCACAAGGAGTTGGCATTGCCATACGTAGATTCTACAAATTCACCGCGTTAAGACTGCCAAGTATAAACTTCCCTTGTCTGTTCATATGCCTTAAATTTGACATTGATGATAGTGAGAGGAGGTTATTATTTGGATCCATATATATTCCATGTAACTCTTCCCGAAATTTGATTTATAATGGACTCTTCAACTTATGTGAGTTATCACAGAATTATGATGGAACTTTTATTGGCGGATATCTTAATGCTAGGAACATCTCATGGGGTGATTCGATAAATAATGACAACGGGAATACTCTACATGATTGGCTTCGGGATTGTTCAGTAGATCTGATTCGACAAAAGCTCCCCTTGGAATACACAGAGGATAAACCATTCTTACTTTACAGCTACTCGTTCTTTTATACACTCTTAGATTTTAATTTTTTATTTTTTTATTTTTTTATTAAACATATATTTCGTATTTGTAAACTTAATATTAAGCTAATATAATGAGAACAACTCTCCAAAAATGTATAGTCCCGGGAGCAAGGACGTTTTAAGAATTACACCTACAACACAAACCGTTTAATATCCTTTCATGATAATGCATGGTGCTGTCCAAATTCTCATGTCAATTAAGACATTACATTATAATCTTAAGTTATCTACAAATCACTTTTGTTATTCTTAAAAAATTTGTTTGAAAGGCTCAATAAAACCAAACTCCAAACACCATGGCTTACAGATCATCATTAAACAATCCAATCTTCATTTTTGGGGGGTGACCATAGCAATTTATTTTCGTGACCCATCTTAATGTATGTATATATTTGTTTTGGTTAAACGAAAATAAATGAAAACGTGTAATATTGAAATGAAATACTATCCAAGCACGGTCGTTGCTTAAGTCTTTTGTTTTACTACCCAGTTCCCACATGATTTAATCAGATTAGATATACTTTCTTTGACAATAATTTGCGTAACGAAAAGAAATTGTGCTAGTAACTCACTGATCGCCATCAGAGATGTATGCATCTCAAATCTTTTGAATTAGTGATAAAAATAATAAATTAAATGAAAATATTGGGTTCAAATGGTTGAACATTTTGTATAAGACTACAAAGTTTCTAAGACCAAATTAAAAGTCAGAAGAGACTTTTTCCCAAAAATCAGTTATTAACAACAGTTTTCAAAATAATCGATGATGGAAAATGTTTACAATTCATCCGAAATCAATAAAAAATATTGCCTCGTATCCCTACTAAGCGCAGACAATGAAAAAAGTTAACAAAATCAAATTATTTGTGATAGGATAATTAATCAATCCTGGAATGGCATTAGAGCAATGTCTTCTATAAGAAAAACATTGCAATCAATTGAATTTGAAGAAAAAATATAAAAATAAACTTTCTTTTAGAAAAATTTGTTAATTATGATAGATCGTCATATCATCGGACGTCAGCTCGTTGCGAGCCATAGGGATTTTTGCATCCTGAAAATGTGCGTGTTTGAAAAAAAATGTTAAATCGGAAAGGACATTTGTATGGGGGTATATTGAAATCTGGAACGAAATAGGTGAAATATAATATGTATAGTTTGGCCAAAATCGGTTAAACATTTGGGAGCAACATTTGTATTTGCGCTATATCTAAATCTGAACCGATCTTAGCCACTTTCACCATAGGTTTATTACTTGGATTATAAGCTGTTGTGCCAAATTTAAAGAAAATCGAATACAATATGTGGTTTCTAAAGTGGAAAAAGTCAAATCAGGAGCCACATTTATTTGTGGGCTATATCTATATCTGAACCGATTTTACCCACTTTCTGCATAGGTGTTTCTAGTTGGATTATAAGATGTTGTGCCAAATTTAAAGAAAATCGGGTACAATATGTCGTTTCTAGAGCGAAAAAAGTCAAATCGGGAGCGACATTTGTATGGGAGCTATATCTAAATCTGAACCGATCTTACCCAATTTTTGCACAGGTGTTTCTAGTTGGATTATAAGATGTTGTGCCAAATTTAAAGAAAATCGGGTACAATATGTAGTTTCTAGAGCGGAAAATCTCAAAGCAGGAGCGACATTTGTATGGGGGCTATATCTAAATCTGAACCGATCTTACCGAATTTCTGCATAGGTGTTTCTAGTTGGATTGTAAGATGTTGTGTCAAATTTAAAGAAAATCGGGTACAATGTGTCGTTTCTAGAGCGGAAAATGTCAAATCGAGAGCGACATTTGTATGGGGGGTATATCTAAATCTGAACCGATCTTATCCAATTTTTTGCATAGGTGTCTCTAGTTGGATTATAAGATGTTGTGCCAAATTTAAAGAAAATCGGGTACAATATGTGGTTTCTAGAGCGGAAAATGTCAAATCGGGAGCGACATTTGTATGGAGGCTATATCTAAATCTGAACCGATTTGCCTCAAATTAAATAGTGTTCGTCCTTGATCCACAAAACTTACTTGTGCCAATTTTTGTTAAGATCGGACTATAATTCCGACCTGTAGTTTGATTACAACAATAGATGGACAGACGGATGGGTCTATCCCGCTTCCTTTTGGGTGTTACAAACAAATGCACAAAGCTATAATACTCTCGTGGAGTGTATAAAAACTATAAAAGTACACAATCTTTTTCCTCAGCTCAGTGTTCTTCAGTGAATGTCGGTATACTTCATGTTCGGTATAAACCTATTTATCCTAAAAGGGATGTCGTTACAAAATGGTTATGTGACAAAATACTGCAAAAATCGTATTAAGGGAATTCACGTCGAGAGGGATCCTCTACAAAACTGATCTGAGAAAAAAACTTGTTTATTGATTGTTATTTGCGAAGTATACCTATTCCGTTTGCGGCGTTTCCGGGTATGGATGAGGAATGTTTGGGGTGATCGATAAAGGCTACTGTAAATTCCATACTTCTGACATATTTAAGATTTTTTTGACGCACAAAGATGTATTTAAAAGGTATAAAAATATTTCGACAAATGTGTAATTTTAATTTTAAAAAATAAAATCGACTCAGAAAGTCATTCTAATCCGATCGGTATAATGGATCTATCTCGTTACTGTTACAAACAAATACACAAAATCATAACACTGTTCCAGGTCAGTAAAACTGAAAAACTAAATTCTTCGGAAGGGTTAAATTAAAAAAATTAATTAATACCACTTGTGGAAGTTTTTTAAAGAAACTTTTTGAGAAGCGCAAAATATAATCATTCTGTATCTTAGTATGCGATTAAAAACACTTATATTGCAAGTACTTTTCAGTACTTTTGCTGGGTAATACAGCACAATATTTTAGCACCTCATAAGTCATGGTTCCCCTTTTAATATATCAGATAAAATCTTATGGTAAAACTGCGAACTGTTCCGTAGACGCTGAAGAATATACGGTACTCTCCAAACTTCTAATAAGCTGAAGAAACATTTTTTGTTGCAAAGAGTGAAGATATATTTTGAAAGAGTCATCAGAAGATGCACGTTAATAATAGTAATAAATTGTCTCGAAATGAAAAAAATCTTACACCCAAACTGGTATAAATAAAATGAAATCAACAGTCCTCCAAAGCTTAATAATAGAGAAAAACGAAAAATGTAAGGAATTATTCAGAAAAACACATTTCCAAGTGCACCTAAAGTAGTTACAGCCCTGAATGCTTGAAACCCTTCCTGAAAGTC
This sequence comes from Polietes domitor, assembly GCA_947397865.1. Classification (NCBI taxonomy): domain Eukaryota; kingdom Metazoa; phylum Arthropoda; class Insecta; order Diptera; family Muscidae; genus Polietes; species Polietes domitor. The sequence continues at coordinate 240,313,630 of OX377618.1, read as the reverse complement.
CCAACTTGATCCCCATTTGTCGTTATGAAAACTTATCCAAAATCGCACAATTTCCAGCCAAGCTCAGCTCAAAGAAATATTTTTGACTGAATGGGTTCAACTACACCGAAAGGCTGGAACACTCAAACAGAGTTACAAGCCGTCCAAGAATTATCGGCGGCGGCGCTAGCAAAAATGGGTCGGCGGCTTTCGGCTGATTTGCCGGCTCGTTTTGTCACTCGATCACCACTATTTATTTGACAATTTTGGTAACATGGAAGGAACAATTTGTATTGGTTTTTAATACCTTTTCTTTTATTTTTGGCAGGTAGTTCAATATTCGTTAGTATTAGCCAATGTTCCCATAATTTAACCCATTTCGACCCAGTGGTCGATTAATTGAACAGTGAAAAGTAAGAAACGTCAAAAGAATAATTTGGCTGGGCTCTGATGGGTTAATATTATTATCCCATACAATTATTTTCACAGCTTTTCATGTGAGGCATATTTGACCAGACATATTGAATATCATAATCCAATGATTGGTAAAGTTCCACCTATTTTGACACTAAAGAAGTACAATATAAGGTGCACGATCCAAAAGTGTCCGAGCAGTGCAAATGGTATTATAATCGGAGGATAGTGCAACTTCATGTCCTAAATATACATGTGTGTGGCGACGAAGATCATCGTTGCGAGATTTGTGGCTTTGTGTCGTACACAAGAGTGCCCAACAATAAACATCTTCAGCTTAAATGTTACCATGAAGGGAAGCATAAGTGCACCATTATGATACAGCCTTCCAAACACAACTTTACGGAGTTAGAACTCCGTCATATCTCGTATTTCGTTACGTGTAATTTTACAAAATTCAAATCAAAAATCTTTCAAATCCCGGCCATTTGTATATTGTCTAAGCATGTTACAAATAAATTAATTCACACAACAATATAGGAATCTCGGTGTTGAACATACTCTAAAACCGGTTTTAATTTCATATGGGAAGGGTCACACCCACTTTCCGCCCATCTTTGCACACCTATTTACACTACTAATCTACTCACACAAATTTTCAGCACTCTAGGTGTTATAGAACTGACAATATTCGAAAATGGTTTTAACTTTGTATGTGAGGTACCACGCCCACTTTTCCAATACCGCCCATTTTTGTCAAAACTGTGCAGACTAACAATTAGTGAACTTTCACAGAAATTCAAGACTCTAGTACTACTCTAGTACTCCGAATATGCTAATTTATAAAAAAAAAACGAATAAATCCCCAATTTGTGTGGGAGGTGTCACGCCTCCCAAACAAAATATTCCACCGAACTAAGTCGCGACATACATTGTTGCGAGCACATGCATCTCATTGAATTGGCAAAGTGAGACTTTTAGTGTGTCGCGACACAGTTCGGTGGAATATTTTGTTTATTAGCGCTTCTCATTTGTCATATGAATCCTGATTTAAGTCAAAGACACACATTCGTTGCAAAAGTTCTGACGCGATGGGGTAGTGTCCATCGAAACTGCGCAGTCAACTTTTAGCTGCAACAATAAAGGTCTCACTTGCCTTTTTGCTATTTTTGGGTTCTGCTGAAGACTTCAGTACAACCTTTGGTCTTAACCAGAGCATAGTGAAGGATTTCAGAGTTTCTATGAAATGTTTCATAACTTACAACTAAATTTTTAGTGTGTCGACTTTATTCGTTGAATGCTTGCAATTCTCATTTGTACTCTGTTAATTCTGACATAAGTATGAACCATAATTTAGGTCAAAAACATATACATTGCAAAGACTCTCGCAATGGTGGTGTGTGTTAATTGGTTAGTCAACGAGTCAGACACTTTTTATACCCTCCACCTCCAGGATGGGGGCACGCTAGCATCTAAACGAAAGGAGCTAGAAAGTTAAAATAATAAATGCGTCTGATAGTCGTAGATCAGTTGGGATTGAAACTGGGCGAAATCGGCCCAAAGGGGAAAATTTTTCCCTCACAAGGAATAAAAATACCCATAATAATCCCTAATATTTTAGCGTATTTAAGCATGTATATTCAAAATTTATATTTGCTTGATATTTGGTATGCGCATTCCCCTTATAGCAAAAAAGTGCACCATAAAGTGATTCTTATTTGTAGGGGGTGAAATGGGGCAAAAAAGGGATAAAAAATGGTACTTATTAAACGACAACAGCTAGAAACACGAAATTAGGTGTGAACATTCCTCTAATTGAGTAGATACATAATATAAAAGTATTTTTTCCAAATTCGTACTTTTAAGGGATAAAATGGGAATAGAGGGATAAAAATGGTACCAACCAAACGGATGTGACTACGATAATGAAATTCGATGTATACATTCCTCTGATTGCATAGACAAGTAAAATACACGGATTTTTCAAAATTCGTACTTTTTGGAGTTTAAATTAAAAAAATGGGATAAAAATAGTTCCAATCAAATGACCGCAGCTGGAATCATGGAATTCGATGTATACATTCCTCTGACTGCATAGACACACATAATAAAAAGGTTTTTTCCAAATTCCTTTTCTTTTACGGCAAAAATTGGTTGAATCATGAAGTTAGGTTATTTTGCCCTATGTACGTCTGATAATGGATTTTCAAAATGTGTACTTTTGGAATTAAAATAGAATGGAAATACAACCAACTCTAGCACCTATCTACCAATATTTATGGTATTTAAGCTATTTGAAAATATAAATAAACGAATATTTATTTTTTGATTTGAAATAAATAATGGTTTGAAATAATTAAAATATTATATTTATTTATAAAATTATTTTTTTCAATATTTGTATTTGTTTTGGTTTGGCTTTATTAAAAAAATTATATTTTCCTGTAATATTACTGCACTTCTACGAAAACCGACAACCTCTGTGGAATGCAATCCATGGTGGAGGGTATATAAAGTTCGGCCCTGCCGAACTTAACGCCGTTTTTACTTGTTTTTTGCTTTTTTTGTTTATATTGGAAACTTCAGTATATACTATTTATGAAACTCTTGCATAAAATTAATGAAGTTTCTTCATAAAAATAAGAAGTTTCATCATAAAATTAATGAAGTTTCTTCATAAAATCCATGAAAATTTTCATAAATCATATTATGAAAAATGATGATTTTTTATTCATCGCTTTGAAAGTTTCTAAGAAGTGATTTCTTTCTGTATCGTTGACCTTTTTGTATAATTTTCTTATTGAGTGATTCAGGTTGAGGACATGAAAAAACTGGTGGTGTTGTTTTGTTATTTTCTTTTAGTTTTTCACCAAAAATTTCGGCTGTCTTCGTCAACCATCATCAGGGGATAAACAAATTAAAATTTTAATAAACGTCGTCTGTTTGCACAAATTATTGTCAAGAAATGTTTCATAAATTCTATGACACTTTTCATTGATCTGTGCTTTATGAAACATGTTTCATACATTTTATGAAATGATTCTGTGGCGAAATTTTAATGAAAATTTTCACTGAGGTAAGACAAAATTATAAATATTATAAAGATAATTTTTCCAGTGTAGTTTCATATAATTTATGGTGCATTTTTTTGAGAAATTGCCGAAGAGCTTTAATTTTGGTTGGGATACCATGAGTTTTGTTGCTTACTGTTAATATTTATTTAATACTTTTTTTCAATTTTAGAATATCAATATCAATTTGTTTTTTCTCAACACAATTACAATTTGGATTTTCTCAATTTCAATTTACACTTCTCAACTTCAATTTGGTTTTTTCTCAAATTCAATTTATATTTTCCAACTTTAAATTTCAACTGAATTTCAATTTACATTTCTTAATTTCAATTTGTATTATCTAAATTTCCATTTAAATTCTTAGTTTAAATTTTCATTTGTGTTTGCTCAATTTCAATACTCCCATCAAATGTCCTTTCGTATTTATCTTTCCACCACTCGAGGTTTAATTGAAGGGTATCATGAATGAAGTTTGAATCTGATTTTTTTCATATTATTTTGTTTTATTTTCATTTCGACATTATGAAATACCACAGTATCATCCTTATACTGCGCCTCTGAGTCAGTAACTTTTTCCAAGAGATTTTCGCATAACATGATTGTTTATGCGGGTTTTGGGCTGTCGTGTGGCAACTGTTCCATTAGATTATGTTGCAGTGGCACTTCGTTTGATATTATGTGTGAGGGCATCTAGATGAGGCCATCAGTACTTGTCTGCTGCTGATGATGATGTTTGTTGTTTCCATTCGGTGGAACTCAAGAAAAACTCCCCTTTTTATGTTGCTTGCTGGGGTACGTCTTTGTTGTTCCCCGTACTAGTATTTTGCTTTGTTGCTTTGTTTTAAATAAATTGAACAATAGCAATTGTGTTTTTCTGAGAGGACTTTTACCTAGATTTTATTTTATGTGTTGCAGATACACAGTTTTTGCAGCTCTTTTTCATACTTTTCATTTTGATTATTTTTTGTTTGTTTCTTTTGTAAGATTTCTTCTTTGTGTTTGAGTTGTGTGGAGTTTAGACGATATTGTAGGTGGAGCCAACCCCCTTTTCGACGCTAACTCGCAGAAAATATAATGAAATCTCTTGGACCTCTCTGACTGACTTACTTATTGGTTATCCTTTAGCAAGCAAGCCGCTTACAAACCTACTTGTGGCTATTATCATGGTATGAGGGAAAAAACAGAAACTCTATTTTGATTTAAATTACTTTGGCCATCAACATGCCGCAGTGACTACCAACCAACCCAACCATCAGCTTGATCAGCACCCGCCTCATCATTGTGGCTGCCGATCAGTTTGCATTTTTTTCGAAACTCATCGATCGATCGTTGCTTAAATTTTGTGTTTTATTTTTAGTTTCAATTCCTTGCTTAGTTTTAACAAAAAAGAAATACAAGGCTGTGGTTGTAGGAGATCTGTTACCATTTGATAGTTTTATTTATGTTCAGAGTTGTGTGATTTTTTTCTTCTTCTTCTTCTTTGGCTCTCTATGAGATGTTGAACATTGGAACGTTGTGTAACACAGAATACGTGATATTTATAGTTGAACTACAGCGGAAAGCACTCGCTGCTAGACGCCATGGACACCAAGCTGGGAATCATGGAAAAGAGGCGTCATGGTCTGCCCAAAGAGAACAGCAACAACAACAACAGCTATACAATCCACAAAGCATCAGCATTGTTTATGATTTTGCTTCGCCGTTTCCAAACATCCTCCTGTTGAGTCTGGCCACTATGTCTTCTACTCTTCTTGGCTGTTTTCCATTGTCGATATATATTAATTATCCGTTTTATCTGGCTTTGTAGCTCAAATCTATTATTACGAAATTATAATTTTATCTGAGACTCCAATTAGTTGATGCCTGGCCTAGAATTGCTGATTTAACATGAAGATTTGTTGGCTATCACACCGTACAGCAATCAAATATGTATAGGTCATGAAAAATTCAAAATAAATCAGTAAGTGGGTACATACTATAGTGTTCAGTATTTAGTTTTTGTACTCTACACAGCTATGTGAACACACAACTAGCGTGCCAGATGTTTGTAACACAAAAATTAAGGGCATCATAATTTGTTTTTACCACTTCAATTATAACTTAAATTCCAAATATTTAAAGTACCTTAGATGACCCTTAATTTTGTACTTGTACTTTAATTTTGGAAATATAAGTTCGCTCAATTGTTGTGCATTTCACTTTCACAGAATCAAACAAAATTGAGAAAAGATTGATTTTTTTTCGAAAAAAAAAAAATCATTAAAAAGTAGAAGAAATCGGGCTATAAATATTCCATTGTATTTTTTAATATCTAAAATTCTTAAGAGGAAAACAAAGATCTATGGATAAATGTTGAAGTTGAATGAAAAATTGATTTTCTGTATGACGTATGTGCTTTATAGGGCGGAAAAAGTGAAATCGGGAGCGAGATTTGTATGGGGGCTATATCTAAATCTGAACCGATCTCCTCCTTGGCCAAAAAAGTAACTGGTGGCAAATTTCATGATAATCGGACAGCAATTGCGACATGTAGAGTGCGAACAAGCTTAGATGGACAGCAGGCGGACGGACGGACAGACATCGGTAAATCGATTCAGCTGGTGATTCAAAGCCGATCCGTATACTTAAAGGTGGGTCTAGCTCGATTATTTATTGGTGTTACAAACATTTGGCGGAAAACTAACTTATAATAGTCCACGAAGTGTTGTAGGGTATAATGATTATACCCCCGTCCTAACGCGGAGATATAAAAATTCGTAACTATTTTGTGGTAGTAGATAGAAATATATTGGATCATCCTACTGAGTTCCCTCCACAAAATGTTTGAAAAAACTGGATTGCATAAACTGTACCGACTTTTAAGTTTCCTTTCTGGTCTTTCTGGTCTTTTCGCCTTTTAGTGGAATGGAATTAACACGAATATTTGTAGACATTCTAGGAGGGATATAACTTGTGTTTTTGGAGAATTGCTTTACTAAATATGAATGTTTTGTCTCTGTTAGAAAGATCACAAATAACCTCCTACGAAGCCTACGTTTAGAATAGAGTACGGAATATGTGACAACATTTTCGAAAGTATTGGTAATAACAAGTCTTCCCAGCAAAAATTAAAGTTTTCCACTATTTGTTTGTGAGTCATGGTATATTTGATTGAAAAAACGTATACTACAGATTGAATATGACTGTGATGACAACTTAAGTTCCTCGAGACATTTTACGATCGAATTTAATCGTCTTAGTTTAGCTCTTTCTCTTCTTGTGATTAAAAGTGGTCAAGTCACACACAAAACACTCAGCAAAACGCCAACAAACGCTGAAATACGCAATGAGAGCGATCAACATCAAGCAAACATCTGCGTGTGGCCATCATTGATAGGATGGCTGATTCGGTGTTTTAAAGCAACCACAACATAAAGTAAATGATGCAGGACTGAAGAGTCTGACAACATCCACAACCAAGACTGTTATACTGACTCTGGCTCTGACACAGAAGGCTGGAGTCATTAAAGCATTTCTCAAATGAAGCTGTGTGCGCGTGGACGTTGGATTTTTTCGTAAATTTCTTTAGCGAAAAAAGGAATAATGAAAACGAAGCACTTGCTGTTCGCTCTTGAGCTTGAAATGGAAAGAAAAACCTTCCCGCGTTCACTAGCTATCCGCTGTGTGTCAGTTTTTTCATTTGTGATCTCATATCATACGAAAGCACGCAGTGTTTGAATGGATGATGCTCCTCGCGAGGGGGTGGTTTACAAAGTTTGGACAATTTTTAGATTTATCAAGTAAAAATGTATTAAGTTGGGCCGGACCGAATCTTATATACCCTCCACCACGGAGTGTATTCCACAGTATTATCGGTAGATTAGATGCTGTCGACATTACATAGAAATACACTACCATATTAGGAAAATTGTGACTCTTCATAATTATAATATTAATAGTCCTCTGCTATATATACGAATTAATATAATTATTAGTCCGAAAGAAGTCCGATTTTCCCCCATTTGCAATTTCTTGATTCTATATACAGCCTAAATGTCTGTACCATTTTGATAGGAAAAGTTGTAATATTGAAGATCCAATATGTTTCAGAGTGAGAAGTGTACACACCTACTTTCAAGATTTCAGCTACAACCGTTTTATTGGTACCAGTTTCACTCTGTTTTCCATTTTGACCCTAAAAGTACGAATATAGAAATCTTACCTCTTTTTTCCGCGTCTACGTCTACGCAAATACAAAATATCATGATTCTAGCCAAATTTCCATTTAGATCCTGATGGTACGAATATCGAAAGCTATCTTTATTTTTCACGTCACCTCAGTCAGAGAAGTGTACACATCGAATTTCAATATGTTAGCTGCAGGTGTTTGGTTGGTACCATTTTTATCCCCATTCGGCCGATTTTCCACCTAAAGGTACAAATTTCCACAATTTTTTTATTTCACAACTTCACAGTCAGATGAATGTCCACACCGAATTTCATGATTTCAACTTCAGCGGTTTGGAGGGTACCATTTTTATCCCTTTTTCCAATTGTATCCCTTAAAAGTACGAATTTTGAAAAAACCTTCTATTTTACATAACTGCACAACTAGACGGATGTACATTATATTTTTCATGTCTCTAGCTATTGTCGTATCATTGGTACCATTTTTTATCGCTTTTTGTCCCATTTCGCCCGCTAAAACGTGTACTTACCTATGAATATACTAATACTAATACTAATACTAATACTAATACTAATACTAATACTAATACTAATACTAATACTAATACTAATACTAATACTAATACTAATACTAATACTAATACTAATACTAATACTAATACTAATACTAATACTAATACTAATACTAATACTAATACTAATACTAATACTAATACTAATACTAATACTAATACTAATACTAATACTAATACTAATACTAATACTAATACTAATACTAATACTAATACTAATACTAATACTAATACTAATACTAATACTAATACTAATACTAATACTAATACTAATACTAATACTAATACTAATACTAATACTAATACTAATACTAATACTAATACTAATACTAATACTAATACTAATACTAATACTAATACTAATACTAATACTAATACTAATACTAATACTAATACTAATACTAATACTAATACTAATACTAATACTAATACTAATACTAATACTAATACTAATACTAATACTAATACTAATACTAATACTAATACTAATACTAATACTAATACTAATACTAATACTAATACTAATACTAATACTAATACTAATACTAATACTAATACTAATACTAATACTAATACTAATACTAATACTAATACTAATACTAATACTAATACTAATACTAATACTAATACTAATACTAATACTAATACTAATACTAATACTAATACTAATACTAATACTAATACTAATACTAATACTAATACTAATACTAATACTAATACTAATACTAATACTAATACTAATACTAATACTAATACTAATACTAATACTAATACTAATACTAATACTAATACTAATACTAATACTAATACTAATACTAATACTAATACTAATACTAATACTAATACTAATACTAATACTAATACTAATACTAATACTAATACTAATACTAATACTAATACTAATACTAATACTAATACTAATACTAATACTAATACTAATACTAATACTAATACTAATACTAATACTAATACTAATACTAATACTAATACTAATACTAATACTAATACTAATACTAATACTAATACTAATACTAATACTAATACTAATACTAATACTAATACTAATACTAATACTAATACTAATACTAATACTAATACTAATACTAATACTAATACTAATACTAATACTAATACTAATACTAATACTAATACTAATACTAATACTAATACTAATACTAATACTAATACTAATACTAATACTAATACTAATACTAATACTAATACTAATACTAATACTAATACTAATACTAATACTAATACTAATACTAATACTAATACTAATACTAATACTAATACTAATACTAATACTAATACTAATACTAATACTAATACTAATACTAATACTAATACTAATACTAATACTAATACTAATACTAATACTAATACTAATACTAATACTAATACTAATACTAATACTAATACTAATACTAATACTAATACTAATACTAATACTAATACTAATACTAATACTAATACTAATACTAATACTAATACTAATACTAATACTAATACTAATACTAATACTAATACTAATACTAATACTAATACTAATACTAATACTAATACTAATACTAATACTAATACTAATACTAATACTAATACTAATACTAATACTAATACTAATACTAATACTAATACTAATACTAATACTAATACTAATACTAATACTAATACTAATACTAATACTAATACTAATACTAATACTAATACTAATACTAATACTAATACTAATACTAATACTAATACTAATACTAATACTAATACTAATACTAATACTAATACTAATACTAATACTAATACTAATACTAATACTAATACTAATACTAATACTAATACTAATACTAATACTAATACTAATACTAATACTAATACTAATACTAATACTAATACTAATACTAATACTAATACTAATACTAATACTAATACTAATACTAATACTAATACTAATACTAATACTAATACTAATACTAATACTAATACTAATACTAATACTAATACTAATACTAATACTAATACTAATACTAATACTAATACTAATACTAATACTAATACTAATACTAATACTAATACTAATACTAATACTAATACTAATACTAATACTAATACTAATACTAATACTAATACTAATACTAATACTAATACTAATACTAATACTAATACTAATACTAATACTAATACTAATACTAATACTAATACTAATACTAATACTAATACTAATACTAATACTAATACTAATACTAATACTAATACTAATACTAATACTAATACTAATACTAATACTAATACTAATACTAATACTAATACTAATACTAATACTAATACTAATACTAATACTAATACTAATACTAATACTAATACTAATACTAATACTAATACTAATACTAATACTAATACTAATACTAATACTAATACTAATACTAATACTAATACTAATACTAATACTAATACTAATACTAATACTAATACTAATACTAATACTAATACTAATACTAATACTACTAATAATTCTTTAAAAATTTGAATGTCCTTCCTGCCTTCTTGTAGCAACAGTATTTATAGTATACTAGCTGAACCCCCGCCCGCTTCGCCAGGCAAAAAAAAAAACAAACGGTAAAATTAAACTCTGCTTTCTTATTAATTGTTGTCCTGATCGGTAATATATGTACCAATTATAATCAAAGTTCTTCCCTGAGACAATAAAGAAATGGATATGTTCCATGGAGAACGTTAGTTTACGGCCAATAGTTGAAAAAATGTCAAAATCAAATTGATTTTTTGTTAAGTGTGATTCTCCTCCTTTCCATTACCTAAACAAAAAACTTCATTCGTAAGATGAAATTACATTACATTCAAAACACATAGAAAATCAATCAAATTGTTCACTAATCAAACAACACAAAAACTAAAAAATTAATATAATTTCCGTTTTCTTGACTTAAGTTGGCTGTTGGCGAATGAATATTTTTCTTTTTATAACCTTTCTTAACTGTTGTGCTAAGAAAATCCACAGAAAACGTGTAATTTTACAAAATTCGAATCAAAAATGCGCCTTTCAAATCCCGCCCATTTGCATATTGTCTAAGCAGGTTACAACTAAATAAACTCACACAACAATATAGGAATATCGTTGTAGAATATACTCAAAAAACTGGTTTTAATTTCGTATGGGAAGGGTCACGGCCACTTTCCGCCCATATCGGTGTCGAAATACTCTAAAACCGGTTTTAATTTCAGATGGGAAGTGTCACGTCCACTTTCCGTCCATCTTTGCACAACTATTTACACTGGATCAACTCACACAAAATTTCAGCACTCTAGGTCTATGACACCTACTGACCATATTCGATAATATGTTTTAACTTTATATGTGAGGTACCACTCCCACTTTCCCAATACCGTCCATTTCTGGCACAACTACGCAGGTTTATGCTAGATGCACTCACACAAAAGATAAGTATTGTAGCTGTCATTGAACTGAATATATTCGATAATAGGCCTTAACTTCGTATGGAAGGTACCACGCCCTTTTTTCCAATATCGCCCATTTTTGGGCACAGTTACGCACATTGATGCTAGATGCACTTACACAAAATTTCAGTTTTGTATCTGCCATAGAACGGCATATATTCGAAAATGGGTTTTAACTTCGTATGGGAGGTGCCACGCCCACATTTCCATTACCGCCCATTTTTGTCACAACTACGCACATTGATGCTAGATGCACTTACACAAAATTACAGCTCAATAGGTGTAATTTTGGTTTTAACTTAATATGGGGGTGCCACGCCCACTTTTGCATTACCGCCCATTTTAGGCGCAACTACGCACATTGATGCTAGATGCACTTACACAAAATTTGAGCACTATACGTGTCATAGAACTGACACTATTCGATAATATGTTTTAACTTCGTATGGGAGGTGGTACGCCCACTATTCCAATACCGCCCATTTTTGGCAGAACTACGCACATTGATGGTAGATGCACTTACACAAAATTTCAGCACTCTAGGTGTCATAGAACTGACAATATTCAATAATAGGTTTTAACTTCGTATGGGAGGTGCCACGCCCACTTTTCCAATACCGCCCATTTTTGGCACAACTGTGCAGACTAATAATTAGTGAACCTTCACAAAAATTCAAGACTCTAGCTGTAACAGTATTCTGAATATCTAATTTATAAAAAACGAATAAATCCCCAAATTGTGTGGGAGGTGCCACGCCCACTGAAAATATCAAAAAATTATATAGACTATTTTCACCACCGGTTCAGCATGAACATACTGTGAAAATTTCAAGAAGATCGGTTCAGTAGTTTAGGCTGCTATAAGGAACAAACAAACAAACAAACAAACATACAAACACAGATTCAATTTTAAATATATAGATAAAATACATTTTTGGATACCATTTTTGTCCCTTTTAGAAGGATATGAAAATTGAGTTCGGAATAAATGACGACATTTCTCAACAATTAAGTTTAGATTTTAGATTTCCGAAAAACATTCTATATTTTTTAAACAATTGGCCAAGGATGTCATCCATATGGAACACCTTCATTCCATCTCATTCATACGGACACTGTTTTTATGTCCCGATTATATTCTACAAGAAAAATCAATGGTCCTTTGAGAGGACATAATTCAATTGTTCCTTCGCTCTAGAGAGATTTCACTGAATTTACATCAAGTTGTTGTAACATAAGAACATAATCCACTACCTTCTCTGTTATAACACCCCTCGTTGGCACGCACTCTATTACTGCAGTTTCCATAAGTTTAACAACATGACATGCCAGCGATTTTGCCTGCCGATAAAATTTGCTTTTTTAATGAAATCATAAATTATACTGTGGCGGTTCAAATATCCAGATGTATGCACATACAGATTTATGTATGCATATACATACATACACATATATCACATCATAGACTTCTTGGCTAAAACTACCGTGGCTTGCTCTCGCCAAAACAAAAACGGACATCGGACATGAAGAAGATGAAGGTGTACGTACACATGCAGCAAAATAGAGATCAATATACGAAGTTTCTTTGCTGATGCGCTAAAGCAACAGATACACGTTTTATTACACTCCAGTCGACGTGCAACGTAACAGCCGCCACCGCCGCGCATCACGGCTTCGCCACTTAATCGCTGTGGAAAGTGCAGGTAGACTAGAGGAGAGACTCACGTCTCTGGTGTAGTACAGAGACCGATGGTTTATATCACAAAGACGTCAACGCACGTTTCAATAACGTTCAAAGCTGCTCAAATAACGTTAACATCAATATCGTTCGTCGGCATAGTAAACAATTTGCAGTATAGCTGAAATGTCATTAGACTTAAGTACAATGTTATCAAAGTATGTATGTACATTTTTTCATTTGTAAGGGCCACACAAATGAAAAATCAAACAAAAAAGTTTGGATTGTTTAATGATGATTTGCAAAATATTTAGTTCCTAGATCAAGCCGTCTTTGAGATAAACGCTCCTGAAAGCACCCCTAATAATCATGTTTTTCCCGTGTAATAATATTTATGTTTTTTGTCCATTGAATTTATAGATCCTTGAACGCACTTTAAATATAAATTTAGATTTTTGTCTTAAAGTAACTTATTGGTTGAATTATTGGACCTTTATAGAATTTTTGGGGTTTTTATAATGACAACTGAAACTTCTTGCGCATTTGGTCATAGGATTTTACAAAAAATAAATAGATGCAGCCAATAACTTTTTAATGAAGCATAAATGATGAACATCGAAAGGAAATTGATGCTGTAGCTCTCACTTGAGTAAAAAGAGTTTAAATTATTTCCAAATAATGTAGTCAGTGACGTCATTTTTCGTCCGATATGCATAACTTTGGGCATAATTCGATAATCATTGATTCCATCTATTTATTTTCAATAACACATTTTACAAAATATTAGCTGCCACTTTGAAAAACCACAAAAAATCAATCTAAACATCCAATATTATGACCAGTGAGTTATTCTAAAACAAGAATAAACAAATTATATTTAAAGTGTTTCCAAGGTTCTATTAATTTAAAAAATAGTTTGGACTATAATGGAACATAAAACAATTACAAGGGAAAAACATGTATTTTGAAGGCTTGATCCAGCGACGAAATATTTAGCAGATCATCATTAAAGAACCCAATCTTCATTATTGTGTGGTGACTGCTGCAATTTATATTCGTAAACCATCCTAATGTACATGAGATAAAGACAATCTATGATCGCAGAACTTCAGAGAGATGCATCATAATTTATCTATCGTATAGTATATTCGAATCATGGGAAATATTTGTAACACAATAAAAATCATCAACATACACCGATCGTCTTAGAATCCCCAGCTGAGTTTAAATCTACCAACTCAACCTTCTGTTAGAATAGAAAATACCAAAATATTTGTTTGGCATATGATCACTGACTATATAGGGAAAATTTGTGACAGAATAGTTTCACAAAACCAGATAGAGAAAGTTGAAATAAATCCAATTCCAACCGCGAATTTTGAATTTTTGCAACGACTGATAAGATAAATATTCCAAAAAACCTGGACGAATTTTAATCCTTTTAATTGTTGTTAATAATTGTTATAACTTTGGAGTTTTTGTTTTTCTTAGAAGATTAAAAAATCTTAAATAAACTTTTTGAAAGGACTTTTTTGATTTTTGATTTGAGAAAAGAGTCAAAATGACCCATAAAGAGAGATTTTCAACAAAAATGATCCTCATACAATTCCAAAATTCTAAAAATCGTGGTTGTTGCAGAATCTGATTCTTGTCAGAATCAGAAATGAAACCAAGAAAAAATCAAGTTTAGTGTCATTGAAATCGATATGATGTTCGAATCAGAAATTTTGTCAGAATTTGGTGTCACAGAATCAGATTTATCGACTTTTTTGTCAGAACGAAACCGAGCCGCTGATAGGTGACAGATTTGCAGTTTTGTTTTGTTTTTTGGCGGATTTCGTCGACACAATGTGAGTCCTAGTTAATTTGTAACATAAAATAAAAAATTGAATAGTTTGTTAAACGAATTAGGGAAAAACACAGGAATACAACGCAGAACGGTCTGTTACTGGATCTCATGGAAAATAATATAGATCTAGTGAAAATCTACACCAAGAGGGATAAGGTTGTGGTGCTCTTCCTACGGTGGTTTAACAATTTTAATGTGGGTCCCATCTATGCAACCAATAATGGAAAGGATTTTATGTTTACTGTAGAAGTAATTTCTACATGTGCGTTTTTCCTTCTCCTCCATTTTTAGTTGCACCCACTTAGGACATATGTGCTTTTTCAGAAGTCTTAGCATACGGGTCAAAACAATTGACACTGTACTTCTGCCATTTGTTTGTATTAATCCAATGCAACAACTTTCCGGCCGAACTCGCTGTTTATACTTACATCGACTCTGACAGATCCAATGGATTCCTCTGATCCTTCAGTATTTTTCGTTTTATCTTTTCAGAACTTTCTTCTTGAAACGCAACGACAGCTTCAACCATCATTGTTAGTTTTTTTACCTTCATTCTAAAATTATTAATCTCGCAACTTGCAAAAGTCTAACTAAAAAATGTAAACAAGACAAAGCAGCTGATTCGAACATTGGATTCGAAACAAGGCAAAACCAAAAACATTTCAACAGATTTCATGACACATTTCATTCTTATCAGAATTGGTTTTCAATTCTGATAAATCATCAGTACTGTCTTGGTTATCTGTCAGATAATAACTTAAATTTTCCTCCCCTTTGCTCCCTTCCACCAAAAATGGACCCAACTGACCCACTGTAAAAGAAACTCAGGCCAGCTGGACTATAAGTTGATTCTACAAAAATATGCCCTTTAAAAATTATGGGCTTGCCTCTCTGTTCCAAAAATGCTTTTGGACAGTGATATCACTATACCTTCATTACGATGTAGGATAAGAAAAACTTTAAAGAGCTGATATATTAATTTCATACCTCCAGTAGGGGGTATATTAAATTTGTCATTCCGTTTGTAACACCTTGAAATATCGACCTTTATACTTTATAGGGTCCCAGGTCGATATTTCAAGGTGTTACAAACGGAATGACAAATTTAATATACCCCCTACTGGAGGTATGAAATTAATATATCAGCTCTTAAAAGTTTTTCTTATCCTACATCGAAATGAAGGTATAGTGATATCACTGCCCAAAAGCATTTTTGGAACAGAGAGGCAATCCCATAATTCTGAAAGGACATGTTTTTGTAGAATCAACTTATAGTCCAGCTGGCCTGAGTTTCTTTTATAGTGGGTCAAAGTTTCCATTTTTGGTCGAAGGGTCTTGATCGTCGTAAAAGTCTAATACGTCCGTATGTTGAAAGCACGTTAACATCTTAACGAAAGGCCATACAAATTTTCCATAGATACGTTTTATAATCGAAGAACGTTTATGATTGAAAGTGGGCAAAATCGGTCCAAAGGGAAAATTTTTTCCATCACAAGGACTGAAACTACCCATAATAACCCCAAATATTTTAGAGTATTTAAGCATATTTTGTCAATATGTCTGCTTGTACTTACTTGATATTGGGTATGCGCATTCCCCCTATAACAAAAACGTGCACCATAAAGTGATTTTTATTCGTAGGGAGAGAAATGGGGCAAAAAGTGATCAAAATGGTACGTATCAAACGACAACAGCTAGAAACACGAAATTCGATGTGTACATTCCTCTAGTTGAGTAGATACATAATAAAAAAGTATTTTTTCCAAGTTCATACTTTTAAGGGATAAAATGGGAATAGAGGGATAAAAATGGTACCATCCAAACACCTGCACCTAGAATAATGAAACTCGGTGTATATATTCCTCTGTTTGCGTAGACACGTAAAATCTATTGATTTTTCGAAATTCGTACTTTTTGGGGTTAAAGTGGAAAAAGGGGATAAAAATAGTACCAACCAAACGACCGCATATAGAGTCATGAAATGCGGCGAATATATTCCTCTGAATGCGCAGACACGAAAAATAAAAGTTTTTTTTCCAAATTCGTACTTTCAAGAGATACAATGGGTACAGAGGGATAAAAATTGTACCAACTAAACGACTACAGCTAGAATGATGACATTCGGTGTGCACATCCCTCTAAAAGGGGATAAAATTGTACCAACCAAATGACCGCAGCTAGAGTCATGAAATTCGGCGAATATAATCCTCTGACTGCGCAGACACGAAAAATAATGTTTTTTCCAAATTCGTGCTTTCAAGGGATACTATGGAAACAGAGGGATAAAAATGGTACCAATCAAATGGTCGCAAATAGAATCATGAAATTCGGAGCACATATTCATCTGACAGCATAGACTAGCAAAATAAAAAGATTTTTCGAGCGCCCCGGTAGTCAAGTTGGTAGCGTGCTCGGCTATCAGCGTGGGGGTTGTGGGTTTGATTCCCATCAGAGGCTCTGGTCTGTCGCTGCAATAACTAGCTACAATGGTCTTAGTCACCCCGGCTCAATCCCTGGACCCAAAATTAGAATATAAATTTACTTTGTATTGTAATTCATAATAAATAAATATAAAAAATAAAATGATTAGTTTTTGTGTTGTTTATTAATGATCGATTGATTGATTTTCTCTGAGTTTTGAATGTAATACATTCGAACTTCAGCTAATTCGATCTAGTAATTTATTCTTAAGAAGGAAATCTTTGTTTTTGGTAATGGAAAGGAGGAGAACCACACTCAATCATACACACATTTTACCATATACGTATTTCATTGTCCTGTGTAGAGATAACTCATCAGTGATCCTTCTGTATGATCCTTAATATGAGGTCATAAGTTGTAAATATATCTACGTTATATTTGTATATTTTTTACATTTACAGAAAAAATGGGTAGATGTAGATGGATTTTCAAAATTTGTACTTTTGGAATAAAAATAAATGCACCCAACCAAACGACTGCAGTTGAAAATGCCCCCGCTATCCCCCAATATTTAGGGTATTTAATTTTTAGAAGATTGCTTTTTGAATTGACTTGAAGTATTATTTCGACGTGTCAATTTCTCCCATCTTCGAACTTAAACTAATTTTGGGAAAAATATTACGATGAATCGATTCCTTAACTCCTTTCGAGTGTTATCGTGTACACCAGCCAGCCAGACAGACGGACGGACATGGTCAAACACCTTAAAAAGTCGTGAAACGGATTTGGTCCAAACATACTTATGGTCTTAAGTCACTCCTTCAATGCGTTACACTTTTTCTCTCTCCCAAATGACATATATCCTCCTACTATGTAGAGTGAGGGTATAAAAAGTGGACACCGTTCCTATTCACATGTGAAATATTCGTAAAATGTTACGGGATATGAACACATTATCGACTTTTTTGGAAATTGTTTAAAAGAACTTTCTCAAAAGCGTGAAAAAATGCACATTTGGATTTTTTGCTGGGTAGTGGCATAGAAATTGAAGGTATCATATAGTCGGTCCCGCCCGACTTTAGGCTTTCTTTAGTTGCTATATATTTTTCCTTTTCTTCCTGCAGATGAAATTTGCATTTATTTCTCGGAAAAATATTACTAAATGTGCAGTTATTCTATCAAAATATATAAAAAGCTAAATTCCCTAAGTTGGGGAAATGTGTTCCATAATTTGGAATTTTATATGTTTTGACGACTGTTATGTATTTTTATTGGAAATAGAATTCTTAAAATAATGAGAGTTGTGAACTTGATTGACCACAACTTGAATTTTGAAAAATTATAATATATAATATTTATATATATATATATATATATAATATTGGTAATATATTTATTTATAAAATTATTGTTTCAATATTTTCATTTGTTTGGTTCGGCATTTTCCCGCAGAAGTACTGTAACATTGACTGCACTTCTATCGCTGTGGAATGCAATCCAAGGTGGATGGTGGAGGGCCCGGCCGAACTTAACGCCTTTTAACTCGTTTTTAATTTGTTATTTACAGCAGTTTGCATTTTATCTATATTTTCTAGCGTATGCTTAAATGTCTAGCGGCAGCGGTTGTTGGTCCTAGTTTTTTGTTTTACTTTGAATATTTTAATAAATTTAGATTTTTTTCGTCTCTAAGTTTTCTGTTTTTTATCATATTGTGACTCAATGCTGTTTACTTGATATGTTCTCGTTGTCGGAGGATATCAGCCAATAACGTAAAGCGGCCGGTGTGTTTATAATAATCGTTGGTGGTGGTGTACTGGTTAAAAGTAGAGCATTAAAGTGATTTGCTATTAAGCTGTTGACTTTGTATGGTTCGTTTATGGGCGAGGTTTTTGACCCACCTTGCCTTGTCGTCATCTTCAGTGCTGTAAGCAACATTATTGAATTGAATTTAGAATTGTTGTAGTTTTTTCTTATATCACTTCTTCTTTGCTCGACATCATCAATAGTTTTGCTCTGGTTTTAATTGTATTTTTAATGTGAGCTGTCATCTGTTTTACTCTTTCGTATTTGTCATCTGCACAGTTTGCTCTTTCCTAGTTCTTTGCTATTGTAACTATTCGATTAAAATGATTTCATGTTTACTCGTTTAGGCAACAATTTTTTCTTATCTCCTTTATAACGACTATTTGTAGTTTTTGCAACCTGAAGAAATGTATTTGTAAAGTATTAAGGCGGTATGTAAACAACATAAAACGTCATAAGTAAGAAATAGAAAAATTTTCTGAAACTGTATTCAAAAACGTCCATTAGCGCTATGAGTCGTTTATAAACCTTAAACAAAATTTAAAATTAATTGTAGACAAATTCCTATTTTAAGCCAACAATAAAATTAAATTTTGTATTAATTAATTTTTGTAGAATTTGCCAGCGTGCGAGAACTACCTCTGTGGTGTAATAGGTAGAATATCCGCTTTGCATTCCCAAAGTTGTAAGCTTAATATTAACTGAGTTCTTTTCGTCCCGTATATAGGTGACGTATATACGGTACGAAAAGAACGCATCGGTGCTTAGCAAAATCTGATTGGCAGCACTTCTATAAAATTTAGTTAAAATTCATTCCGTTTGTAGCTTCTATATGTTTTAAGCATAATCGTAAAATCCAATGACGTTTTTTGTTGAAAGCATATTAGCATTCCAGAAAAACAAATTTCAAGGAGAAGTAAAAAGTGATATATTAATAAAATTGAGATAATTTCAAACTACCACAGCCACATATGTTTAATGTTTGAAATAAATTGTGATGTTTCGATCGGTATACCCAACTGTGGGTACATCTCGCTTCCTTTTGGGCGTTGGAAACAAATGCATAGCAGGAAATGCAACGTTATTAAAAATCAAAAATCAGTTTTCATCAAAATTATTTTATTTTTCAAAAATGTTATATTATATAAAATTCCAAATTATGGAACACATTTCCCCAACTTAGGGAATTTAGCTTTTTATATATTTTGATAGAATAACTGCACATTTAGTAATATTTTCCTGAGAAATAAATGCAAATTTCATCTGCAGGAAGAAAAGAAAAAATATAAAAATATATAGCAACTAAAGAAAGCCTAAAGTCGGACGAGACCGGCTATATGATACCCTTCAATTTCTATGCCACTACCCAGCAAAAAATCCAAATGTGTACTTTTTTCCCGCTTTTGAGAAAGTTCTTTTAAACAATTTCCAAAAAAGTCGATAATGTGTTCATATGCCGTAACATTTTACGAATATTTCACATGTGAATAGGAACGGTGTCCACTTTTTTATACCCTCACTCTCCAGAGTAGGAGGGTATATATCATTTGGGACAGAAAAAAAGTGTAACACATTGAAGGAGTGACTTAAGACCCTAAGTATGTTTGGACCAAATCCGTTTCACGACTTTTTAAGGTGTTTGAGCCATGTCCGTTCGTCCGTCTGTCTGGCTGGTGTACACGATAACTCTCGAAAGGAGTTAAGGAATCGATTCAAACTATGCACATCGTAATATTTTTCCCAAAATTAGTTTAAGTTCAAAGATGCGCGAAATTGACACGCCCCTTCTGCTACCTCCCACACAAATAGCACATAT
The DNA here is from genome assembly GCA_947397865.1 of Polietes domitor. NCBI lineage: Eukaryota > Metazoa > Arthropoda > Insecta > Diptera > Muscidae > Polietes > Polietes domitor. Next base: position 240,292,389 of record OX377618.1, on the reverse strand, counting down.
TCCAATGTTAACTTAAAACCCATATAACTTCCACACCGATACTCAGAATCAGCTATATTTAGGTATTTGATAATGTTTCGATAAACACTTTAAGCGTACTAAATATGACGTGTTTTGCCACGCCTCTTCCAGTACCTCCTAAACAAATCACACTAACCTACGTAAAATTAAAGCTGTTATAACTTCTATACTGATGATCGAAATACTGTGAAATTTGATATTAGGCAATGCATTTATAGTTGTTTCATTCCTATGGAATATGGGCGATATTGCTACACCCCTTCTGGCACCTCCCATACAAAGTGGCATAAACTTTGGTTACAACAAAAGCGGCATAACATCCATACGGGTATTCAAAATCATTTGCAATTTCAAATTTAAAAATATTTTTATAATCATTTTAAACCTAAAACAAGTAAGGAAAGGCTAAAGTCGGGCGGGGCCGACTCTATGATACACTCCACTTTCAATCCGAATACAATTTAATTCAGTGAAAAAGTGAAAACGGGAAGGATTTTTTTATCCTGTCAATGTATGTGTTTGACAAAACATGTTAAATCGGAAATGACATTTGTATGGGGGTATATTGAAATCTGGAACGAAATAGGTGAAATATAATATGTATAGTTTGTCCAAAATCGGTTAAACATCTGGGAGCAACATTTGTATTTGCGCTATATCTAAATCTGAACCGATCTTACCCACTTTCTGCATAGGTGTTTCTAGTTGGATTATAAGAAGTTTTGCAAAATTTGAAGAAAATCGGGTAGAATATGTGGTATCTAGAGCGGAAAATGTCAAATCGGGAGCGACATTTGTATGGGGGCTATATATAAATCTGAACCGATCTTACCCACTTTCTGCATAAGTGTTTTTAGTTGGACTATAAGATGTTGTGCCAAATTTAAAGAAAATCGGGTATAATATGTCGTTTCTAGAGCGGAAAATGTCAAATCGGGAGCGACATTTGTATGAAGGCTATATCAAAATCTGAACCGATCTTACCCACTTTCTGCATAGGTGTTTCTAGTTGGATTATAAGATGTCGTGCCAAATTTAAAGAAAATCGGGTACAATATGTCGGTTCTAGAGCGGACAATATCAAATCGGGAGCGACATTTGTATGGGGGCTATATCTAAATCTGAACCGATCTTATCCAATTTTTGCATAAGTGTTTGTAGTTGGATTATAAGATGTTGTGCCAAATTTAAAGAGCATTGGGTACAATATGTGGTTTCTAGAGCTTAAAATGTCAAATCGGGAGCGACATTTGTATGGGGGCTATATCTAAATCTGAACCGATTTGCCTCAAATTAAATAGCGTTCGTCCTTGATCCACAAAACTTACTTGTGCCAATTTTTGTTAAGATCGGGCTATAATTGCGACCTGTAATTTGATTACAACAATAGATGGACAGACAGACGGACATTGCTAAATCGATTCAGAAAGTGATTCTAAGTCGATCGGTATACATAACAATGAGTCTATCTCGCTTCCTTTTGGGTGTTACAAACAAATGCACAAAGCCATAATACTCTCGTGGAGTGTATAAAAATATTTACGCTTTAGCCACGCCTCCTCTTGTACCTCCCACACAATTGTCTCTGTCCAAGGTAATATTAAATCCTTCATAAGTTATATTCTGGTGTATGACATCCCCTATGACTTGATATTTGATCATGTTTTTACAATTGTTTTATAAATGTGATACGAACCTCCCAGTACCTTTACACAAATTATCCTGCCTACATTAAATTTAATTCCTTATAACTTCCGTATATAAGTTCTCTGAGAGTGAGGATATATATACGTCGGTTTAGCCGACTAAAGCTTACTTACTTGTTATTACTTTTATAAAAAAACAATGTTTTATTTTGTATAATTTTAACAATTAAAAATGTTTGCTTAAAAAATACAAATTTATATTTTTATTAATGTACTTCAAATACTCACTTTTGTTAAGTTCTGTGTTGTCAGTTCTAACGAACAAAATGGTTTGCTTTAGTTATTCAGCACTCGCAGCAGAGCATAGCTGAGCTGGTTAGAGTGCCGTAGTCGCAACCAAAAGCTCCGCTGTTCTACACCCGGTAGCGGTGGAGCTTTTAAACCGGAAATGGAAACTCGTGAAAAAGTGGTTACTTTGCAACACTTTAAAATTATAAGTCTTTCAAATTAAGGACATTCCTCCTATGACAACTCTTTGTTAAATTCATTGGTGATGATCCCAGTTTTCACTACCCTACACCAAATGTCTTTGTTTGTAATACCCAAAAGAAAACGAGATAGACCCATCGTTTATTATACCGATCGACTTAGAATCACTTTTTGAGTCGATTAAGCGATGACCGTCCGTCCGTCTGTCCATCTATTCTTGTAATCAAAGTCCAGGTCGCAATTGTGGTTAGAACTAAATGAAACTTTGCTCAACGAAGTTTTATGGTATAAGGACGAACGCTATTTGATTTGAAGTAAATCGGTTCAGATTTAGATATAGCTCCCATACACAATTTGTTCCCGATTTTATTTTTTCTGCTCTAGAAACCACATATTTCAACAGACTTTCTTCAAATTTAGCAAAACGTCATATATTTCAACTAGAGACAGCTCTGGTAAAAATATGCCAGATCGGTTCAGATTTATATAAAGCTCCCATATACATTTTGCTCCCGATTTTACTTTTTCTGCTCTAGAAACCACATATTTTAACAAATTGTCTTCAAATTTGGCAAAACAACTTATAGAATAGAATTTAGAAAAGAATATTATTTTTATTAAATGAATATTTAAATATTTACAGATTAACATGATTGATTGCACTTAAGTAATTCGGCTTGGCCTTTTATCTAGAACAATATATTTTGTATATATACGAATTATTTACATTTTTATTAGTTAATATTTCAAAGGAAAATTGTCTAAAAAACCTTTGCTTAGAGCTTAATTTATTTTTGAGAGAGATTTATGTATCTAGGATCGAAGATATCAAAGCATTATCCGACATTTCACATGAAGTCTTAAATTTGTTGCTGATCTTTGCTATTCTATCAATTATTTTAGTTGTATTGAACAATTCATGTAACATATCTGTAGGGAAGCGCCGAGGAAGATTTAGCATAATTTTAAAAACTTTGTTTTGACAAATTTGTAATTTTTTTAAGTGTGAAATAGCGCACTTTTCCCAGACTGGACAACCATACAAAATGAATGATTGAAATATAACTTTAAGGATAATTATTTTATTAAAGTTGCTCAAGGACGACTTTCTGTTAATTAAAGGATAGAGAATTTTTATATACATGTTGACTTTTCTTTGAATATTAGTAATATGACCATGAAAGGTGAGTTTTTATCTAGGAATATACCAAGACTAGCAGTACCCGCTGCTTCGCACGCGGAAAAGCCAGTTATTTGTTAATATTATCCGTCTTAGTTTTTGGATAGTATTTATTTATTTTTCTTTTGGTGGATATAGATAAATCTAAAATAGTAATTTGGAAACCTCCTATTAGCTAGCACTCACACACGTTGTCTACGTTGTCAGAGAAATTTAAACACAAAATTTCACGACTATAGCTGAAATATTTTAGTTAGTACTATTATTATCCCGCTCATTGTTTATAAGTACAATCTTAGAAAAATTCGTTTAGATTTGCGCTTCTCGTTGTCAGTGGAACTTACACTCCACATTTCACGACTATAGCTCCAATACTTTAGTTGGTACTACTTTTATCCCTTGTTGCTCACCCCCTATAAGAAAATTTCAAAAAATCCATGCGCTTTACAAACAGTTTACACTCCAAATTTCCTATATAGCTGCAATTCTTAAATTGGAACCCTTTTTGTCCCGCCTACCCCCTAAAAAGTACAAATTTCGAAAAAATCTATTTTACTTCATTTCTATATGGTCAGAGGAATTTACATACCAAATTTCGCGATTCTAGCTGTAATATTTTAGTTGGTACCATTTTTATTCCTTTTTGTCCCGCTCGCTTCTTAAAAGTACAAAATTTCGAAAAATCCAATTTTACTTCGTGTCTATATGGTCAGAGGAATTTACATACCAAATTTCACGTTTCTAGCTGTAATACTTTAGTTGGTACCATTTTTATCCCTTTTTGTCCCGCTCGCCCCTTAAAAGTACAAATTTCGAAAAATCCAATTTTACTTCGTTTCTATATGGTCAGAGGAATTTACATACAATTTCACGTTTCTAGCTGTAATACTTTAGTTGGTACCATTTTTATCCCTTTTTGTCCCGCTCGTCCCTTAAAAGTACAAATTTCGAAAAATCCAATTTTACTTCTTTCTATATGGTCAGAGGAATTTACATACCAAATTTCACGTTTCTAGCTGTAATACCTTAGTTGGTACCATTTTTATCCCTTTTTGTGCCGCTCGTCCTTAAAAGTACAAATTTCGAAAAATCCAATTTTACTTCGTTACTATATGGTCAGAGGAATTTACATACCAAATTTCACGTTTATAGCTGTAATACTTTAGTTGGTACCATTTTTATCCCTTTTTGTCCCGCTCGTCCCTTAAAAGTACAAATTTCGAAAAATCCAATTTTACTTCATTTCCATATGGTCAGAGGAATTTACATACCAAATTTCACGTTTCTAGCTGTAATACTTTAGTTGGTACCATTTTTATCCCTTTTGTCCCGCTCGTCCCTTAAAAGTACAAATTTCGAAAAATCCAATTTTATTTCGTTTCTATATGGTCAGAGGAATTTAGATACCAAATTTCACGTTTCTAGCTGTAATACCTTAGTTGGTACAATTTTTATCCCTTTTTGTCCCGCTCGTCCTTAAAAGTACAAATTTCGAAAAATCCAATTTTACTTCGTTACTATATGGTCAGAGGAATTTACATACCAAATTTCACGTTTCTAGCTGTAATACTTTAGTTGGTACCATTTTTATCCCTTTTTGTCCCGCTCGTCCCTTAAAAGTACAAATTTCGAAAAAATCCCTATTTGTAGCTCGTCTGCATGGTCATTGCAAGGAACTCACCGAATTTCATGTTTATAGCTACTGCCGTTTAGTCAGTACGAAGGTTCGATGTTTATCCCTTTTTGGACCATTTTATCCCCTAAAAGTACGAATTTCGTAAAACCCTTTCTTAGTCGACGTCTACGTCATATTTGGGAACTACCCTGAAAATTGCATGACCCTGGCTTCAGCCGTTTGGTCTGGGGGCTGGTCAATGATAAGTCAGTCAGTCAGTAGCGCAACTCTTTTATATATATAGATATATAACATTTTCAGACCAATCTATATCGACACCATTTATAGTTAATTTGGAAGGTGGGAGGAAACAATTCTTTCTTTTTCTGCTGAAAAAATGGATTGAGTTTTTTCATAGTTCAATTTCGTCTTCCATTTATCATAAATTTGCTCACTATATCATGACCAATTTTATGAGAAAAAAAGATGCCAACATCGTTTGCATATGCAGCATATTTACATGGCGATAACGAGGGGAAGTCAGGCATGTATAAATTGAATAATATCGGTCCTAAGACCGTACCTTGTAGGACTCCAGCAGGAATTTCATTTGAGTCCGACAATTCGTTGTCAACAAGAACACGAAAGTGTCTGTCCTCTAAGTAGCTTTTGATGATTTTTATTAAGAAACTTGATGTGTTGTGCTGTCATATCTTCTAAATCCGAATTGTTCGAACGGTATTATGTTATTATTATTTAAATGATTATCATTTTTAATTTTTACAATTTTTTCGAATAACATACTTATACTACTTAATAGGCTAATTGGACGATAACTGTTCGGATTGTCATATTGGTTTCCTGGCTTTTGGATAGGAATAACTTTGGCTATTTTCCAAACCTTAGGGAAATATTGCAATTTCAGGCAGGCATTGTAAATAGATATTAGGTACGATATTCCATTGGTAGGTAGATGTTTGAGCATTCGGCTGTTAATCATATCAAAACCAGTTGCTTTTCTTATTTTTAATTTTTTTATTATGGATCGAACCAAACTCATCGTGATCGTTTCTGTTGGTGGAGTTGAATATGATTGGTGGTAAAAGCATGAAATCGAGGTTTCGACAGCATTTATGTGATCCCTGGTACTTAATCCATCAGATGTATGATGGTTTTTTAAAAATGTCTCAACAAGACAATTTGATTTTTCCTTGTTGGTGTATTTAATACTAGAACCTATTTTAAGAGGTGGCATATTTCAAAACAATTTATATTTCAACTAGAAACAAATGGGCCAGATCGGTTCACATATATATATATACTCCAATACAAATTTCCCCACCGAATTGAATATTTCCGCTCTAGAAATAGCATATTTGAACAGAACTGCTAAAAATTTGGCGATCCAGCTCTTATTTCAACTACAAACATCTAGGGCGAAAGTGGGTCAAATCAGATTTTTCAGATTTCAGATTTATATAAAGCTCGCATATAAATGCCTCCCCCGATTTAATTCTTCCCGCTCTAGAAACCACATATTTAACAGTTTTCCAAAAACTTTTGGAATGCGTTTTATATTTCAGAAAACCTATGCTAAGAATGTGTTAGAACGGTTCATATTTATATATAGCTTCCATTAAAAGTTTGTGTTCAAATTTTCTTACAAATACAGATAGAGGTACGAAATTTGTGGTATATACCCTGTTCAAATGTAGCGACATTTTTATACTCTACACCAAAGGATATATTGACTAGGTGTATGGTATCATATAGTCGGCCACGCCCGACTTTAACCTTCCTTACTTGTTTTCACTTCTTTGGGTGTTCTCTTTTTGCTGGGTAGGAGGAGAAAATCCATCCATCGATGTGAATTCTGTATCTGTGTACAAAGCTGGGAGTTGTTGTTAACTCCGATAGGAAGATACATTTTGGTAATAGTTCTATAAAATGTGCCGAATTTACGATTTTAAATATTTATTTTGTATTTCATAAATTATGTTCAGTCTCATTGTGTTTGTCATTCTGGTTTTATACAAATCAATCTTTTTGAGTTTATTTTCCTTTTTACAATATTTCCACACCACCATTGAGAATAGCAACACAGATCGTAATCGAATAGAGAAAGATGTGATCAATGTGGCATAATAAGAATAATAATGCACCTAAACGTCATTTAATTCACTTCTAAGCAAAGCGCGATTATATATAACTCCGACACAATTAATCAAGGACAATTTTCAATTACGTGTTTCAGCACTCTCAGAAACACCGGCACCGGCTGAGACAAAAAATGAAAAATAGTGGCAACAATAAGACTGGATTGGAAAGACTATATATTTCTTGTGCTTAAAGCTGTGTTGCATTGTTTTACACTGAAGGATGTTATGCAAATTTACGCAGACACGAAGAAGGGGCAGAAGATCTTTCCCAAATTCTTAAACTCAGTGGTATTTTGGGTGGCTCAATGTTCTACATTGCAAGTTAAGCTAAAGAAACATTCTAAATAATTAGCAAGGAGTTTTTTCAGATTAGTTGCTAGCCTAAATGTAATTTGATTAAAACCAAACCAACTAACATCACGAATATGTAGTCTTAACTCTTTAAGTTCTTCTTTAAAAGTGAAAAAAGTTGCTATCCCGTAAACGAATGAACTTAAAAACTACGACAAAGACATTTGTTTAGTGTCTTCGTTGATAATGTTGGTTTTTTCTGGAGATGGCTTCTATACTGCAAACATGTTGCAAGTAACTTAAAAAGGCTGCACAATGTACCACATGTCCGCGTTGCATGTTTGACAACGGGCGGTATACTTAATTAAACAGCCAGGCAACATTCACATGTAATCATGTATTCACTTTGAAAAACAAACAGATCCACCAAAAAGTTCCTCCCGAGTGAAAATCTAAAATGTCACAGAAAAAAATCGAAAACAAATGGTGTTGAAGTCATATAATGATGGTGCAAATGATGACATGATCTTAAGGTTGCACCATGCAACATCCAATATCCAACTCCAAATGCTAGTCTTATCCTCCTCCCAAATGCAATAACCAACAACAAACAAACATCGAGTGCAAAAACTGTCACGTGATTGATTTTTTTTCTACACAAATAATTTTGTTTGGCTTTTCAGTTCATGGCTTGTTGGCTTCGACAATGTTTTTGTCAAAGTGACTAATGAGCTAAACAAAAAGACAAATTTTCGCCCTTAAAATTTGTTGTTGCACTTTGTTGAGTTCAATCATGTTTGATGGTTTTTTAGCTTCATCGTTTTCATCTCCAACACGAAATTAGACACGTTTTTATGGCTTTCAGATCTTACAACAACTAAACATTGTTGTCAAAGTCTTCTTGTGGCAAAATCCCGCTGAAAAACGTTTCTCAGTTAACCGCAGCTCGTTAAGAATCTTGTCTAACAGTTTTGCTTTATGCAAATTGATTTTTTTCTCTTCGGGAGAAATAATTCTTATTTTCTTCTTCTTATTTTCCTAATATTATTTTTTTGTGCAAAATGTGTCACTTGTTAAACAATTTCTAAAGGTTATTTTCGTTTTTTTTTTTTGGAATAAAATTTGTTTCTATACATTCAATTCAAGCTGAAGTGTTTCTCTTCCAGAGAGTTGTTAGATGTTGCACTGTCATCATTAATGTCACTTGAACAACCACGACTTCTTTTAAACACAAATACTAACCGCCAATGGGAATCAATGGTACCCGCATAAGTTCCAGCAGTCTGTGAACTTAGTTGATGCTAGTTTTATTGTCCATGCCAAAACATTTTTTCAGTTAATTAAATCAACAATATAGCCACTACAATCTTATGAAAAACTAGGATAAATGGAGGCTGGAAAATGGAAATCATCTAATTGAAAAAAAAAAATTGCGGAGATGATGGATTTTCATTAAAAATAATATCAACGAAGATTTGCCAATAATGTGATATTGTCGAATAAACATCACAGAGTGATATTCGCAGTCGTCAATTATGCAAAATTTAGCTAGGATTTCACTCTGCCATGAAAGTAACTTCACTACATGATACCCACATCTTTCTACTTTCAACTTCGATAACTTCAACTTTATTTATACTTGACTAGGGATTTATGAAAACACCGTACGACAATTGTTAAATAAAGTCGTTACATTTCAATCAGAGTTACTTGGCGTTTTAAGTTTTTCATTTCTTCATACTGTTGCCCCTTCACATCTCTACAAAGTTCCAAAGGACAAAATGTTTAAAAAAAAATATTTTATATACTTTTTCGCATCCTATGATAACGGTATTATTCTCAAATTAAAGAGGTGAACATATATATAGAAAATACTTCGAATATCATGCTTAGACCTGTATGAGTTCAGCATTAAAATATATTTAGTTTTTCTTTTTTGTTTCATATCTTGGTTTTTAAGAGACAAAACTTTAAAAGGTCGTTAATGCTAAAGTAATACAGATGAAATTTAAAGTATTTTTAGCACATGCTCTCTTCATTAATTGGACATTTATGCCAGCTTCATAAGGTGCGAATAAGTAACGAGTGATTTTTTTGAGGTTAGGATTTTCATGCATTAGTATTTGACAGATCACGTGGAATTTCAGACATGGTGACAAAGAGAAAGATGCTCAGTATGCTTTGACATTTCATCATGAATCGTCTTACAAACGAACAACGCTTGCAAATTATTGAATTTTATTATCAAAATGCGTGCTCTGTTAAGAAAGTTCATTGCGCGCTTCCATTTTATGGTCAGTTTAATCGACCCACTGAAGCGGCTATTCGGGCTATTGTGACTAAATTTCGCACCAAATTTACATTGTTGGACATTAAACCACCAACACGCTTACGTAGAGTGCGAACTGAAGAAAATATCGCAGCTGTATCGGCCAGTGTTAATGATGACCACCAATTTTCGATTCGTCGCCGTTCGCACCAATTGGGTCTCTGTTACTCAAAAACGTGGAAATGCCAAAATTGGACTAAGCGGATGGACCACCTAAGACGCAGCCGCGGTCAACATTTAAATGAAATTATCTTCAAAAAGTAAATGTCATGGACCAATCTAACGTTTCAAATAAAGAACCGATGAGATTTTGCAAATTTTAAGCGTTTTTTTTAAAAAAAAAGTTATCAAGCTCTTAAAAAATCACCCTTTATTAAAAATAATTTTTGAAAAATGTATAAAAATAAATGTAAAAAAAAAACAAGTAAGGAAAGGCTAAAGTCGGGCGGGGCCGACTATATAATACCCTATACCACTCCCTGCGTATGTACCTCGCTTTGCTTACTAAACCCAGGTATTTCATGGGAGCAATTTTATGTAGTTCATATAAATTATACAGTTACTATAAATTCATCTTGGATCTATAATTATCCGACAGACAAATACAAATTATGCAGTAGTAATAGGATGAATCGGGCCGACATTTCAAAAGGGGGCCTATAACAACATTTTGAGCCTGGTCCAAAACATGGACCTATATATTTCTCATTCGCTGTAGGTACTCCTAGTTGAAAAATATCATGATCTGAAAAATTTGATGAAGATCCGATGTGGTTTCTAGAGCTGTACTAGATCAGAATGGGGCCCCATTTGGGTTATACCAAAGTATGGACATATGGACATCTCCCAAACAATTCTCATTACAATTCAATTCGGTAAAAAAGTGAAATCGGGAAGGATTTTTGCATCCTGTAAATGTATCTGCTTGACAAAATATGTTATATCGGAAAGAACATTTGTGTGGGGGTATATTGAAACCTGGAACGAAGTGACCCTCTTTCACCATGTATGTTTATTGGTGAAATATAATATGTAAAGTTTGGCCAAAATCGGTTAAACATTCGGGAGCAACATTTGTATGAGGGCTATATCTAAATCTGAACCGATCTTACTCACTTTCACCATAGGTTTTTTTAGTTGGATTATAAGATGTTGTGCCAAATTTAAAGAAAATCGGGTACAATATGTGGTTTCTAAAGTGGAAAATGTGAAATCGGGGGCGACATTTGTATGGGGGCTATATCTAAATCTGAACCGATTTTCTCCAAATTCAATACCGATGGTCCTTGGCCAGAAAAAATAACTTCTGCTAAGTTTCATGTTAATCGGACAACAATTGCGACCTGTAGAGTGCGAACAAGCTTAGATGGGCAGCAGACGGACGGACAGACAGACATCGTTAAATCGACTCAGCTGCTGATTCTAAGCCGATCGGTATACTTAAAGGTGGGTCTAGCTCGATTATTTCTGGGTGTTACAAACATTTGGCGCGAAGCTAACTTATAATACCCTAGTCCACGAAGTGGTGTAGGGTATAAAAATGTTATGAATGAATGAACAAAATATCGGCCAAATGGCCGCAGCGACCTCGGTGGCACACCTCCATCCGATGGTCCAAAATTTTCGATGACGCTGAGGCATAATTGGGGATCCATTGTTACCGGCTTATCGACGTACACCTTTTCTTCCAAATAACCCCAAAGAAAGAAGTCCAACGGTGTCAAATCACATGATCTTGGTGGCCAATTGACACAGCCACCACGTGAGATAACACGGCCATTGAATTTGTCGCGCAAAAGAAATTGTTTCGTTAGCTGTGTGGCAAGTGACACCGCTCTGTTGAAACCACATATCGTCCACATCCATATCTTCCAATTCGGGCCATAAAAAGTTCGTTATCACCTCACGATAGCGAAGACCATTCACAGTAACTGTCTGACCGACCTCATTTTGGAAAAAATTCAGCTCGATGATGCAGCCGCCCATAAACCGCACCAAACACACACTCTTTGTGGATACATTGGTTTTTCGACAATCACTCTTGGATTATCATTCGCCCAAATGCGGCAATTCTGCTTATTCACGAATCCACTGAGGTGAAAATGTACCACACCACTGAAGATAATTTTCTTCGAAAATTGGTTGACCATTGACGACGTGTGTTTACAAATCGAAATAATACTTAAGTCAATTCAAAAAATAAATATTCTTATATTTATATTTTCAAAATGCTTAAATACCACAAATATTGGCGTATAGTGGTAGTATTTCCATTCTATTTTAATTCCAAAATTTCAAATTTTGAAAATTTATTATCTCATGTACATTGTGCAAAATAACATAACTTCATGATTCAACAAATTTTTGCCGTAAAAGTAAAAAGTACGAATTTGGAAAAATCGTTGTATTTTAGTTTGCGTGTATATGCAGTCAGACGAATGTGTACACCGAATTCCATGATTCTATCTGCGGCCATTTAGTTGGTACCATTTTCGTCCTTTTTTTCTTTTTTACCCACTTTTTTTTTGACTTTCTAAAATCTTTTTATTTTACGTGTCTACGCAATTAGAGGGATGCACACACCGAATTTCATCATTCTAGCTGTAGTGGTTTAGTTGGTACTATTTTTATGCCTCTGTACCCATTGTATGCCTTGAAAGTACGAATTTAGAACAAACTTTTTATTTTTCGTATCTATAAAGGCAGAGGAATGTATACTCCGAATTTCATGTCACCGTTTGGTTGGTACAATTTTTATCCCTTTTTTCCTATTTTACCCCTAAAAGTTTGTAACACCAAGAAATAATCGACCGAGCCGATCCGTACACTTTAAGATGGGTGTTTAGTATCACCAGCTGAATCGATTTACCGATGTCTGTCTGTCCGTCCGTTCGTCTGTCCGTCTGCTGTCCATATAAGCTTGTTCGCACTCTACAGGTCGTAATTGCCGTCCGATTATCATGAAATTTTTGCATAACAAAATTTTGCATAACACCTTGTCATCTAACTAGAAATATCTGTGACGAAAGCGAGTTAGATCGGTTCAGATTTAGATATAGTCCTCATACAAATGTCGCTTCCGACTTCACTTCTTCCGCTCTTAAACCCACATATTGTACCCGATTTTCTTTAAAATTGGCACACCATCTTATAATCAAACAAAAATAACCTATGGTGAAAATGGGTAAGATCGGTTCAGATTTAGATATAGTCCCCATACAAATGTCGCTCCTGATTTGACATTTTCCGCTCTAGAAACGACATATTGTACCCGATTTTCTTTAAATTTGGCACAACATCTTACAATCCAACTAGAAACAACTATGCAGAAATTCGGCAAGATCGGTTCAGATTTAGATATAGCGAAAATACAAATGTTGCTCCCGATTTGAATTTTTCCGCTCTAGAAACTACATATTGTACCCGATATTCTTTAAAATTGGCACAACACCTTATAATCTAACTAGAAATACCTGCAACGAAAGCTGGTTATATTGGTTCAGATTTAGATATAGTCCCCATACAAATGTTGCTCCCGAATCTTTAACCGATTTTGGCCAAACTTTACATATTATATACCTATAAACATACAATTGGGTCAAATCGTTCCATGCTCAATAGACCCCCATACAGATGTTCTTTCCGATTTATCATTTTTTGTCAAACACATACATTTACAGGATTCAAAAATCCTTCCCGATTTTACTTTTTTACCAAACTGAATTGTAGTGAGATAGAAAGTGGGGTGTATCATATAATCGGCTCCGTCCGTCTTTAGCCTTTCCATACTTGTTTGGGAGATGCCCATATGTCCATACAGATCATTATATGTTTCAACTAGGAATACATACCGTGAGAAATATATAGGCGCATGTTTTGGCACAGGCCTCAAGTGTTGTTATAGGCCCCCTTCAAATGTCCGTCCGATTCATCCTATTACCGCTGTATAATCTGTATTTGTCATTGGATCTTGAACAATTTTTCCAGATCACGTTATATTTTCTTTAATCCGAATATCTGGTGGAAAATTGGATCAATTACTTTATTAATTACCATATTCATTAAATTGTATAATTTATATGAACTACATAAAATTGCTCCCATATAAATACCTATTACCTAATCAAAGCTAGGAACATATATACGCTGGGAGTGGTGTAGGGTATTATATAGTCGGTCCGCTCGAATTTAGCATTTACTTACTTGTTATTCCTCCATTCCCTTTTTCCCCTTAAGAACACTAATCTGGAAGAATACTTTTACATTATACATGTATATCTACTCAATTAGAGGAATGTAAACACCGATTTTCGTGTTTCTAGCTGCTTTCGTTTGATAGGTACCATTGTTATCCCGTTTTGCCCCATTTCATGGTGCGCGTTAATGCTATAAAGTGAATGTGCATACCAAATATGACGTAAGTAGAATCAGACATATTTAAATAAATACTCTATTAGGGGATATTATGGGTATTTTCAGTCCTTGTGAGTGAAAAATTTTTCCCTTTTGGGCGGATTTCGTCCAGTTCAATTTTTGACGTCCTAGCTCCTTTCGTTTAGATGCTAGTGTGAATTTAATCGTAGAACCGTTGTTTCTTGGACAAATGTTCTTAGAATTGTCCTTAGATTTCGTTTTTGCCTGACGCTGTGTTCTTTTTTTCACGCGTACAAATTTTCTAGTGTGCAGCAAATATGACTAAAATAGGTCTTAATATGGCCATTCCGGAGTGGTAAGAAGTCTGTGTCTAAATAAAGGCCATGTGAACCACTTTTATTATGTACAAGATAACAATATATCACCGTGCGACAAAACGATAATGATTTGATGGATCATGGAAATGTATATAAATTCTGAAAGATGACAAGATACCTGACAAAATTGTGTTTTTTCGAGTTTGCGTTTAAAAGGATATAATTATTCAAAAAATGTTAGTAATTTTTCCACTAGTCTTAGAAAAGCGATCGAATATAGGAGGCCGGTCTAAATAAGTTTTGAGATTCTTGGAAGTGGAACAGAAAGTCGCAAAAAGGTCCTTTCAATTCTTAAGCCTTCATTATCACTCAAGGCAAGCGGTAGAATTTCGAAAATGATTTTTTAAAAGCTATAGGAAAGTTTTTCAAAAAAACACATAAAATTCAGAAAAAATCATGAAATCTTTATTTGAATCGATAGTACGGTCCATATAATTTAATGTTTGAAGATTATTTCATGCAAATGTTGACCTTGACTGCGCCTCAAATGGTCCATCCGCTTAGTCCAATTTTGGCATTTCCACGTTTTAGAGTAACAGAGGCCCATTGCTGCGAACGGCGACGAATCGATAATTGATGGTCATCTATAACACTGC
Source organism: Polietes domitor (assembly GCA_947397865.1). Taxonomy (NCBI): domain Eukaryota; kingdom Metazoa; phylum Arthropoda; class Insecta; order Diptera; family Muscidae; genus Polietes; species Polietes domitor. The sequence goes on along the minus strand of OX377618.1, from coordinate 240,277,312 downwards.
CCGATACAGCTGCGATATTTTCTTCAGTTTGCACTCTACGTAATCGTGTTGGTGGTTTAATGTCCAACAATGTAAATTTGGTGCGAAATTTAGTCACAATAGCCCGAATAGCCACTGACCATAAAATGGAAGCGGGCGATGAACTTTCTTAACAGAGCACGCATTTTGATAATAAAATTCAATAATTTGCTAGCATTGTTCGTTCGTAAGACGATTCATGGTTAAATTATAGATCAAACTGAAGATGTTTGACAGTGAAACAAAACACGAAACGTGCGTCAGATTTTTAAACCAGTGTTGCCAAAAAGATAATAGCTAAAAAATCATCCTTTAATACATATTTCCTAACTTCATCTTTCCAGATTTAATTTATTTACTTTAATTTTCTGTCCTTGCTTTAGTGACCCTTACACAAACGAATACAAAAACTAAAGACTTAAGGCACAAACCTGTCTGTTTCTCTTCATCAACTAATTGTGAGTTTATTATATAGGGTGGTTAAATTGTAAGGACCGATGTTAAATGTGAACGTCAAGTTCTTTCTGCATTTCATTTGACATTTCTCAATTTCAGACTCACTCAATTTGAACCATGGAAAGATACACAATCGAGCAACGCGTTAAAGTTGTTCAGGCTTATTATCATTTTGATTTGAAAGTCCATGATCGTGATTTCTACATCTTCAGTGATGAGGCACATTTTCACCTCAGTGGATTCGTGAATAAGCAGAATTGCCGCATTTGGACGAATGATAATCCTAGAGTGATTGTCGAAAAACCAATGCACCCACAAAGAGTGACTGTTTTGTGCGGTTTATGGGCTGGCGGCATCATCGGGTCGTATTTTTTCCAAAATGAGGCCGGCCAGACAGTTACTGTGAATGGTCTTCGCAATCGTGAGATGATAACGAACTTTTTATGGCCCGAATTGGAAGATATGGACGTGTACAATTCCATCGGCCTGATGTTTTTGCTCTTTGTGAGACCCAGGTGTGTGAGGATTCTGATCCACAGGATTTTCACATTCCTGGGTATCACACCCTATCCCTCTTTATCCCCCACAGAGGTCTTTTGGTATACGTACGTAATGATATAGTGTTTCAGAGCCGGCATAACTTAAACTCTGAAAATCCAGAATTTAACTCCCTTTGGGTTAAATTCAGGATTGGAACACACGTACTACATTTCGGATTTGTGTATAGAAGTCCAAACGCGGAAAGGGAGGTATCCCTAAATGGCTTTGACGCCCTTTCCGATTCAATTACAAAAATTTTAGAGGATTATCCTGACAGTGAAATTGTGGTTGCTGGCGATTTCAATGTCCATAATTCCTCTTGGCTTGCCCATTCGAGTCACTCAACACCGGAGGGTCAATACGCCGAGCTTTTTGCCGCGCATAATGATTTGACGCAACTAGTGAATGAACCGACACACATTCCGTGTGTCCAAGGGCAACACTCTAATATTCTTGATCTTTTCGGATCTAATCTAATTCGGATCACTGCATTGTTTCAGCATCCTTTCCGTATTCCGCTCTTCGTGTCGCTTCGACCGCAGCCCCAAAGCGGACAATATATATATACGAAAAGGCACGTTGGGCCGAGCTCTACAACTTTTTCCAGCATTTCAATTGGAAACTTTGTTTTCTAAATGGCGATATGGATGCTGCGGCTGAAATGATTGAAAATATTATCTTGATTGGAATGAAGCCATTTATTCCAATTAAAGTTATTTCGGATAAACCATCTAATAAAAGTTGGTTTAACCAGACATGCAAGACTGCTGTCAGATCCAAAGAGGAAGCATTCAGGAAATGGCGTTTAAATAAAAATGCCCACAACTGATCTGCTACGCAAGCAACAAGAACCATGTGTGCCAGGGTACTTAGACGTGAAAAGTTTCTGTACGAACAACGTCTTCGTGCCAAAGTTCTTGCTTCTCCCAGAGGAAGTAAGAGCTTTTGGTCATTTGTGAGAAGAGTAAAGGATAACTCCTCATCTATCCCAACTCTTGTTAAAGATGACCAGATATTCAATAACCCGGTTGACAAAGCTAACCTATTGGCTGAAATGTTTGCAAGGAATTCATCCTTGCCGGAAAGCAATCAACCACTCCCCGTGATCGAAAATGTATCTAGTTCCATGCCTCAGATATTTTTTCGAACACGTGGAGTTAAAAGGGTTCTCGCAAATCTCGACGTAAATAAATCTCCAGGCCCGGATGGCATTTCAGCACTTGTCCTATGTAAGTGCTCTTCGACGCTTGCCCGTCCCCTTCGTAATCTTTTCAACCTTGCATACCGTGCAGGATTTTCCCAGCGCGTTGGAAGATTGCGAACATTCAGCCCATCCCTAAAAAAGGTGAGGCTAACAATCCTGCTAACTATCGACCGATCGCGATTTGCTCAGCGCTTTCGAAGGTTATGGAGAGTATGGTTAACCACCATCTTGTGAGGTATTTAGAAACTAATGACTTACTTAATGATCGACAGTATGGCTTCCGTAGGAATCGATCTACGGGAGAGCTGATGACACTGCTATCCGAAAAATGGAATCGATCTATTCACAAGCTTGGTGAGAGTAAGGTCGTTGCTCTAGATATCTCCAAGGCCTTTGATAGAGTTTGGCACGGCGCACTCATATCAAAGCTTATCGCTTTTGGTGTTGGTAGTGACTTCTCTCGATTCATATCGAGCTTCCTCAGAGAGCGCACTATACGTGTTGTTGTAGATGGGTTCTCATCCGACGAGCATAGGTTAACCGCAGGAGTACCACAGGGCTCTGTCCTTTCCCCCTCCCTTTTTCTTATTTTCATCGACGACCTCTTGGATCGGACTGTGAATCCAATATACTCATTCGCGGATGACAGCAACCTCTGTCATTCATACTCATTCGATCATAGACCAAGTCGTCAAGAAATTGAGGATAAAAGGCGATTGATGGATGAGTCACTTAGCCAGGATTTGCTGGCCATTTCTGAATGGGGTCGAGAGAATAGAGTAGATTTTAATGCACGTAAGACCCAGTGCTCCTTGTTGCCTCACAAGCGATTCATCGATCCAACGGTGTCGTCGATTTTAATGAACGGTGTAGATATTGAGCAATCAGATGATCTAGTTGTTCTTGGCACAAAAATACAATGTGATGTTCGTTGGACAAAACATGTATTTGATGTGTCGAAAGATGCCTTCAAATGTTTAGGCTTTTTAAAAAGATGTAAGAAATACCTACTACCTACATCAGACCAAAGATGGAATACAACTCCCATATATGTTCGGGTGCTCCAGCTTCATCACTGGAGCTACTTGACCGTGTCCAGAGGAGGGCGATGGTGTTGATAGGTGATGGTAGGATATCCAATTCTATTGTCTCCCTTGAACACCGTCGTAATGTTGGTTGTGTGTCATTGTTCTATCGATACTTTCATGGTGTTTGTTCTTTGGAAATTCGTGATCTTATACCGCCCGTGAGAACGTTCGGTAGAGATACGCGACTCTCCAGGAATGCTCACCCATTTGTTGTCGATTGGACAACCGACCGCACTACACATTACAGAATAAATTCGTTCTTCGCCCGTACTATCCGTATGTGGAATCGACTTCCGGCAAATATCTTTCCCTCCAATTACGACATTCAGAGATTCAAAACAGATGTCAACAGACACTACTCCCTCTTTCCTCCTTCCAATACCTTATCTTCCTTCTTCCAACGCAATGCATTGCATTTATAGGGGACATCCCCTGAGTGTTGGTTCAGTGAAAAAAAAAAGAAAAAGAAAACGAAACAATGGCTCTTTTGCGCGACAAATTCAATGGCCGTGTTATCTCACGTGGTGGCGATGTCAATAGTCCGCCAATTATGCCTCAGCGTCATCGAAAATTTGGACCATCGGATGAAGGAGTGCCGCGGCGGCCATTTGGCCGATATTTTGTTTCATATATAATTGAACAATACCAATATTATCACAATAAAAAGAAATGACAATAATTTCCTAAATATTTTGTGTTTTATTCAAAATCAACATCGGCCCTTAAAATTTAACCACCCTTTATCGTTATGTAACAAACTCCTTCAACACCTCCATGAATTTAAACCTTCCTTAAAGCGGCGACATTTTGGTATCTCCCGACAGTTAGTCTTTGCGACATGTCTTTTAACAGAAATCTTGCCATAACACGACAGCTTCTCAGATTTACTGATACTCTTTCCAAAATGCAGCAGGGGGAGGTCGGAGAATTTTTGTTTTTCATACTTCTTTTGCCAAAAACATCGCCGTTCGTGAAAATTTTTAAACAGATCACTTAAAACCAATTAAAAAATCTTGCTGAGTTTGAATGCGCTAAAATATTAAATAAATACGCAAAGTAACTGAAATCCTTAAAGTCACAAAATGCAGGACAAGACTAACAACACACATTCCTCCACGCATGACCAGAAATGTCTGATGTAGCCATAACACACGCAAAAAAAAAATAAACAGAAAAACTTCCGCATTAACACTACACAGCAGGTATGAAAACCGACAGAAACCCGAACGTGTAATAAATCTTTTGAACTTTACGAAGGCCTTCGCCATAAATATCGAAGGATTGAAGATGTAAGGTAGAAGTACACCACAGAACAGAGAGCATCATCTCCTACTGGTTGGATGACTTTGGCGTTGGTGGCTTATGAATGCGGCCTGCATTCATATCTTTCTCATGGAATGCCGATGGTAAATATCAGATAAATAATTTATTTTTCGGAGGTCATCCCACAAAGCGGTAGAAAGAAGAAATCTGAAACTTAACCGGGAGTTTGTATCGACGCAGTGCATATCTTGTTAGTAGAAAATACTAAACGCAATGTGTGAATTCTCCAGGAGGAGAATGCAACAAGTTGCTGAAGTCAACAGCAGTTCCTACGGTGTATTGGCGCTGCTGCCGTGCTTGCTGTTGCATTTACAGATTTGTGTGCTTGATTTTGTTGCACATGAAGATTAATTAAATTTTCAGCTCAGCTCAGCAAATGGTGCAGAAGCACACATAACTCATTCACGTTGAAGAATAATGGATCCTCTGACACACAGCCTGGGCAGGCACATATGCATGTGTGGGATAGATATAGGATATTTGCTATTTATAAAAAAAATTACATTTAAACACATTTGCAATATTCATAATCAAGTTTTATAAAACGAATTTTACTATGTAAAATTACAACTTAAACCTTTGTTAAGTACAAGTATTATCAACAAATTCACAGCAATTACAGAAAGAATTACTTCAATTCATCAATTTAATAACTGAAATTTTATAATTCGAAAGCCTCATACTTTTCCAATAAACTAACGACATTTCGTCTCCAACCAAGTAACTTTTTCTTTGATGAAGGTCAAGTAGGACTACTTCAGGGTAGTTGAACTACAAAATGAGAAAATCTTCCAATATTACACTAGTCTACAATCATTTTGACGAAACGCTGTGTCCAACATTTTCTGATGTATTTTGACATTCAAAACTCGTAAACAATATTAAAATTTATTATATGGATATATTACTTTATTTTTTGTTAAAATTCCAATTTTCGTCGAAGGTATTTTTATACCCTCCACTTTTTATATCCTCACTCTACAGAGTACGGGGGTATATATCATTTGGGACAGACAAAAAGTGTAAAGCATTGAAGTAGTGACTTAAGACCATAAGTATGTTTGGAAAAAATCCGTTTCGTGACTTTATAAGTTGTTTGAACCATGTCCATCCGTCTGGCCGGCTGGTGTACACGATAACCGTCGAAAAGAGCTAAGGAATTAATTCAAACTGTGCATATGGTAATATTTCTACCAAACTTACTTTAAGTTCGAAGATGAGCGAAATTGTCACGCCCTATCTGGTACTTCCCACACAACAAGACCATATTCCTATGTTAAATTAAAACCAATGTAACTTCCAAACGGATATTCGAAATAAGCTCTATTTTGGTATTTGATAATATTTTTATAATCACTTTAAGTGTACTAAAGGGGCGGGGCAAAACCCGCCACTTCTGTACCTCCCACAAAAACGACGTAAAATTAAAGCTGTTATAACATCTTTACGGATGATCGGAATACTATGAAATTTGATATTTGGCAATGCTTTTATAGAGGTTACATTCGGATAGAATATGGGCGATATTTGTACAACCCTTCTTGTATCTCCCACACAAAGTGGCATAAACTTTGGTTACAAAAAACCGAAATAACATCTATATGGGTAGTCCAAATCATTTGCAATTTGATACTTGAAAATGTTTTTATAATCACATTCTTGTACCTGCCACACAATTGTCTCTATCCTAGGTAAAACTAAATGCTTTAGAACTCCTTTACCGGTGACTGGACGGTGGGATAAGGACGAAAAATATTATAAAAATTAAATTTTTCTTTTAGTTTTTTTTTGTTTGTATTTTCGTTTGTATTTTTTGGTCTGGAATCAATATTTGATTTGAACTGGGATATTGTCCTGTCTCAAGACTATATTTAATAGAATGCTAATTTATTTACAAATGGCATGGTGACATTTATTTCTTAGCAGCAGTTTACAACTATCATGATTTCCACCCTGTCCAAAGGTTTCGTTCAGGTGGCTTCGCAGCGACTTATCAAAACCCGGCCTCTTTAAGGAAATGATTCCTACAAACGAACGAGAAGCACAATTCACTTGCCGAATTTACTTTTAAAAATCGCACCAAGTAATAAACCAGTAAGGAAAGGCTAAAGTCGGGCGGGGCCGATTCTATGATACACTCCACTTTCTATCCGAATACAATTCAATTCGGTGAAAAATTGAAAACGGGAAGGATTTTTGTATCCTGTAAATGTATGTGTTTGAAAAAAATGTTAAATCGGAAAGGACATTTATATGGGGGTATATTGAAACCTGGAACGAAATAGGTGAAATATAATATGTATAGTTTGGCCAAAATCGGTTAAACATTTGGGAGCAACATTTGTATTTGGGCTATATCTAAATCTGAACCGATCTTACCCAATTTTTGCATAGGTGTTTCTAGTTGGATTATAAGATGTTGTGCCAATTTTAAAGAAAATCGGGTACAATATGGGGTTTCTAGAGCGGAAAATGTCAAATCGGGAGCGACATTTGTATGGGGGCTATATCTAAATCTGAATCGATCTTACCCACTTTCTGCATAGGTGTTTCTAGTTGGATTATAAGATGTTGTATCAAATTTAAAGAAAATTGGGAGCGACATTTGTATGGGGGCTATATCTAAATCTGAAACGATTTGCCTTAAAATAAATAGCGTTGCATTGCAGCATTGCTAAATCGACTCGAAAAGTGATTCTAAGTCGATACTTAACAATGGGTCTATCTCGCTTCCTTTTGGGTGTTACAAAGAAATGCACAAAGACATAATACTCTCGTGGAGTGTATACAAATTGAAATCGTCTTCAAATTAAAGTTCTAAGGAGTGACCGACCCAACTTTATTTTTATACTCTCCACCTCCAGGATGGTGGCATATTCAGTTTGTCATTCATTTTGTCATTCACCTTGAAATATTCGTCGGAGACGCCATACAGTATATATTCTGTGTCGTGGTAAAATTTTTTCCCTGACCAGGAATGAAAATACTCCCTAATATTTAGATTCCATTCTTGATTTACATTCCTAACGTGAAAACACAAAAAAGTACAACAAAAAAAGATTAGCGGGTGAAATGGGGCAAAAAGGGATAAAAATGGTACTAATGTCACGACAACCGCTAGAAACATGAAATTCGATGTGTATTTTCGAAATTCGTACTTTTAAGGGATACAATTGGAAAAGAGGGATAGAAATGGTACCAATCACACCGCTGAAGTTGAAATCATGAAATTCGGTGTACGTATTCAGCTGACTGTATACACGCGAAACATAAAGGAATTTTTGTAAATTTGTGCTTTTAGGCAGAAAATGGGACAAAAGGGCATAAAAAAAGGTACCAACCAAACGGCTGCAGTTAGATTAGTGAAATTCGGTATGTACATTGTTCTGGCTGTGTCGATGCGAAAAATAAAGATATATTTCGATATTCGTAACTTCAAGATCAAATCGGGATAAAAGTGGTACCAAGCAAACGGCTGTAGTTGGAAACTTGAAATTCAGTGTTTACACTCGTCTGTCTTCGTATGCACGCAAAATATAAATACTCATATTTTGCTTTTAGGGTCAAAATGAATAAAGGATAAAACTGGTATCAAGCATACGGATGTACCTAGAATCATGAAATTAGATATGTACATTCCAATGTGGCCCCGAAATATAACGCATCTTTGAAATTTTTACTTTTCGGTCACTTTGTCTATAACTGAATCAAGAAATTGTTTCTTCCTAATGACGCCTGACAACACATCTAATATTTAGGACACATTTTTGAATATTGATGCCTCATGTCCACTTTGTGAGTACAATTGCAGTATTATATATATATATCAAGACTATATTTTATTATGATAATGAAGCAATGTAATTTTTTTTCGAAATAGTGTGCATAAGTATGCCTTATAATTTCAAATAGTAAACAAATGTAGTATAATATGGTTCCGCACTTCTATGCAAAGCCGAAAGCCAAAAATCTGTCGGTAATACTTAAGTAATTTAGATATGTTCTCTGAGAGTGAGGGTATATATAAGTTTAGCCGACTGAAGTTTTCTTACTTGTTCATATAGAAATTGAATATTTCTGTTTAAATCCAATAAATTTAATTTCAAAACAATCCATATGTTGAAAATGTAATTTAAAAACGGTACGATCATTGCACATCTCTGTACAGTAGACTGGGCCGCGGCCTATACAATCTTCTAAAACGGTAAGAAGAGAAAGCGGAAGAACTTTTGCAGGACAATATAGACCTATGTGATCCATTGTTACTGCAGATGTTCATAGGTTAAATACTCATTCTTATATAAGGTTTTTAAAGGAGTAAGCAGGTTTTTCAAAATAAAATTAATGATTAGACAATGGAAAAAGTCTAATAATTGCATTGAGTGAATAAAAACAGCTCATAACAAGCGTTAGACTATATAATTCAATTTTGCAGCCCATGAAAATAGCCATTTGTCCCAGATTAATATGAATATTATAAAATATAATATATAAAAAGCTATATTATAAAAAGCTATCATTCTGGTTACAAGTCTATACTTTTCGAATGTCAAACTTCGAGTGATGCATCATCAATTCAATGGACCAATAGTACTTTAGAATTGCCAAAATTACATATATTTGTTAATTTTTATGAAATGAAGTTTGTCATAGGTAACAAAGCTAAACATGATTGGGAATTTTTTGTTACCTTCTTCTTGATATGTAATTCCTTCTCCCCGTTCGTTTGGTATTGAATTTTCCACACATCAAATATATGCAGATGATCTTTTCATGTGAAAGTTATACTATACTTCGTTCGTAATATTCCATAACCGTATGTAACTGGATCATAATCCCTTTTCAGAAATTAGGAATGCAAATCGGAATCACGGGATTCGCGCATGATCTTGAGCAAAATTTATTTTACTCACGTGAGCGTGCGTGAACGTGAGGAGCGAAAAAATGTTCGTACGTGAATGTGCGTGAGTCCAGTTTCTGCGTGAGTCACGTGATTTTTGCGTGAGTAACAAATATTTTTTTCATTTTATTTCTCATTTGCCGCAACATATTCAGCTGTTTTCAATGAGATTGTTTTACCATGTATACATAGGTAGCAACTTTATAACATTCTATTTTAAACCCAGTTTTTTTTTAAAATCTGGATTTCTTTATTTTAAATAAGTCATATATATTTATTTCTAAAACGAAGCGCTTCACTTCACGTATAATTTCTATTATTTATATGGGACACCCTAGAGATGTGCGCGCGAAATTTTGCTCACGATCACGCGTGAATCACGTGATTCACGTAAATCACGCAAACAATTTCCACAAAGATATACATTTGAAATCGAAATGAGTAACGCCCTGCATATACGAAAATTATTTAATTTAATTATTTAAAACCTCTACGTTTGCGTTGTTTGTTTTAAATTCATATTTTTAAAATAGTATACAATATTACAGTGTGGTATACCGTATAGTTTATTGCAAAATAAGTTAGAAATCGGACACTGACATAAAATCCAAGTAAAAATAAACACAGCATATATACCGATACCAGTTTCGTGGTTTTTTAATTGAATTCACACTAAGGACATAAATTCAGTGCCTTGTGTTGGTGCAGGGAATGCTTACTTAAATAATAGAAAAAAATAGAAATTATACCTACACTGAAGCACTCTGTTTTAGAAATAAATATGTCTATGACTTTTATTTTGAATGGAAAATTTCACATTTTTAAGCGAAATTAAATGAAAATTAAAGAATTAATAAGTATGTGCGACTCACGAAAAAAATCACATGATTCACGCAGAAATTAGACTCACGCACATTCACGCACGAACATTTTTTCGTTCCTCACGTTCACTCACGCTCACGTGAGTAAAATAAATTTTGCTCACGTTCACGCGTGATTCACGCAATTCACGTGAGTGGCGCCCATCTCTAGGACACCCCCTTAATGTTCTTTTAAAAAATCACCAATTATTTGATGTCATAGTGTCCGATTTTGTAATTTTGTATATTATTTTCAAAAAATGAATAAATAATATAATTTCCGGATTTGCGCTGCGTTAACTCGTTTGGATTTAGAATATGCAATTAGGGGATATAAATATATATTATCTTCTTTATGGAAATTCTTTGCGTGATTTACGTGATTTAAATCACTCACGCGCCAATCTCTAGTACATACCACTCAAGATTCCAGATATTACAGTTAAACACGATAATTACATTTGTTTTTTTTTTTTTTGCATATGGGGCCCATCAAATGTAGGAAGTATGAAATATTAACTGATTTGATTGATTTTTAATATTAGCACTTCAGAACATTTTTTATGATTTTCTCAAATTTAAAACCATCATATCTCCAGCCGATTCCCAGCTATGAGCATTTAAAGCCGAATGAGAACAAAAGCCGATTGCTTTTTACCATTTTCGTTCTTTATACCTTTTAAAAGTGCAAATTTCGAAATATCCATTAATTTTACAATATCTCTTCTTTACACTGGATTTCAATATCGAAATTTATGCATAGTGTTCCAAACACTGCAAAATGTCTATATTTTCGTTCATATCGCTAAAATTCATGACTGAAAATCAAATTAATCAAAATCAGGATTTATTCAAAAAAAAGCAACCTTTCCACGTTATAGACTTGACAAAGTTTCTGTAATATTACCATTTTCATACATACCTATAATCCATTTTTCATAATACATACACATGTACAAGTTGCTTTAATGTGGAATGTCTCTGCCGCAATTCACTTCTCACTATGCTCGTATTTATTCATATTTTATTTGACTTGATTAAACATTGGCTTGCTTGTTCGTTCGTCTGTCTGTTCGTACACAATTTATTTTATTTGTTGTTTGTTTTTGTAATTATGCAAAATTTATATTGCTCCGTTTGCCATCTAATATTTATTATGGATTTTAAAACTGTTTTTAATTTTTCAAACCGCACTTAATATTCGCGCTGTACATTGTACGTCTGTCTGTTGCATGTGAACATTTCAACTTTTTATGTGTGAGAATTACTCAACAGACTTATTTTAGGCTGACATGCAATGTCTGTCTGTGGAATTGAGAAAGGCAATAATAACGATAACATACGAAACAAAATCTGTGTTAAATGTTATTCATGTAAAAGTGTTCGGCCGGCAATCGAAAGACTCGAGAAACAAACGCGAAGTGCAACTTTTGCGCTGCAGTGACTTGGAATACAATTTTGTTTCGTATTTCTGGGTAACCTGATTAAAAGAGATTGCTCAGATGTAATACTTCATAATTATTGCTGATTTTGTGGAGAAGTGTAAGAAAAAAGAAGAAATAGAATATAGGTGTGTAGTTTACGTTTTGTAAGTGGTACTAGTTTTCTGATAGACACAATAGAAACTCTACAAATAGTTGTATATGTTGAATTTATAAGTAGCGTCGCTTATTTGTAGTATAATTTCTAGATACAATTTTAATAGGGTCTATTTAAACTGGTCTTGTGAAGAGAGTGCGGAAATTTACGCGATATTTGAATTTCGCGACATTTGGGGAAAAAAATTCTACTACTATTCATTCATATTACGGATTCAGCGCAATGAAGTCTTTTGGGAATAAATCCAAACTTTCCTGCCAGCATAACCATCATTTTCTTCTTTTAAATCTCTCAAGATTTAATAACAGTTTGAGATTTAAAAATTTAAATTGAGATAATGCAAATACAAATTAAAATGAAATTGAGAAAAAACAAATTGAAATTGAGAAAAACTAAATTGATTGCAGAAAGGTAAATTGAAGTAAAGAAACTGAGAAAACTTTAATTTCTCAATATCAATTGGAATTTTGTCAATTTTAATTTTTATGTTTCCTAATCTCAGACTAATATGACCTGGCCCAACTTGTCAAATCGAGAATAATATTTGTATCGGGGCTATATCCAAACATGGAATGAAGTGACTAACTTTTGCAATAAGTTCTTCCAGTTGAAGTATAACGTGTTATGCTCAATTTTAAGAAATTCTCTGAAAATAAGCGGTTTCTTGGGGAACGAAATTTGTATGCGAGCTATATGTAAATCTGAACCGATGTGACCCATTTTAACCATAGGTGTTCCTAGTTTAAATATAAGATGCTTTGTCAATTTTGAAGAAAATCAGGTAAAATATGTAGATTCTGGAGCGGAAAAATTCAAATTGGGAGCGAAATTTGTATGTGAGCTATATATAAATCTGAACAGATCTAACACATTTTTACCACAAGTGTTTCCATTTGAAATATATGGTGTTTTGCGAATCTGTTAAAATATGTGGATCCTAAAACAGAAAAATTCAAATTGGGAACGAAATTTGTATGGGAGCTACATATATATCTGAACCGATCTAACACATTTTTACCACAGGTGTTGCAAACAAATGCATGTGTTATAATTTAATTTAATTTAATGTGTTATACATTGTTTTGAAGGTGATTGCAATTATTTTTATTGGTGGTGTGTTATAGCAGGGTTTGATTTTTTAAAGTTTTTGCAATTTAATTCTTTTATTTTGATTTTCGAAATGGTTACACTAATCCATTTTGTCGAAATTTTAAGGTAGAGTGCTTAGGTCTATTTTTAAGCGACTACGTGAGTTTGAAATGTGGCTTCTATTTTTTACGAATTTTTTTCGATTTTTTTATAGTGAAAAATCATCAAAATTATAATTTTTTTCATTAGTTCATAAACACAAAGTATCAAAACAATGAAAAATCAAAAAAAAATATAAGGAAAATATATATTTTTTTAATTTTTTTCTGACACTACAAAAAAGTTTAATTTTTTTATAACCGATTTTTTCTTGGATTTTATTGTTTTTATATGTTGTGTTTATGAACTAAAATTTTGCTGATTTTTCACTGTTATTCTGGTTGATTTTGTAAAATAAAAGTCGAAAAAAAAATCATAAAAAATAGAAGCCATCATTTCAAGACTATCAAACAGTCGCTTAAAAATAGACCTAAGCACACTACTTTAAAATTTCGACAAAATGGTACTCATTTCGAATATCAATAAAAGAATTAAACTGCAAAAAAATAAAAATCTAACCTGCTATAACACACCACATCAGTATTTTAAAAGTAATTGAAATCACCTTCAAAACAAGGTATAACACATTAAAATCGGTAAAGTATTTCAGGAGTTACATGCGATTGAATGAACACACCATTTAATAATACTCCACGAGAGTATTATGTCTTTGTGCATTTGTTTGTAACACCCAAAAAGGAAACGATTTAGACCCGTCGTTTATTATACAGACCGGCTTAGAATCACTTTCTGGGTCGATTTAGCAATGTCCGTCTGTACATCTATTGCTGTAATCCGATTACAGGTCGCACTTATAGCCCGATCTTAACACAAATGGGCTGAAGTAAGTTTTGTGTATCAAGGACGAACGCTGAGGCAAATCGGTTCAGATTTAGATTAGCGCCCATACAAATGTCGCTCCCGATTTGACTTTTTCCGCTCTAGCAACCACATATTGTAACCGATTTTCTGTAAATTGTGCACAAAATCGTATAATCCAACTAGAAATACCTGTGCTGAAACTGGGTAAGATCGGTTAATCTTTAGATATAGCCCCCAAACAAATGTCGCTCACGATTTGACTTTTTCCGCTCTATAAAGCACATATAGTACCTGATTTCTTCAAATTTGGCTTAACACCTTATAATCCAAGTAGAAACGCCTGGGTGCGAAAGCGGTTTAGATCGGTACAGAATTAGATATAGCCCTCATACATATGTCGCTCCGATTTAACTTATTCCGCTCTAAAAACCACATTTTGTACCCGATTGTCTTTAAAATTGACACAACATCTTATAATGCAACTAAAACACCTATGGTGAAAGTGGGTAAGATCGGTTCAGATTTATATATATATTTATTTATATATATTTATTCTCTTCGATCCATTGTGGAACATAAGGCCATGAAACTTATTTATTTATATATATACAAATATTGCTCGCAAATGTTTAACCGGTTTTGGTCTAACTTTATAAAGGGTGATTTTTTAGCTATTATCTTTTTGGCAACACTGGTTTGAACAGCTGACGCATGTTTCGTGTTTTGTTTCACTGTCAAACATCTTCAGTCTGGTCTATAATTTAACCATGAATCGTCTTACAAACGAGCAACACTTGCAAATTATTGAATTTTATTCTTAAAATGCGTGCTCTGTTAAGAAAGTTCATCGCGCGCTTCCATTTTATGGTCAGTTTAATCGACCCACTGAAGCGGCTATTCGGGCTATTGTGACTAAATTTCGCACCAAATTTACATTGTTGGACATTAAAACACCAACACGCTTACGTAGAGTGCGAACTGAAGAAAATATCGCAGATGTATCGACCAGTGTTAATGATGACCATCAATTATCGATTCGTCGCCGTTCGCAGCAATTGGGCCTCTGTTACTTAAAAACGTGGAAATGCCAAAATTGGACTAAGCGGATGGACCATTTGAGGCGCAGTCATTTGCATGAAATAATCTTCAAACATTAAATTATATGGACTGTACTATCGATTCAAATAAAGATTTCATGAATTTTTCTGATTTTTATGTGTTTGTTTTTTTGAAAAACTTTCCTATAGCTTTTAAAAAAATCACCCTTTATATATACAAATATTGCTCCCAAATGTTTAACCGGTTTTGGCCAAACTTTATATATATTTCACCTTAAACATACATGGTGAAAGCGAGTCACATCGTTCCATGTTTCAATATACCCCCATACAGATGTCCTTTCCGATTTAACATTTTTTGTCGAACACATACATTTACAGGATACAAAGCTGAAATCTTTTTTATCGAATTGAATTGTAATAGGATGGAAAGTGGAGTGTATCATATAAATAGTATAGGCTCCGTCCGACTTTAGCCTTTCCTTGCTTGTTTTTAGCTGGAAATTTCACATGAAATCCACCATATACATTACGTGCTGTGTATCAGTCATCGGAAACAGCATCCTAAACAATAGCAGAGCTTGTAAAAAGGGGACTATAAACAAACTACCACAACAACTGACTATATACGATAAGAGGAATACACATACACTCCAGAGGAATGAAAAAGAATACAGCAGACAATACTCGAAGGAAGCACAAACTTCTGGCGATGCTTCGAATATATGTTTGTGTATGTGTACGTGTTGTATTGTTTTACAATTGCAAACAAATTGTAAACCACAACGTACCTATCTTTGAATAATTATCTTCAACTCAAACTCAACTCAACAGAAATCAAGAAGGAGGCTTTTAACCTCTTTATTTCAACACAACAAAAACAGCAACAATATGAAATAAAATGTCATAAAGAAAATGTCAGCAATTTTAGTTTTTGTTTACGAGAGAAAAACCTCATCAGGAAAACAAGATTAAATTCATATATTTGTACAACAAGTGGTGGTTTGGAATGGACTGAACTGGCGAAAGGCTTTAACAACGCAGCGGGATTTCAAATTACAGCAAGCATTTAGACAACAACAACAATTATTTACTTTATGTTTGAAGCGATGAAGAGTATATCTTGGCGCTTGCGTAAAACCAACAAGTAAAAAAGGAGTTAAGTTCGGCCGGGCCGAACTTTATATACGCTCCACCATGGATTGAACTCCACAGAGGCTATCGATATTCGTAGTAATATTACAGGAAAATATATTTTTATACACTCCACGAGAGTATTATGTCTTTGTGCATTTGTTTGTAACACCCAAAAGGAAACGAGATAGACCCATTGTTAATTATACCGATCGTCTTAGAATCACTTTCTGAGTCGATTTAGCAATGTCCGTCTGTCTGTCTGTCTGTCTGTCTGTCTGTCCGTCCGTCCGTCCGTCCGTCCATCTATTCTTGTAATCACGATACAGGTCGCAATTGTAGACAGAACCAAATGAAACTTTGCACAACGATGTTTTTCGGGATAAGGACGAACGCTATTTAATTTGAAGAAAATCGGTTCAGATTTATATATAGCTCCCATACAAATTTCGCTCCCGATTTGACTCTTTTCACTCTAGATACCACATATTACAACAGATTTTCTTTAAAATTGGCAAAACATCTTATATTGTAACTAGAAACACCTGTGGTAAAAATGTGTTAGATCGGTTCAGATTTATATATAGCTCCCATACAAATTTCTCTCCCGATTTGACTTTTTCCGCTCTAGAAACAACATATTGTATCAGATTGTCTTCAGATTTGGTAAAACATTTTATATTCCCACTAGAAACTCCCATGGTGAATATCGGACAGATCGGTTCAGATTTATATATAGCTCCCATACAAATTTCGATCCCGATTTGACTTTTTCCGCTCTAGAAACCACATAATGTATCAGATTGTCTTCAGATTTGGTAAAACATCTTATATTTCCACTAGAAACACCCATGGTGAATATCGGTCAGATCGGTTCGGATTTATATATAGCTCCCATACAAATTTCGCTCCCGATTTGACTTTTTCCGCTCTAGAAACCACATATTGTATCAGATTGTCTTCAGATTTGGTAAAACATCTTATATTTCCACTAGAAACACCCATGGTGAATATCGGTCAGATCGGTTCGGATTTATATATAGCTCCCATACAAATTTCGCTCCCGATTTGACTTTTTCCGCTCTAGAAACCACATATTGTATCAGATTGTCTTCAGATTTGGCAAAACATCTTATATTTAAACTAAGAACATCTATGGTGAAAATAGGTCAAATCGGTTCAGATTTAGATATAGCCCCCATACAAATGTCTTTCCCGATTTTACATTTTTCTCTGTAGAAACCACATATTGTACCCGATTTTCTTCAAATTTGGCACAACATCTTATAATCTAACTAGAAACACCTGTGGCTAAAGCGGGCTAGACGGTTCAGATTTAGATATAGCCCCCATACAAATGTCGCTCCCGATTTGAATTTTGCGCTCTAAAAACCATATATTGTACCCGATTTTCTTTAAGTTTGGGACAACGTCTTATAATCCAACTAGAAACACTATGCAGAAATTGGGTAAGATCTCTTCAGATTTAGATATAGCCCCCATACAAATATCGCTCCCGATTTGACTTTTGCCGCTTTAAAAGCCACATATTGTGCTCGATTTTCTTTAAATTTCGCACAACATCTTATAATATAGCTAAACAAAACTATGGTGAAAGTGGGTAAGATCTGTTCAGATTTAAATATAGCCCAAATTCAAATGTTGCTCCCATAAGTTTAACCGATTTTGGGCAAATTTTATATTTCACCTATTTACAAATGTCCTTTCCGATATAAAATTGTTTGTCAAACACATACATTTACAGGATACAAAAAACCTTCCCGTTTTCACTTTTTCACCGAATTGAATTGTATTCAGATTGAAAGTGGAGTGTATCATATAGTCGGCCCCGCCCGACTTTAGCCTTTCCTTACTGGTTTTTATTATAGCCGCACCAAAACAAATATTGAAAAAATAATTTTATAAATAAATACAATATTTTAATTATGTAAAATAACGCTTATAAGGCAAAGCTACCAGTACGTTTACATATCGAAATAATACTTCAAGTAAATTCCAAAAATAAATGTTCTTTCGTTTATATTTTCAAAAAAGCTTAAAAAGCTTACCATAAAAATTAGTAGGTAGTGGATGCTACAGTTGGTTGTATTTCCATTCTACTTTAATTCCAAAAGTGCAAATTTTGAAACTCCATTATCTGACGTACATTATCTAACTTCATGATTCAACCAATTTTGACATAAAAGTAAAATGTACAAATTTGAAAAAATCTTTCTATTCTGCGTGTCTATGCAGTCAGAGGAATGTATACACCGAATTCCATGATTCTAGCTGCGGCCATTTATTTGGTACCACTTTTATCCCCTTTTTCCCCATTTTACCCCCTCAGGAGTGCGACTATGTAAAATATCTTTGTTTTAATTGTCTACGCAATTAGAGGGATGTACACACCGAATTTCATCATTCTAGCTATTGTCGTTTAGTTGGTACTATTTTTATCCCTCTGTACCCATTGTATCCCTTGAATCAAATTTAGAAATAACCTCTTATTTTTCGTGTCTACGCAGTCAGAGGAAGGTATACTCCGAATTTCATGACTCTAGCTTCGGTCATTTGTTTGGTACTATTTTTATCCCTTTTTCCTATTTTACCCCATTAAAAGTACGACTTTCTAAAATCGCTTTATTTTACGAGTCTACGGAATTAGAGGGATGTACACACCGAATTTCATCATTCTAGCTGTTGTCGTTTAGTTGGTACTATTTTTATCCCCCTGTACCCATTGTATCCCTTGAAAGTACGAATTTGAAAATAACCTTTTATTTTTCGTGTCTACGCAGTCTGAGGAAGGTATACTCCGAATTTCATGACTCTAGCTTCGGTCATTTGTTTGGTACTATTTTATCCCCTTTTTCCTATTTTACCCCCTTAAAAGTACGACTTTCTAAAATCGATTTATTTTACGTGTCTACGCAATTAGAGGGATGTACACACCGAATTTCATCATTCTAGCTGTAGTCGTTTAGTTGGTACTATTTTTATCCCTCTGTACCCATTGTATCCCTTGAAAGTACGAATTTGGAAATAACCTCTTATTTTTCGTGTCTACGCAGTCAGAGGAAGGTATACTCCGAATTTCATGACACTAGCTTCTGTAATTTTTTTGGTACTATTTTTATCCCCTTTTTCCGTTTTAACTCCAAAATGTACGAATTTCGAAAAATACCTTTATTTTATGTGTCTACGCAATCAGAGGAATGTATACAACGAATTTCATTCTTTTAGGTGCAGCCGTTTGGTTGGTACCATTTTTATCCCTATACTCCCATTTTACCCCTTAAAAGTACGAATTTGAAAAAGTACTTTCATATTACTCAATGAGAGGAATGTACACACAAAATTTCGTGTTTCTAGCTGTTGTCGTTGTATATGTACCATTTTTATCCCTTTTGAATAATAACTCGAAAATGTTAGGGGTTATTATGGGTATTTTCAGCCCTTCTGAGGGAATCCCAATCGATCTACGACTATAAGACGCATTTATGGAAAATTTGGACGTCTTAGCTCCTTTCGTTTACATGCTAGAACGGACGTACGGACATGGCTAGATCGTCTTAGAATTTTGTGGCGATCAAGAATATATATTCTTTATAGGGTCTCATGTCGATATTTCAAGGTGTTACAAACGGAATGACAAAGTTAGTGTACCCCCATACTGGAGGTGGAGGGTATAAAACTGTAAGTTTGCTATATGACTTTGAAGAGGTAGCAGAAATGCGTTTAAAGTCAATTTTGGTCCATATACTTGCAAATCACTCAACTAACGAGGAAACGTTAGCTCGCTTGAGTCTGAAGACAATTTCTATCTTCAGCCTTTTGCTATATACATATATTATAAATAATGGCTTGTTATGGTGGCCAATTAATTAATCGCATGTCTGTGCATAGACTAAATTTGTATACGTTAACCCAGTTTTTGGTAGGCTGTCTCTGATGTTTGCATGCAGTGCCAATGACCCACTTGCCAGCACCATTTAAAGACATCTTTAGAAGTTTAAGGCAAAACGCACATCGTTTCTTTCCAGCATTCGCTGGTTAATTAAATAAACGTTTGGGTCTTTTTGGTAACACGCTTTTTCAACGAAAATTAGTCGCTACGAATTTTGTATGCCTTTTTTCTATTAATTTTTTAGGTTAAATAACAACAATTGACGTCTTTCGGATAATAATATTTGCTTTCACATTTAGGTTGTTGTTTACACAGAATCTCAGGCAAACAATCTCGCAAAAATCATTTTTCATTTTCCGTTTTTCTTGTAAAATTTTCCAAAATTCTGTGCACGTTTGCAGCTCTAAGATATGCATCATCAGCACTTGTTAAGATGACGACAACAGACCATAATGTTGTTGAAAAATGATTTACACCTCTGTGACATCCATACTCATTTGTCACATACTACAGACAATAAGAAAACAATTTTAAGTCTTTCTCGTTTTCCTTAGATGTACAAGTAAGTGCATACTACTCACGTAGTTTGCTTAGACTTGGCTGTCATACATCGTTGTTAAAATATTCACAACAAATGACAAAATCGTGTTATTTTCTATAATCTTCAAGGGAAGTGAAAAGTCAATGAAGTTAATCAAAGAACTTCGTTTGAGTCTTAAGCAATGGGAGATTTATATCTGTCATCTGGGCAAAAGTATGATATCCGAAGTCCGAAGATCTGACTATACTTTTGGAAAGAATGCCTCAAAATAACAAAAAATGAGCTGCATATTATCGATAACTCACTTTGTTATCGTGTTATCGGACGTAAAAAAATTAAAAATCTTAAGAAATGTGTTTTTGGTAAAATGAGGTCAAAATGGAAAAAAACGACAAACCAGCAATACGCTGGGAGGAGGGTGGAAGGTTTTTAATCTTAATCTGGCCAAAAATAAATTCATTTTAATTTTTCTAACTTTAATTCTGTACGATAGTCAATATTACACTTGAACCAAATGATATTACATTTGAAACTATAGGTGAAATAGAGATAATTGGCGTTTTTAGATTTTCATCCTGTTGCCCCTTTAAAGGACTAACAATTTCCAAAGGATACAATTTTTCAGTTTTATTGAATCCTTTATTATTTTTAATACCTATTCACACCCTACGACAGCCGTATAAATACCAAATCAAAGTAAGGAATATGTGCTAAAAACGCTTTAAACTGCAAGCTTATAAAGGGTGATTTTTAAATGTAATAGATTTAAAAGCTATAGGAAATTTTTTCAAAAAAACAAACACATAAAAATCAGAAAAATTCATGAAATCTTTATTTGAATCGATAGTACAGTCCATATAATTTAATGTTTGAAGATTATTTCATGCAAATGTTGACCTTGACTGCGCCTCAAATGGTCCATCCGCTTAGTCCAATTTTGGCATTTCCACGTTATTATGTGCTAAAAACGCTTTAAACTGCAAGCTTATAAAGGGTGATTTTTAAATGTAATAGATTTAAAAGCTATAGGAAAGTTTTCAAAAAAAAACACATAAAATTCAGAAAAATGCATGAAATCTTTATTTGAATCGATAGTACGGTCCATATAATTTAAAGTTTGAAGATTATTTCATGCAAATGTTGACCCTGAGTGCGCCTCAAATGGTCCATCCGCTTAGTCCAATTTTGTCATTTCCACGTTTTTGAATAACAGAGGCCCAATTGCTGCGAACGGCGACGAATCGGTAATTGATGATCATCATTAACACTGGCCGATACAGCTGCGATATTTCCTTCAGTTCGCACTCTACGTAAGCGTGTTGGTGGTTAATGTCCAACAATGTAAATTTGGTGCGAAATTTAGTCACAATAGCCCGAATAGCCGCTTTAGTGGGTCGATTAAACTGACCATAAAATGGAAGCGCACGATGAACTTTCTTAACAGAGCACGCATTTTGATAATAAAATTCAATAATTTGCAAGCGTTGTTCGTTTGTAAGACGATTCATGGTTAAATTACAGACCAAACTGAAGATGTTTGACAGTGAAACAAAACACGAAACGTGCGTCCGCTGTTTAAACCAGTGTTGCCAAAAAGATAATAGCTAAAAAAACACCCTTTATTTGTATTAGTGTTATATTAACAACCATTTAAAATTTTGTCTCTTGAAAAGCCAAGAAAACTAAGGGGTTAAGTTAAAATATATGTTAATGTTGAACTAATACAGATAGAAGCATGGTATTTGAAGTATTTTTAATAGATATTCTGCACTTTTTTTTTGAAACTAATGCGGTTATCATAGGGTTCGAACAAGTATATAAAATGATTTTTTTAACAATAGTGTCTATATACATGAAGTTCGTATCTTAAGTCTTTTGTTTTTGTTCTCTCACTCTAGAGAATGGGATATCCTCCCATCATATCATGTGGAAGAGAGAAAAATTGCAACGTATTGAAAGAGCGACGTAGAACCCTAAGTATGTTTGAACCATATCCGTTTATCGACTATCTATTTTGATTGAGCCAAACCCATCCTTCCGTCTGTCTGACAGGTGTATACGATAACTATCGATATAACTATCCCATTTAACATCCTCACAAATGGTCCATATTCCTAAATCAAATTAAAATCAATGCAACTTCCGCACGATTAATATGAATTAATTATATATTCAAATTTGATAACGTTTTTATACCCTCCACCTCACACTGCTCCCAAATCCATTTTTATGGCATAAAGTCCAAAAATAAATTGTATTTGGATGTCATTTTGCACATTTGCTAGACATAACATACTTAAAAAATGGAAACTAAAATTTGGCCAATCGAACCACGCCCACTACCACCTCCCATATAAACTCAATGTATAACCAACATAATTATTAGTACAAGGTGACCAAAAACAAAATTTTATGAAAGCTTAAAATAATGAAAATTATTTCGCTTTGACGAACAATGTTTTTCTAAACATTATTACAAAGGGAAAATGTAGCATAAAAATATTCTACTCGACACAGCTATTTAAATAATTATTTCAGGAAATAATACAAAATGTCTACATGTGTACATGACGTTATACCATTTTAAAGGTACTTGCAATACCTTTAAAATGAGATGTTGATGGGTCTCATACACAAATCTGATTCAGAGATATGATCAAATATATGTACTATGACTAATCGAAATTGTTCTAAAAGAAAGTGGCAATTGTAGGAGTTTATCGAAAAATCTCGTCAGCATTTTATATAAATTCTACCATAAACTACACACTCAGACGAACACTTTTACATTTACACTTTGAGTCAAGTTGAGTCCTACACATAAATTTTGGTCCACAACATTTGTTGTTATGCTCACTACGAATCACAAAATTACAACACTTGAGAAAACTGTCAAGACTGCAGTAATAACAAAATGTTAAATATAATTTTTCAACTACTTACGCTGGCCTTCATTTTCAATAATATAGTCACTTCATTATTTTCTTTTCACGCCTTAATTTTAAGTATTTGGTATAACTGGTTTAGACCCGAATTAATCCCACTTGTTTCAACGGCAAACTTTAAATGCCTCTCAGGCTTGCAGCGCTGCACCTAGTTTTCTCCAATATAATTTCTTGATAGCTTGGAGTGTTACCATTAAGAAACTATATACACATTTAACAATTTCCAATTTAAATTTTTTGAATTTCTGCCAAAAAATATGGACTTGGGACCATAGTGTACCTGCAGGATGGGGGTATACTAACTCTGTCATTCCGTTTGTAACGCCCTGAAATATCGACATGAGAGCCTATAAAGTATATTCTTGATTGAAATAAAATTCTAAGACGATCAAGCCATGTCCGTCCTAGCATCTAAACGAAAGGAGCTAGGACGTCCAAATTATCCATAAATGCGCTTTGTAGTCGTAGATCGGTTAGGATTTCAACTGGGCGAAATCGGTCCAAAAAAAAAAATATATCCCTCACAAGGAGCAAAATACCAATAATAGCCCCTAATATCCTAGAGTATTTAACCATATCATTTCAATATGTCTGCTTGTACTTACTTGATATTTGGTATACGCATTCCCCCTACAACAAAAACGTACATCATAAAGAGATTTTTATTCTTAGGGGGTGAAATGGGGCAAAAAGGGATAAAAATAATACATATTAAATGACAACAGCTAGAAACACGCAATTCGGTGTGTACATTACTCTAATCGAGTAGATACATAATTTTTGGTGGTAAACTGGGAATAGAGGGATAAAAATGGTACCAACCAAACGGCTGCACCTAGAATAATGAAATTCAGTGTATACGTTCCTGTGATCTTTTGATATTCGTACTTTTTGGGGATAAAATGAAAAAAGGGGATAAAAATAGTACCAACTAAATGTCGGCTGCTAGAGTCAATAAAATTCGGAGTATACATTCCTCTGCCTGCGTAGACATAAAAAATAAAAGGTTTTTTTCCAAAGGGATACAATGGGTACAGAGGGTTAAAAATAGTACCAACTAACCGACTACAAATCGGTGTGTACATCGCTCTAATTCGGTGTTTACATCCCTCTACTTGTGTAGACACATAAAATGAAGAGATTTTAGAAAGTCGTACTCTTAAGGGGCTAAAGTAGGAAAAAGGGTAAAGAGAAACTAGAATCATAGAATTCGGTGTATACATTCCTCTGACTGCATAGACACGCAAAATAAAAAGATTTTACGACAAAAATTGGTGGAATCATGAAGTTAGATTATTATGCACTATGTACGTGAGATAATGGATTTTCAAAATTTGTACTTTTCGAATTAAAATATATTGGAAATGCACCCAACTGTATCACCCACTATCTACCAATATTTATGGTATTTAAGCATTTTTGAAAATATCTATATATAAGAATATTTATTTTTCGATATACATATATATATATACATATCGATATACATATATTTATTTATAATTTTTTTTTTTCAATATTTATATTTATTATATTATATACTAGCAGTACCCGCTGCTACGCACGCGAAAAGGCCAGTTATTTGTTAATTTTATCCGTCTCTGTTTTTGGATAGTATTTATTTAATTTTCTTTTGGTGGATATAGATAAATCTAAAAGAGTAATTTGGAAACCTCCTATTAGCTAGCACTCACACACAGTCAAAGGAATGTGCTTGTCGATATGCACTATTTTAGCTAAACTACTTCATATGTATAATTTTTATAATTCTCTACCAAGTTTTGAACAAAATATTACAGCCATTTATATCCTCGATGTCATGTTTCTAGATTCAGCCAGCCAGTTTATAACTTTTTGCACTTCTTTCCCAAAAAGTGCACATTTTGAGAAATCACTGTAGGTAACATGTGTTTTTGCTTCCCCTAAAAATATGTACTTTATTTGGTAACACATTTATTCCTTGTTGTCCCGTATCCCCCTTTTAAGTACAAATTTTGAAATATCCATTTATGTTCCGCGTTTACGTAATTAAAGGATTGTACAGCATTTTTATTCCTTTTCTTCCCGCGCACCCCTTGAAAGTACAAATTTCGAAAAATCAAACTACTGCTCTTCTATATGGTCAGAGGAATTTACATACCAAATTTCTCGATTCTAGCTGTAATACTTTAGTTGGTACCATTTTTATCCCTTTTTGTCCCGCTCGCCCCCTAAAAATACACATTTCGAAAAATCCAATTTTACTTCGTTTCTATATGGTCAGAGGAATTTACATACCAAATTTCACGTTTCTAGCTGGAATACTTTAGTTAGTACCATTTTTATCCCGCTCTGGTCAGAGGAATTTACATACCAAATTTCACGTTTCTAGCTGGAATACTTTAGTTGGTACCATTTTTATCACTTTTTGTCCCGCTCGCCCCTTAAAAGTACAAATTTCGAAAAATCCCTAGTTGTAGCTCGTCTCCATGGTCATTGCAAGGAACTCACCGAATTTCATGTTTATAGCTACTGCCGTTTAGTTAGGACGAAGGTTCGGTGTTTATCCCTTTTTGGGTCATTTTACCCCCTAAAAGTACGAATTTCGTAAAACCGACGTCTACGTCATATTTGGGAACTACCCTGAAAATTTCATGATCCTGGCTTCAGCCGTTTGGTTTGGGGCTGGTCAATGATAAGTCAGTCAGTCAGTAACGCAACTCTTTTATATATATAAAGGGTGATTTTTTAAGAGCTTGATAACTTTAAAAAAAAAAACGCCTAAAATTTGCAAAATCTCATCGGTTCTTTATTTGAAACGTTAGATTGGTCCATGACATTTACTTTTTGAAGATAATTTCATTTAAATGTTGACCGCGGCTGCGTCTTAGGTGGTCCATTCGGAAAGTCCAATTTTGGGCAATTTTTCGAGCATTTCGGCCGGAATAGCCCGAATTTCTTCGGAAATGTTGTCTTCCAAAGCTGGAATAGTTGCTGGCTTATTTCTGTAGACTTTAGACTTGACGTAGCCCCACAAAAAATAGTCTAAAGGCGTCAAATCGCATGATCTTGGTGGCCAACTTACCGGTCCATTTCTTGAGATGAATTGTTCTCCGAAGTTTTCCCTCAAAATGGCCATAGAATCGCGAGCTGTGTGGCATGTAGCGCCATCTTGTTGAAACCACATGTCAACCAAGTTCAGTTCTTCCATTTTTGGCAACAAAAAGTTTGTTAGCATCGAACGATAGCGATCGCCATTCACCGTAACGTTGCGTCCAACAGCATCTTTGAAAAAATACGGTCCAATGATTCCACCAGCGTACAAACCACACCAAACAGTGCATTTTTCGGGATGCATGGGCTGTTCTTGAACGGCTTCTGGTTGCTCTTCACTCCAAATGCGGCAATTTTGTTTATTTACGTAGCCATTCAACCAGAAATGAGCCTCATCGCTGAACAAAATTTGTCGATAAAAAAGCGGATTTTCTGCCAACTTTTCTAGGGCCCATTCACTGAAAATTCGACGTTGTGGCAGATCGTTTGGCTTCAGTTCTTGCACGAGCTGTATTTTATACGGTTTTACACCAAGATCTTTGCGTAAAATCTTCCATGTGGTCGAATAACACAAACCCAATTGCTGCGAACGGCGACGAATCGACATTTCACGGTCTTCAGCAACACTCTCAGAAACAGACGCAATATTCTCTTCTGTACGCACTGTACGCATTCGTGTGGTTGGTTTAATGTCCAATAAAGTAAACTGAGTGCGAAACTTGGTCACAATCGCATTAATTGTTTGCTCACTTGGTCGATTATGTAGACCATAAATCGGACGTAAAGCGCGAAACACATTTCGAACCGAACACTGATTTTGGTAATAAAATTCAATGATTTGCAAGCGTTGCTCGTTAGTAAGTCTATTCATGATGAAATGTCAAAGCATACTGAGCATCTTTCTCTTTGACACCATGTCTGAAATCCCACGTGATCTGTCAAATACTAATGCATGAAAATCCTAACCTCAAAAAAATTTTAGTTAGATTAAAAAATATATTTTCCTGTAACTTCTTCGAAAGTCGAAATCATCTGTGGAATGTAATCCATGGTGGAGGGTATAAAAAGTTCGGCCCGGAACTTAACGCCGGTTTTACTAAAACTCCAATTTTCTACGAAGGTACCATAAATATTTGTACGCTCGTTTTGGACATATAAGTTCAATTATTAATCAGACTTATAGATTATTTTTTTACAAAAAAAAATATTATTTTCTTTATGCGTTATGTTAGCTATTAGAAAATATGACATCTTTAATTCAACATACAGGCGGGTGCAATCGGACCAATATATCGAAAATGAGAGTACAAATATTATGGGTACCTATGATGAAAATTTTAATTTTATTTAAAACTTAAAAAAATTTCCTTTGGCTTAGACACAATTTTTTTCTTTTTTTGTTGCATAGTGCTCAACTGCTCCCTTCTTATCATTGTGAATGTCCAATACATTTTTCTCGAATTAATATCTCTTTAAACCTTATGCATACTTTACCACATACTTAAATTTTCCTGTAGCTTTACTAGTTAAGCCTTAACAAAAAATATGATATTAGTCTAATTAAAAGAATAGGTGACATTGCAAAAATACTGGACAGTACTTTTTGGATCTTACACATGTTTTCCATTTAGTGATATTTTTTCTTTTTAAAGGAAGAAGTTTTGGAGATAAAATGTATTTATATTAAATGTATAAAACTATTCGTCTTTCAATATAATTTCAAATAAATAGAAAACATCCGTTTATTATAAATATCCACTTTTCCACGTATGTGCAATTCTGTTGTCAAAGGACAATTTACAATTTTCAGCAACAGCATCCACCAGAGAAACATTAACATGGTGTTCAGTATGTACGTATATATCGAAAGTGTATCATGGTCTTAAAATATGTAAAAGACACAACGTCACATATAAGTGTTTTTTATGTCCCAAGTTAAGATGCTATTCACGTACGCACGAAAATAGACATCGCCACTAAGCCATTTCGAATGGAGGGACAATCTCTTGACAGCCTCTTACTCTGTTGCGCTCCACACTTTGTTACACATTCGTTTTTTGTTGTTCTTTTTTTGTGTCGAAGTAATATTTTGTAAGCACTTACTTAAAAAAGTCTACTTTTACGCGACAAAAATCTTAAGTATATTCAGCAAGTGTTACAGATTTATCTTGTCTGTCTACATGCATGAATGGAGCTCCACTCCGCCAATGGGGACTGTTGGCGTTTTGGTTCTCTGCCGTTTGCCATTCGCTTGGTTTTAGTGCAGCATTAAGAGGCAATTAGTCATAAGTGACTGTGTGACTATGGGTTTTACGATGTTTTAAGGCTGGTGCTTTGGTTTAATGTATTTTCCTGAGATCTCGTATGTGGTTGGTTAAATTTTCAGTTTTAAGGCAGGAGACTTTGTTAGACCTTTCATGTATGTTTCAGTTGTTGGCTCATATCACTTTGTTGAATATTTGAAGTCAATTTTCATTTACAAATTTTCATAAAAAGTAATAATTTTCACCATGCCATTTGAAAATAAATTTGCATTCTATTAAATATAGATGCAAAATGGTCTTGAGCCAGGATAATATCCCAGTTCAAATCAAATATTGATTGCAGACCAAAAAATACAAACGAAAAAACTAAAAAAAAAGTAAAAACTGCGTTAAGTTCGGCCGGGCCGAACTTTATATACCCTCCACCATGGATTGCATTCCACAGAGGTTGTCGGTTTTCGTAGAAGTGCAGTAATATTACAGGAAAATATTTTTTTTAATACAGCCAAACCAAAACCAATACGAATATTGAAAAATTAATTTTATAAATAAATATAATATTTTAATTATTTCAAACCACGCTTATAAGGTAATGCTACCAATATCAATTTATATTTTCAAAAATATTTTCAAAGCCATAAATATTGGTAGATAGTGTTGGTTGTATTTCCATTCTATTTGAATTCCAAAAGTACAAATTTTGAAAATCCATTATCAGACGTACATAGTGCAAAATAACCTAACTTCATGATTCAACCAATTTTTGCCGTAAAAGAAAAAGTACGATTTTGGAAAAAAACTTTTTATTTTGCGTGTATATGCAGTCAGAGGAATGTATACACCGAAATCCATGATTCCAGCTGCGCCCATTTGGTTGGTACCATTTTTACCCCCTTGACGATTCTACGCAATTAGAATTTTATCATTCTAGCTGTAGTCGTTTAGTTGGTACTATTTTTATCCCACTGTACCATTGTATCCCTTGAAAGTACTAATTTCGAAAAATTCGTCTATTTTCCGTGTCTACGCAGTGAGAGGAATGTATACTCCGAATTTCATGATTCTAGCTGCGGTCATTTGATTGGTACTATTTTTATCCCCTTTTTTCATTTTAGCCCCAAAAAGTACGAATTTCGAAAAATCAGCTTATTTTCCGATCCTACACACTCAGAGGAATGTATACTCCGAATTTCATGACTCTAGCTGCGGTCATTAGATTGGAACTATTTTTATCCCCTTTTTTTATTTTAACCCCAAAAAGTACGAATTTCGAAAAATTAGTTTATTTTCCGTGTCTACATACTCAGAGGAATGTATACTCCGAATTTCATGACTCTAGCTGCGGTCATTTGATTGGTACTATTTTTATCCCCTTTTTTCATTTTAACCCCAAAAAGTACGAATTTTGAAAAATCCGTGTATTTTACTTATCTATGCAATCAGAGGAATGTATACACCTAATTTCATTATTCTAGGTACAGCCGTTTGGTTGGTACCATTTTTATCCCTCTATTCTTATTTTACCCCTTAAAAGTACGAATTTGGAAAAAATACTTTTATATTATGTATCTACTCAATTAGAGGAATGTACACACCGAATTTCGTGTTTCTAGCTGTTGTCGTTTAATATGTACCATTTTTATCCCTTTGTTGCCCCATTTCAGCCCCCACAAATAAGAATCACTTTATGGTGCACGTTTTTGCTATAAGGGGAATGCGCATACCAAATATCAAGCAAATATAAACAGACATATTCAAAAAACATGCTTAAATACGCTAAAATATTAGGGATTATTATGGGTATTTTTAGTCCTTGTGAGGGAAAAATGTTTCCCTTTGGGCCGATTTTGCCCAATTTCAATCCCAACCGATCTACGACTATAAGACGCAGTTGCGGAAAATTTGAACGTTCTAGCACCTTTCGTTTAGATGCTAGCGTGCTTTCAACAGACGGACGGACGGACATGGCTAGATCGTCTTAGAATTTTATGACGATCAAGAATATATATACTTTATAGGGTCTCAGGTCGATATTTCAAGGTGTTACAAACGGAATGACAAAGTTAGTATAGCCCCATCCTGGAGGTGGAGGGTATAAAAAATCTATTTCCATTTGGAATTTGTTTGCCTCCTTTTCGTCTGCTTTTTAAGTTAAATTTAATAAATACAATGTTTGTGTCTTAAGTCTTTCGATGCCATAGTTCAATCTGTACATCAAACGGAATTGCCTATTCACTTTGCATTTAATCTCAATCACAGAATCTCTTCTACGTCTACATTGTGAGTTGCAGAAATCTCAACTCAAGAACAAAACAAACAAATCGAAAAGGTGGCTGGACGCTGGTTGTTGCAGACTCAAAAGAGGCTCTCAAGCGAAACCACCTTACATAACTAATTGTGTTTGTTTTTGATCACGCAACAGATACAGATGGACACGGGAAGAAAATCCAACCACACAAATCCATTCAAATGCGAAGGAACAAACAAACAGACACAGAGTATGTGTGCAATCATTAGATTTCCAGGCAACAGATAAATGTGTCCACACTCTTTGGAAAAAAACAACAACAAAACAAAACATCACTCAAGTCATCAGCGTTTTTCTGTAGCTCATCCTCGTCAGTTCTCTAATGACATGATGGGCACTTGAAGTCGGAAAATAATACGAATGTAACAGTCAACCAAGATCGGGAAAATGTTAACAGACAACAAATGTTTGACAGACAGACAACATGCCCCTCAATAATGCATTATTTTGCATTCATCTTTATTCCAATTTCTCCTCCCTCACCATTTAGCGTTTTTCTCTCTCTCTACACTATCAAGATAGTTTAACATTGTATTTGATCTTGTTTTGCAGATATCGTTGAATGTGCTGGTGGCCCACGCAAGAACGGAGGCACTTGTATTTATTTAATCGGTTGTTGCCATTGTGAGTGTCCAGCTGACTGAAAAGACGACGTATTTCAAATGGAATGTGAATCATATCCTTCCCCAGCGCACCTGAATAACCGTTCAAACACTTCATCACCATATCTGAGATCACTGCTTTGATTGCCGAATCAACATAAGCATCGGCTGAACTTAAAGCCTCCTTAATGGGTATGGTATGGTACGTGTCCTGATCATTTGCATGCGTTTGCCTCGTTGATTGTGGTAGTAAAACGTGTGTAAAAAATGTATATGCGTAGGCCAATGTAAGAATGGTGCCGCTTGTATAGATTTGGTGAATGATTTTCATTGCGCATGCGTCACAAGATTTACTTGTATGAACGTGTAGAAGAAGCATCGATTTCAATTAGGGTTTGCATCCCGGGATTTCCCGCGGGAAAATTCCCGGGAATTCGCACATTTTTCATTTCCCGTATCCCGGGAAATTCGTACGGGAATCCCGCGGGAATTCAGTAGAAAATTTTACATATTTCTTCGCATATTTTTGTCCATCATTTCCACAATAAAATTAAAAATGTTGTATAAAAATTTAGATCACATAGCTTTTAATCAGGTATGTCTAATATTGTAGTTGGATGACAAAATATTTTTAGGCTGCGTTCGGATGTAGACTCAAAATCAACTTTTTCGGATTTTTCCTGTCAAGCTCCATATGAAAAAAATTAAAATCTGGGAAATATAGATTTTGCGTGTGTATCCGAACGCCAAAAATAAAGAATTTAAAGTTTTCGAAGAACAAACATTTCATTTAATGCTCTACTTACTATTAATGTGAACGATCGTTCTCCGCCGTGTCCACATTATTCAATAGAATAAGAAATATCTGATCTTTAATTAATTTAGAAACTGAAAAGATGTTTGAATTGATTTCACATTGCGCTTTATTATATGTGAATGTTTCATTGTAAAAAATAAGCCTAACTCATGGTAAACAGTATGTTGACGATTTCCCGTGCTGTCCCGGGATAACGGGAAATTGAAAAAATAATTCCCGTTTCCCGGGAAATAAAAAGTACGGGAAAATGCAAACCCTAATTGCAATATATATATTGCAATATATATTGCAATAGACAGTCCATATTACACTTGAACCATAGGTGAAATGGAGTTAATTGGCTTTTTTTAGTTTTTCATGGCCCCTTAAAAGAACTACAAAGCTACAAAGGATATAAAATTTTCAAAAATTATTTTGAATACTAAGATAATTTTCACTGAAAATACTTTAAATTGCAAGCTTCCATCTGTATTAGTTTAGCATTAACAACATTTTCAAGTTTTCTCTCTTAAAAAGTAGAATATGAATAAAGTACATAAACTAAATAAATTAATACAGATATAATCATGATATAAGGGACATTGAGCCAAACTATAACATCAAAAATTTAAATAATAAGGTCAACTATCAACATTTTAAATTTGAATTAATTTTAATTTGATACTAATACCGTTATCATAGGGCGCGAATAAGTATTTAAAATGATTTTTGAAAAATTGTGTCCTTGTGAAATTTGTGGTCCTGTGATGAGGAAATGAAAAAAGTTTTGAAAATGGATTTTTTGGGATATATTTAAGGAGCTATGACGGTTTTAAGTTTAGAAAATTGAATTTTTGAATATAGTGATTATTGTCCTTTTTGGCCTAGGGACTATATTTAAAGAGCTATGACTGTTTTAAGTTTTGAAGTGATCACAGATTATTGCCCTTTTTGGCCTAGGGGCTATATTTAAGGAGCTATGGCTGGTTTAAGTTTTTAAAATTGAATTTCTGAATATAGTGATCACAGATTATTGTCCTTATTGCCCTAGGGGCTATATTTAAAAAGCTATGACGGTTTTAAATATTGGAAATTGAATTTTTGAATATAGTGATCATAGATTATTATCCTTTTTGGTCTAGGGGCTATATTTAAGGAGCTATGACGGTTATAAGTTTTGAAAATGAATTTTTGAATATAGTGATCATAGATTATTGTACTTTTTGGCATAGGGGCTATATTTAAGGAGCTATGGCGGGTTTAAGTTTTAAAATTGAATTTTTGAATATAGTGATCACAGATTATTACCCTTTTTGGCCTTGGGGTTATATTTAAGGAGCTATGGCGGGTTTAAGTTTTGAAAATTGAATTTGTGAATATAGTGATAACAGATTATTGTACTTGTTGGCATAGGGGCTATATTTAAGGAGCTATGATGGTTTTAAGTTTTGAAAATGAATGCTAATTTTTGGACAGTTTTGACTAAATAATTTTGATGGCCCATTTATGATGTAAGCACTGAATTAATTTAATATTTTTTTTGGGGAAAAAACCCAAAAATACCTGCGGTATTTATACTACATCCCAAATTTATAAAAGTGAGCTGATCCTACTAAGGAGATCCTACATTTATTGTATAAACTTCGTTGTTGTCTTTTCGATTGCTTTGGGGTCCAGTATATGATTGTTTTCAATTTGTATCTTTTAAAATAATTTGTATTTATTTTCTAAATTATGTGTTTGTTTGTGACTGGTGAACAGGTCGTGATTGCCACACTGATAGCGATGAATGTGCTAATTTACCGTGTCGTAATGTTGGCGAACATTTGGACATGCTTGACAAATTCAATTGCATTTGTCCACTGGGATAGTCGAATATTTTTTACGTTCACAAAACAATATTTATGTTTAACAAATTGTTAATATTTAATTTTGTTACTGCTACTATTTTTGTCTTCGGATTATTAATTTAACGAGATTTTAATTTATAATCACAATGTTAATAAAACACTGTTATTTTTATTTATTTTGTAATGAAATTAATTGACACCACAGCCTGAAATTCAAAATGGCGAAACCCACATTTTCATAAGTTTTTAGGAGAAGCAAAAAACTTGCAATTGCAATGTTCGTATTGTGTAAGTAATTCCTATATTTTTGGAGGAATATGCCTAAGACTTTCAGTAACATGCAAGTTTAAAAATATATAAAGATATTAATTTAGTTATTAGAGTCAAAATATCTTCACTTTATGAGAGAACATATTTAAGGTTTTCATTGCAAAATCTTTATTTCCTGGCTCAGAATTCTAAAATTTTATCATTGTGTATTTTGGTCAAATCTGCTGAAACCAATGCAAAACTCGAAGTGTGGAAGTTCTCTGAATGCCTGTTTCTAGTTGAACAGTACAACCAAAAGTACTTTGAGAGCCACGTGCAGTTTTTTGCACTTAATACGATTTATATAATTTGTCAATTACACTATTACAGCTTTAAAACACATGGGATCTCAATGACATTTTGTAGATCATGTTATATTTCAACTAAGAATTCCTACTGTGAAAGTGATCTATAAGGGCCCAATTTTTAATGTAGCACCCTTACAAACGGTACCCAATTTGTATACTCTCCACCTCCAGGATGGGGGTATACTAACTTTGTCATTCCGTCATATATATTCTTGATCGTCATAAAATTCTAAGACGATCTAGCCATGTCCGTCCGTCTGTTGAAAGCACGCTAGCATCTAAAAGAAAGGAGCTAGGACGTCCAAATTTTCCATAAATGCGTCTTCGTAGATCGGTTGGGATTGAAACTTGCCGAAATCGACCTAAAGGGAAAATTTTTTCCCTCACAAGGACTAAAAATACCCATAAAATCCCCTAATATTTTACAGTATTTAAGAATATTTTTTCAATATGTCTGCTTGTACTTACTTGATATTGGGTATGCGCATTCTCCCTATAACAGAAACGTGCACCATAAAGTGATTTTTATTTGTAGGGGGTGAAATAGGGCAAAAAGGGATAAAAATGTTACATATTAAAGGACAACAGCTGGAAACACGAAATTCGGTGTGTACATTCCTCTAATTGACTAGATACATAATATAAAAATAGTTCTTCCAAATTCGTACTTTTAAGGGCTAAAATGGGAATGAAGGGATAAAAATGGTACCAACCAAACGGCTGCACCTAGAATAATGAAATTCGGTGTATATATTCCTCTGATTGCGTAGACACGTAAAATAAGGGGATTTTTCGAAATTCGTACTTTTTAAGGTTAACAAGGAAAA
Organism: Polietes domitor; assembly: GCA_947397865.1. Lineage (NCBI taxonomy): Eukaryota > Metazoa > Arthropoda > Insecta > Diptera > Muscidae > Polietes > Polietes domitor. The sequence goes on along the minus strand of OX377618.1, from coordinate 240,241,429 downwards.
AGGGGAAAAAATAGTACCAGGATCATGAAATTCTGAGTATACACTCCCCTGACTGCGTAGACACGAAAAATTAAAGATTTTTTCCCAATTAGTTCTTTCAAGGGATACAATTGGAACAGAGGGATGAAATTGGTACCAACTAAACGACTACAGCTAGAATGATGAAATTCGGTGTGTACGTCCCTCTAATTGCGTAGACTCATAAAATAAAGAGATTTGAGAAAGTCGTACTCTTAAGGGGGTAAAATAGAAAAAAGGGATAAAAATGGTACCAACCAAATGACCGCAATTAGAATCATGGAGTTCGGAGCATATACTGCATAGACAAGCAAAATAAAAAGACTTGCCGTGCTGTTTAATTTTACTGTATAAATTGGTTAAATCATGAGTTTGGTTATTTGCACTATGTGCGTGAGATAATGGATTTTTTTTGGAAATATAATCCACTGTAGCACCCACTTTCTACCAATATTTATGGTAATTACGTTTTTTTTTTTGAAAATATAAATATAAGAATATTTAGGGTTTGAATTGACTTGAAGTATTATTTCGATATAGTGTAAACGTGGAATAATAAAAATATTATATTTATTTATAAAATTATTTTTCCAGACCTGTATTTACTTTCATTAAAACCTTCATATTAACATGAATCATGTAAGTGGACCATTATATTGACTCCGCTCATATGTGTTGATAATACACAGGTTTCAACTTATTACAGCCAATCTTGATGATTGTTATATTTTTGGGATCACACCTATTTTGTTTGTGTATGGGCCCATCATATGTATGAGTAACAAATGCGAAAGATTTTCATCAGTATGACCATATTCGTTAAATTTGACTAAATATTTTAATATATATGAACTCCATAAAATCGTCCCATAAGCAACCTAGGTTAAGTAATCAAAACCTGGTATATATGCAGGGAGTGGTGCAGGTGCTTTCCTTACTTGTTTTTCCTGAGCAGACCCAAAAATATTTCTCTTGATACGTGAAAGATAGCCGCGCCGAAATGAAGTTTTTATTTAAAAACCCCAAAATTATTTGGACCTGGCTTCAAATGGCGTCTTTATAATTAAACTACTTTAGAAAAAGTTATTTGAGTTTTATGGCTGACTGAGAAGTGATTAAATAATAGAAATCAGTCCTATACAAAAAACAGTAGCTAGTTGTGAAATATATCGCGTCTCATATTTTTCAAAATTTTCGAATTGATGAAGTCTATAGAAAATTTATATCACAAAACATTAATTCTCATTTTAAACTGGTATTACGATTTTCACTTTAAGTCCTTTGTTCTTTTGTAAATAAAAATCAAGCGCATTATTTCCCAAGCTTATGGCCAATATCATTAATTTATGCATCAATTTTAAAATTCCCACCAAACCTCAGTAATAAGCTTCTGTTCTCCTTCCATCGCTCGAGTACTGTCACCAAAATTAAGACATAAAGTTCGTTTCTTAAGTCTTTTGTTTCATTTGCATATTCCCACAGGTTTCGATGATATCTCTACATATGTACATACACACAAACATGTACACATGTATTTAGTCTTCACAAAACTATTAACCTCCATAGCATTGTTACACTTTAAATCGGCTTTGTCTTCATTTTAACTATAAATTGCCTTTTAAATAGTGAACAATTCGACACCTTTTTACACCCGAAAAAATAAACACAAACAAATTCCACAGTAATGAAAGAAGATTTACTACTTTTGTTTGTGATCCATTTGTTATCGCCCATTTAATATTCTTAGCACATCTTGGGTGACACATTCATCTCATTTAGGGAATAATTAAACGAACAGTACAATTGCGAGAGAGTAACACTTCGTGCAACCAATAAATTTTCGAGGAAAATATAAAGAATAATAAAAAGGCATTGTAATATATGTACATACATAAATTCTATGTGGGAATTGATGCAAAGCAAAGGGAAATGCCCATCACACGTATGTAAATTAACTGTATCAATTCGCATACGTGTGATGAGCCGTTTGGTCTGGACGCTGATCAATGAGTCAGTCAGTCCATGAATCTGGTTTTTTGTAATGTAAAAACACAATGGGCTACTTCTAGCGAAAAAAATCAGAAAGAGATTAGTTCATAAAAATAAATATATGATTTTTTATTTTTTGCCTAGAAAAAAATATTGTTCTTAAAAATATTTTTTATAAATCCATAAGAAATACTTTTCAAACGCATCTTGACGCTGTTTTATATCGCAAAATACATTGTCCAATTACTAAAATTTTTGTTTATGCATTATTTTAGGTAAATGCAGCTCGGAACGAGGGTACCCGGTTAATTAGCATGGAAATTTCCGATATGAATAGAAATACGACCTGTAAATTGTTATCGGATAAATTATTGTAACTGATTGAAATATGTAACTCTTTGACATGCAGTGACATCATAACGTTCCCAGAGATAACTAAATCAATGAAAAGTATTTAATACAGTACTAAAGTGTGTGAATAAATATAAATTAAATTTATAACATAGTAAATGTGACAAAAGTGTTTTATTTCATAATATAGGGTTTTCCAACAAGAGGTGTTATTTTGGTATTTAAAGAAAAATACCATTTTTTTTAAATAAACGATCGGATGTTTATTTCATAATAAAGAGGAAAGTATGCCGTCAATAATGAAAAACAACATCAGCCAAATGACCACCACGACCACGCTTACAGGACCATATCCTTTTCATGAAATTTTCCATAACCAAATCGCAAAGTGGCTGCCCTATGTCCTCGATAGCCTCACGAATTCTATCTTTGAGGTCTTGAATCGACGCTGGGTTGTTGGCGTAGACCTTATCTTTCACGTGGCCCTAAAGGAAGAAGTCGCAAGGTGTTAAATCACAATATCTCGGTGGCCAATTGTGATCACCTCTTCGAAAGATAACACGGGCCGGCAACTTTTCCCGTAAAAGAGCAATGGTTTCGTTGCTTGTGTGACACGTAGCGCCACGTCTTGTTGAAAGTAAACGTTGTCCAGATCAATACCATCCAACTCCGACAATAAAAAATGATTAATCATCTCTCGATAGCGCAATTCATTCACCGTAACTGTTGATCCAACCTCATTTTCGAAAAAGTAAGGTCCAATGACCCCGCCGGACCATAAACCGGACCAAACAGTCACACGATGAGGATGGAGAGGCTTCTCAACAATAACTCTTGGGTTTTCCGAGCCCCAGATGCGACAATTTTGCTTGTTGACGTAGCCACCGAGGTGGAAATGGGTCTCATCAGTCAAGATGATTTTTCGATGGAATTCCGGATCATTTTCATTCATGAATTTTAATAATTTCAGTGCGTGTATCGTTCCAATTTTAGTGATGGCGTAGTTTCTACTTGTCAAATGTCAAAGAATAAAAGCTTCAAAAGTGAGAGCTACCGAAATACCGGGTGATTCAAAATAACACATCTTGTTGTTACATACATATAATTCCACAATTACAGATCTGTGATCACCAAACATCAAGTAAAGGTTATGTATAATGTAACCTTTTGAATCAGACCTTGAATCCAATCTTCCCAATCACGGATGCCACCAATCTCTCTCATTCATATTCATTCTCCCATTGATAAAAGGCAGTTGATGGATGAAACACTTGACCAGGATTTCCAGTCCATAACCGAATTGGGTCGAGTAAACAGATTAGATTTTAATGGACATAAGACTCAGAGCTCCTTGTTGTCTCACAAGCGATTCAGAATACTTACTTTATTTCCGGAATGTGTTACACTAGTTTATCGAATATAACCTTTAATACAAACAGGATATGTATCGATTGTGTCGAAGTTGATTGTAATGACTTTTTGTTAAATTACATATGTGAGAAAATCGGAATAAAAACTACAAAGCGTTGTAAAGCATAAGTTTGAGAAAACCACATACATCTGGTGCTGAGCCAAACCCTTCAGCAATGGCGGCTGTCTTCAATAGTTTGATTTGCAGATGATGATTGTGTGCAATTGACAACGTTCGTTTCTTAAGTCTTTTGTTTTACACGAGAATATTTAGCATTTTAAATAAGTCGATTGCTTTATTTGGACTCTACGAATCGAAAATCGCCTAAACATATATCCCAACTAAGTTGTAATAAATTACAATGATTGTACAAATTAGATAACACAACACAAATCGCTGCCAAATCGTAAATAAACTTGTTGACGTTCGTACTGCGTTTGCATAAAATTGCAATAAAACCAACAGCAATTTTATTAGAACTGAAAACTGGCAAAAATGCTCAAAAATATAAACGCACAAACAAAGGAAGAGAGAGAGAGAGACACGATGTGTATCTTTAAATGTTTCTGAAATTGCCACTGTCCCTTTGAAAAGTACACCTTCTAGTCTAGGAACCAGATGTTGAAGTAACATAGAGCTGGCTTGCCGGCTACACTGCTATCAATATTTATTACTACAACATCATACCGAGTAGTGATAGTTGCAATCACATAAAATTAGATACAAACACAATTGTTGTCATTTCTTTTCCGAACAACATATGCATGTAGATGCAACAGCCTATCAGAAAGCGGTATAGAATGAATTCCTTGAATGCGAGGTGCTTAAATTAAGTTGAGAAAAATTTAGAATTTGATAAAAAAGAATTTGAATAAAAAGTTTCGCATCTACAAACGAATATACAGAGTGATATGAGGTATATTATCAGCGGCAAAAACTCCCAAATTCCATGCGCCCAAATCAACTTTACTGATTGAATTTTGCAAAGAACATTCCTGTTAAACATATTCTAAAATATTTTGCCAATATCGCTGTTAATTTTGGCTGTGGAAGCATTTAAAGTTCATAAATTTTAAAGTAGTTGCAAATTTCAACACAACAGAGGATATTTTATTGGGATGTATCTCGGAAACCATGCATCGTTTAGTTCGTAGAAAATATAAGCTCTTGAGGTGTTCTTTTGCCAAAAAAGTGTAATTACGTTGCTTTCCTTTTCAGACAGAGCTTTACCTGAAGGTTGTATTTATTCAATATTGGCAATTTTCTACAGTATAAAACTATATCCGCGAAGCCGACCGATGACTCGGCATTTAGAAATATTGTTAAACTATTGTCCAAAAATGAAGCAATACTTTCTTCGTTGTTCTCTGTTAATGTATTTAGGAAAATTTATTTAAAGTATACTTTAGGGGTGTACGATTTTATGGCATGTGAGCGCATGTAAATATTGGGCCGATATTAATCTTAAGTATCTGAGTATGAAGCTATAAAAGCCGTGTGTCATCGATTAAAAAATAAAATAATTTGAACTGGGGTACTGTCCTGACTCAAGACCATTTTGCATCTATATTTAATACAATGTTCGTTATTGTCTCGTATATTCCGCCTGGAAGTCAATATTATTTGTTTGATGCCCATGTCCAAAATATCTCCAAACTCGTCCCAGGAGATTTAATTTTAAGTAACGTCACCTGGTCAGTTCTTCCTAATTCAATTGGTATGTATCCGGGTAATGTAAATTCGGTTCCGGAGATTAAATTTATTGATACAATGCTTAGTTTATCTCTTGTGCAAATTAACAATTTCTATAACTCGCTTGGCAGATTACTTGATCTGGTATTTGTCTGAAAGAATATTAAATTCGCCATTTTTAATTGTGATGATCCATTTTATACGTCTGATATGCATCATGTGCCGATTATTATAAATATTGAATTATATTCATTTCCTAGTTTGGTCAGCGCTGATATTGAGCGATTTGATTATAATGCTTGCGACTTTATTTTAATTAATCAATTTATATCTAATGTTGATATGTTGATATGTTTAAAGAAAAATCAATTCATGATTATTATTCTACTTTTACTAACATAATAATAGATATTATGTTCGCTAATATACCTCTTTTAAAGCCAAAAAAAAAGTATAAACTCCCCTGGTACACTCCTGGCCTAAAAAAAACTGAAGAATTTGAGAAATAAATTCTATAAAATCGCTAAATCCACAAATTCAGTGTACAGTAAAAGAATACATGAACATTATTCTAGAGAATTTTCATTTTTGAACAAATTTCTTTATAAGCAGTAAGCTTTGAAAATAAGATTAGTTGTAATCCTAAGGCATTTTGGAGTTGGAATCTAAAAAGAGAAGCAGTGATTTCCATTCTTCCATGTTTTTTGGTGATGAGCGGGTTGTTTAGCTCAAGACCAAGCTAATTTATTTGCTAATTTCTTTAGTTCCAATTTTGAATCGGGTTCACAATTGATGGATTTCGCTCTTTTGGACTTTATTACTGCAGTCTCAGATTTAGCTTTTTTAATATTTCTGAGAGTGCTATTAGATCTAGTTTATCTGATATTAATGAATCTACAAGGTTAGATACTGATGGTATTTCAGCTTTATTTCTAAAAAAATGTTCATCTTCTGTCAGCTTCCCATTGCAGTATATCAGTATACTGTATACAGTATTCTTAAAATATTGGCTTCTTTTTAGATTGCTGAAAAATTGCCGCTATTACTACAATTCATAAATCTGGTCCTAAGGGGAACATTTGCAATTATAGTGCAATTTCTAAATTAGCCAATGTTGCCAAGTTATTTGAACACTTGGTCTATGATAAGTTATTCTCTTTTGCTTGCAAATTTTTATCTGAATCTCAACATGGATTTATGAAAAATCGTTCAACGACATCTAATCTATTAGTTTTTACTAATTACTGTATTAATAGCATTGAATTGGGTCACCAAGTTACTTCAATTTTTGTAAAGCGTTTGACAAGGTTCCCCATAATATACTTCTCTTGAAGTTAGCTAAAATTGGGTTTCCACCTGCCCTGGTCAAGTGGTTTAGGTCATATTTAAGTGAAAGACGTTGTTTTGTGGCTATTGATAATGCGATCTCGGATATATATCTAGTCACGTCGGGTATTTCTTAAGGGAGTATTTTGGGTCCCCTTCTTTTTAACATTTTTATTAATGCTATAAGTTTTTGCTTCAAGTATTCTAATTATCTAATTTATGAGGATGACATTAAACTGTTTTCTAAAATTTCTCTTCCTCTTGATTCTATCGAAATTCAGGAAGATATTAATCGCTTGGTGGCTTGGTCTGAATTGAATCATTTACCATTAAACTTTGCGAAATGTCTTCATCTCCCGTTTGGTAGGCGTACGAATTTGCTAAATACATATAATAAATAAATACAATAAATCATGTTGTGCAAAAGGTTAGTAGTATCTTAGACTTAGGAGTTGTTTTCGATTCTAAATTGGATTTCCATTTGCATGTTGATTTCATAATGCCTAAAGCTTATACTGTGCTTGCGTTTATAAGAAGAAATAGTAAAGAATTCTATAATCCCTATACTCGTAAATTGTTGTATACAACATTTGTCAGGTCTAAATTAGAATATGGTTCTATGGTATGGAACCCGTGTTTTGATATTTACTATAATCCCATTGAGAGGTTACAGAAAAAATTTATTAAATTTGCTTTAGTTTCTGTGCCATTTGCCCGTACCGACGTCTGAAGCTATGTGTCGACTAATTCATTTGGAGTCTTTATCAAGTCGTAGATCAAAGAGCTCAATTTTATTTCTGTATAAACTAATTTGTGGTCTTATCGATTGTCCTTTTTTGCTTAGTCTTATTTGTTTTAATGTTCCATCTAGAAGTCTAAGGCATAATGCATTTTTTAATATTCCTTTTCATAGAACTAAATATGCTTCTTTTGAGCCTATTATGAGGTCCATGAAGGAATATAATAACTTAATAATTAAGCATGATATAGATTTGTCATATACTTTATATATATTTAAGGAAACTCTAGATTTAATTTACTTTTAAGTTTGGCTTGTCTGTAAGGATTGTACTCCATAGGCATATGAATGAATAAATAAATAAATAAATTTATTTACAAATGGCATGGTGACATCAATATTAATCTTAAGTATCTGAGTATGAAGCTATTGTAGACATGTGTCATCGATTAAAAAATAAAATAATTTGATCTGGGATATTGTCCTTGCTCAAGACCATTTTGCATCTATATTTAATAGAATGCAAATTTATTTACAAATGGCATGGTGACATTTATTACTTGGCTGCAGACTACCACGATCATGATTTCGACCATGTCAAAAGTCTTTTCAAGTGGCTTCGCAGCGACTTTTCAACATCAATCCCGTCCTCTATATATGATTCTCACAAACGAACGAGAAGCACAACAACTAAATAAATTTGCATTCTATTAAATATAGATGTAAAATGGTCTTGAGCCAGGACAATATCCCACTTCAAATCAAATATTGATTACAGACCAAAAAAATACAAACGAAAAAACTAAAATAAAATAATTTTTATAACAAATTTCGAAAATCGTAAAAGACCAAAAATTTTATGTGGGCGTTGAGCGTGGCACTGACAATTTCCATTTAATTGTGGACTCAAATTAAATCACTGGTAATGATTTGTATTCACATATTTATTTAAATGAGAAATTTATGACGTTTTTTATTTTAACTGACATGGGAGGTGGACGTGGTTGTAGACGGATTTAAACAAAAAATTGTTTTTGATCTTTTTCAAGGTTCCTTCTAATTTTTGCCGCAGCTTGTATGAAAATATATTCAGATATTCTCAAAAATATTTTGTTAAATTTTTGAGTAGCCCAGTTTTTTGGAAAATCATGGCCAGTAATCGTGAGTTGCTTTTGAGTTAGGCTAAGACCATCGTTTTGCGCGGATACCTTAAGACTAATATCTCCATAACCATTCGTTAGCCAGAAAAAAAGCGGATGAAGCGACAAGAATTACATTGTATTCCAAAAATAATGATAGCACCGTGCAACAATACTTTGTACTCAGTTTTTCATTTGGTGATCCTTTCTTCTTTTTACAGGGCTTTTAATTTCCAAGGGATATAGATGTTTTAAAAATTTATTTTCGTATTTTCCCGAGCCCTATAAAATTTTATAAAGCCCTATGGGTATCAAATGAAAGAGAAGAATATCTGCTAAAAATACTTTAAGTATTATGCTTCTAACTGTATTAGTTTAGTATAAACAACAATTTCAATTTTCGCCTTATTTATTTAATTTATTCACCTTTTACTATTTAAGGAAGAAAACATGAAATGTTTGTTGATGCTAACCAAATACAGATAGAGGCATGTAATTTTTAGTATTTTTAACAGGCATTCATATCTTTCATTTGATACCCATATGATCTCTGTATGGTTCTCGAAAGTATGAAAATAAATTATTAAGACAAATATATTCTTTAAAATTAAAAGTAATGTAAAAAGGTAACACATCATCAAATGAAAAACTGAGTACATAGTTTTATGTATATCGTCCTCTTTAAATCCAAAAAGTACTGTCACATGGTGTAATATTTATTTTTGACTCTACCAACTTTGTAATAAATATCTGATAATAAAACCCCATTTCACCACACTTATCACTGCACCCCTACTCCTCCGGTCATCCTCAGTTATCCGAAACAAATCTTACCTCCCATCCACCCAATTCTTACCTCCACCACTCGTGCGTCCGCAGACATATTACCCAGTGCTGCATATGCAACCGTTTTGATTACAACAACGCCAAACAGGATACAGAAGGCTAAAGTTTAAGCAAAAACACAAAACTTAAACTATTTCCAATTCAGCGTGGCTAATTGGTTTTGAATTTATGGGCCTGTATTAAATATTTATGCTTGTCGTCTTCCAGCAACAGTGCAAAAAATGCCACAAGGTAACAACAAAAGAGAGGAAGCTGGAGCTGGCAAAATGCAAAACATGATCATCGCATGGACATGTTTCTAGTTGTTGGTGGTTGGTGGCTGCGCTGATTTACAGATTATATTGTTAGTGCGGAAAGATATCAGTTAACAGCAGCCAAAGCCGATTAACCAAGTATCGCTGTTGTTTTGCTCCGGGTAGAGCAAAAATTGAACATTGCAATTTACAAATACGATCAACTATTTATATCTAAAATAGTCAGTGGATGCCAGGGGCGTTGTTACTGTAATGTTATGAGATGAATACATCGGTTACGTGGGAAAGCATGGTTTTTGTTGATGATATGTGACCTAGATTGGTTAATTCGAAGATGAACTTCAAATATTCGTGTTCAGAAAAAAATTAAATGAAATAAACCCCTGTTTTAATACCTTGGTTCCATTTGAAATATGAATAAATATAATTAAAATTAATCAGTTATCTCGGATCGATGATGTGCATTATATCAACTTTGTGGGAGATTTCTGGCTCACAATTTAGTAATAGCGTTTCCAATAGAATTTTCTAAAAAGACAAACACTCACAAGATCCATCAATAGTTTGTCACTATACCAGCCGAGATGGAAATGAGTGTCTACCGAAAATATTGTCTTTAGACCAAATTCAACGTCCAATTTGAGCTAGTGTAAGGTATAAACTGAGAAGTGATAAACAAGTTAATGGTCGATTGATTTTATTTACCGAATTAAATAATTAGGCATTTGTCCAAACTTTGTATAGGGATTGTGCGTGAGTTGGATATATCCACGACAATTCCATGTCCCTAGATGTGGTTGCACACACAAAGCCACTAGAGATTCAATCCGACCAATTTTAAGCCGTCGCCGCCGCATGTTTCTGCACGAGCCGCGCAGCCGCCGAGTTCATCGGCCCACATCGAATTCAACCACGCCGCCGATTTCATCGACTTATATCGACTTAAACCACGCCGCCGAGATTTGACGGAGATCAAACTCAGTCAAATCTTACTACCAAAATAGACAACCCACTTAAAATTACAAAAGAAAATACTGCTGTCGACTTAGACAACCTTCTAATGTAAATTTTATCAATATTTGGAAGGATTATGATATTCGAGATGTCTGGTCAAATATGCCTCACATGAAAAGCTGTAATTGCAAAAAAATTATTAAATTCATCCATATTATAAATTTTGGGAATGGATTCCCACTCCCGTGCGTCACCTGTTTATACCAGTGTTGCCAAAAAGATAATAGCTAAAAATCACCCTTTATATTAACGAATATTGAATTATTGCCAAAAATTAAAGAAAAAATATTAAAAAACAATAAAAATTTTTCCTTCTCTTTTCCAAAAATTGTCAAATAATTAGGAGATCGAATGAGAGAACGAGCCGGCAAATCAGCGGAAAGCCGCCGTCGCCGACCTCTTTTGGGTAGCGCCGCCGCCGCCGATAATTATGGGTCGGCTTGCAACTCTGAAAGCCACTATAGTCAGTACGCAAAGTACGAAGACGGGTAAAGTGAGAAATGCACCAGCATAATTTCAGCCTCACGATTTTTAGACCCTACACCACTTCGTGGACTAGGGTATTATAAGTAAGTTTTCCGCCAAATGTTTGTAACACCAAAAAATAATCGAGCTAGACCCATCTTTAATTATACGGATCGGCTTAGAATCACCAGCTGAATCGATTTAACGATGTCTGTCCGTCCGTCTGCTGTCCATCCACTCTACAGATTCCAATTGTTGTCCGATTATCATGAAATTTGGCTGGAGTAACTTTTTTGGCCAAGGACGATCGGTATTGAATTTGGAGGAAATCGGTTCAGAGATAGATATAGCCACCACACAAAAATTCTTACAATTTACACTATTTCTCTTCTAGAATACACATTTTACATGGGATCATAACAAAATTTTCAGCGTCGTGTTATATTTGGACTAGAAACAGTTAAAGGGAAAGTGGACCACATGGGTCTATGTTTCGATATAGCCCCCATACAAATGTACCTCCGATTTACAATATTACTGTTCTAAAATGCACGTTTTACATCGGATCTTGATCATATGTCCCACACAATGTTGCATTTACACTAGAAACACCTATTTTGAAAGTCAGCTATATAGATCAATGTTTTGGTATATCCCCCATTCAAATGAGGCCACACTATTTTCGCTCTAGAGCCCACATCTTACATTGCATCTTGCTAACATTTTGCAGATCATGTCATATTTCAACAAAGAATACCTACTTTGCAAGTGATCTATAAAGGCCCACTTTTTAATGTAGCGCCCTTACGAATCGGCCTCTATTTTTATTATAACTATTATTAAGTTTATCAAATTTTGCAGATATTTCAAAAAATTATTTTATATATTTCTTTGCATCCTATGATAACGGTATTAGTGTCAAATTAAAGAGGAGAATATCTATTAAACATTTTTTATATATCATGCTTTTATCTGTATCAGTGCAGCATTGGCATCTATTTCAAATTTACCCCTTACATTTTCTAGTTTATTCATATATTGATTTTTAAGAGACAACATTTTGTATGATTTTAAAGTATTTTTAGCACACATTCTCCTCTTTGATTTGGCATTTATACCGGTGTCATAGGGTGGGAATAAGTATTAAATACAAGTAAGAAAAGGCTTAAGTCGGGCGTGGCCGACTATATAATACCCTACACCACTCCCTGCTTATATACCTTGCTTTGATTACTAAACTCAGGTATTTCATGGGAGCAATTTTATGTAGTTCATACAAATTATACAGTTACTATAAATTCATCTTTAGTCAAATGAATGAATATGGTAAATAATAAGGTAATTGATCCAATTTTCCAGCAGATATTCCGAGTAAAGTAAATATATTATGATCTGGAAAAATTAATCAAGATCCAAAGACAAATACAGATTATACAGCGGTGATAGGATGAATCGGACTGACATTTGAAGGGGACCTATAACTACACTTGAGGCCTGAGCCAAAATATGCGCCAATATATTTCTCATTCACGGTAGGCATTCCTACTTGAAGCATAGAATGATCTGCAAAATTTGATGAAGATCCGATGTAAGATATAGTTTCTAGAGCTGTAATAGAGCAGAATGGGGCCCAATTTGGGTTATATCAAAGTATAAATTTATGGGCATCTCCCAAACAAAGTAAGGCAAGGCTAAAGTCGGACGGAGCCGACTATATGATACACCCCACTTTCTATCTCAATACAATTCAACTCGATAAAAAAAGTGAAATCAGGAAGGATTTTTGAATTATGTAAATGTATGTGTTTGACAAAAAATGTTAAATCGGAAAGGACATTTGTATGAGGGTATATTGAAACCTATAATGATGTGACCCGCTTTCACCATGTATGTTTATTGTAGAAATATAATATGTAAAGTTTGGCCAAAATCGGTTAAACATTCGGGAGCAACATTTGTATTGGGGCTATATCTAAATCTGAACCGATCTTACACTCTTTCACCATAGGTGTTTTTAGTTGGATTATAAAATGTTGTGAAAATTTTAAAGATAATCGGGTACAATATGTGGTTTCTAGAGCGGAAAAAGTCAAATCAGGAGCGACATTTGTATGGGGGCTATATCTGAATCTGCACCGATCTTACCCACTTTAACCATAGGTGTTTCTAGTTAGATTATAAAATGTTGTGCCAATTTTAAAGAAAATCGGGTACAATATGTGGTTTTTAAAGCAAAAAAAGTAAAATCGGGAGCGACATTTGTATGGGGACTATATCTAAATCTGAATCGATCTTACCCACTTTCACCATAGGTGTTTTTAGTTGCATTATAAAATGTTGTGCCAATTTCAAAGAAAATCGGGTACAATATGTGGTTTCTTGAGCGGAAAAGGTCAAATCGGGACCGACATTTGTATGGGGGCTATATCTAAATCTGAACCGATCTTACCCACTTTCAGCATTGATGTTTCTAGTTCGATTATAAGATGTTGTGCCAATTTTAAAGAAAATCGGGAACAATATGCGGCTTCTAAAGCGGAAAAAGTGAAAGCGGGAGCGACATTTTTATTGTATTGTATCTAAATCTGATACGATCTAACCCGCTATTGTCACACGTATTTTTAGTTAGATTAAAAGGTGTTATGCAAAATTTGAAGAAAATCGGGTACTATATGTTCTTTATAGGACGGAAAAAGTCAAATCGGGAGCGACATTTGTATGGGGGCTCTATCTAAATCTGAACCGATTTCTTCCAAATTCAATACAAATCGTCCTTGGCCAAAAAAGTAACTTCTGCCAAATTTCATGACAATCGGACCACAATTGCGACCTGTAGAGTGCGAACAGCTTAGATGGACAGCAGACGGACAGACAGACATCGTTAAATAGATTCAGCTGGTGATTCTAAGCCGATCGGTATTATTATAAAAAGCTAAATGATGGCCGATTTAGCCCAAAAGATATGTTTTGTAATGCTAACAGATGAACTGGATAAAAATTGCTTAAAACTCTCTTCTACTTAAAAAATGGCAGACGTTTAAATTCAAAATTTTTGTGAAAATTTAACAATTGTTCAGCTTTTTGGGAAAAAAGGTATCATCACTTTTTCAGTGATAGCTGAAAAATATGAAGAGTAATATACAACATTTTTATATTTTCTCATATTTTTCCGAAAGCTAAGATAACGTAGAACACGATTATTTGAATACTGACTTCCAAACGGCCACATTGGCCGTCACAGCTTGCGCTGAACCTTGACATTTTTGAAAAAAATATCGACTTCAAGGTTAAGTAAAAAAGCACACTAGCTTTTCTCTCTATTGAAATTATGCACATTTTTATTGAATATGTTTTCAACGTGTATGCAGAGTTTGACCAACACCTATCCATAACTGACGAAAATACAGCATAATTTGTATAAAATCCCATTTTTGGGAATTTTTGTTTTCTTTTTGCGAATTATGGGCATATTTTTAGGAATATATTTTGTATTATATACTATAACTAGATCTCCTTAAGTGCAAGTTTTCAATGCATTCAAAGGATAACCAAATATTTTATTGATATTTCAATATTTTAGATATGTTCAAATAGTTTAATTTACTTAGTTTATTTGCGTACTTTCGCTAGTCTTGCAATGACAATATGGCTATCAAATGAAAGAGAAGACATGTAAGTAAGTTTCAGTCGGTTAAACTTATATATACCCTCACTCTCAGAGAACATGTCTGATTATGTTTTGTAGCAATTGGACCCAGCTTCCACATTCGTAAATAATTGTAAAAACATGATCAAATATGAAGTCATAATGGATTTCAGGCGTTATAAAGGATTTAATTTTACTTATGGTAGAGAAATTTGTGTGGGAGGTACTAGAAATGGCGTGGCTAATTGCAACTGATTTTGACACCCGTATGGAATTAAAATTGGTTTTATTTGAACTTAGGCTTATGCCATTTTGTGTGGGATGAACATATTTCAAGTGTATCAAACGTCCATAAAAGCATTGTCAAAAATCAAACTTCAGAGTATTCCTATATAAGTAACTAGCAGTACCCGCACGCGAAAAGCCAGTTATTTGTTAATTTTATCCGTCTATATTTTTTGATAGTATTTATTTAATTTTCTTTTCGTGGATATAATATAATATATATAATGGTGGATATGCACTATGTTAGCTGAACTACTTCGTATGTATAATTTTTATAATTTTCTACCAAGTTTTGAACAAAATATTACAACCATTTATATTATCGATCTTTTGCATTTCTTTCCCAAAAAGTACACATTTTGAAAAATCACTAGAGGTAACATGTGTTTTCGCTTCCCCTAAAAATATGTACTTTATTTGGTAACACATTTATTCTCCAATACTTTAGTTGGTATTACTATTTTCCCTTGTTGTTCACCCCCTATAAGAAGATTTCGAAAAAATCCATTTAGATTGCGCTTTACACACAGTTTACAAAATTTCCCGACTATAGCTGCAATTCTTAAATTGGCACAATTTTTGTCAAGCCTACCCCCTAAAAAGTAGAAATTTCGAAAAATCCAATTTTACTTCGTTTCTATACGGTCAGAGGAATTTACGTACCAAATTTCACGTTTCCAGCTGGAATACTTTAGTTTGTACCATTTTTATCCCTTTTGTCCTGCTCGCCCTTTAAAAGTACAAATTTCGAAAAATCCAATTTTACTTCGTTTCTAAAGAGTGATTTTTTTCAGGTTAGGATTTTCATGCATTAGTATTTGACAGATCACGTGGGATTTCAGACATGGTGTCAAAGAGAAAGATGCTCAGTATGCTTTGACATTTCATCATGAATCGTCTTACAAACGAACAACGCTTGCAAATTATTGAATTTTATTATCAAAATGCGTGCTCTGTTAAGAAAGTTCATTGCGCGCTTCCATTTTATGGTCAGTTTAATCGACCCACTGAAGCGGCTATTCGGGCTATTGTGACTAAATTTCGCACCAAATTTACATTGTTGGACATTAAACCACCAACACGCTTACGTAGAGTGCGAACTGAAGAAAATATCGCAGCTGTATCGGCCAGTGTTAATGATGACCACCAATTTTCGATTCGTCGCCGTTCGCACCAATTGGGTCTCTGTTACTCAAAAACGTGGAAATGCCAAAATTGGACTAAGCGGATGGACCACCTAAAACGCAGCCGCGGTCAACATTTAAATGAAATTATCTTCAAAAAGTAAATGTCATGGACCAATCTAACGTTTCAAATAAAGAACCGATGAGATTTTGCAAATTTTATGCGTTTTTTTTAAAAAAAAAGTTATCAAGCTCTTAAAAAATCACCCTTTATATGGCCAGAGGAATTTACATACCAAATTTCACGATTCTAGCTGTAATACTTTAGTTGGTACCATTTGTATGGTCTGGTGATTTGTGTGGGAGGTAACAGAAGGGGAGTGGCAATTACGCCCATCTTCGAACTTAAACCAAGTTTGGGAAATATATATATAAAAAATATTTTACTTGTTCACTGTTACATTGGCCATAACTCGTGCAAAAATGTAATTGTTTTCCAAAAAATATGTATAAAACATTTTTATGAGAAGAATACATACACAAAGTTTCAAAACAATCACAGCTACCGAGGTCCAAAATCGTACCACTCATATCATCACATATTGTGATGTGTCCATATCACAATATATTGAAAGAGAGTTCAACTCCCGTCCCTCTTGGGAAATCTCCCTTTCATATTTGTCATAAGGACGCTACTGGTTCGATTTCATGTAATATCTATAGTAGTTTTACTTAGACATAGCTCCATAATGGGACATTCAATATGCTGTAAATTGATGCAAAATCGTCGAGAACAATATTATATGAGCCTTACATTGTTTTTGTTGTTGCTTCTTAGCAGTCATATTCAGATTACAAAAGGATAAAATAACACCTCCAATTGTCTAAAGGTTCATTGTATTAATATGGTTACGGATTTAGATTTTGCTACTGCAGTTCGTATCACTTCAAATTTATTAAACTTATTCTGAGTGCATTGTACACCAATAGCACCAAAATACCAATACTGTATTCGATACAGAATACATAACCTTATAATCTTGCACAAAAAAACTTTTAAGATAAGCTTTTAAAGTTTCTCAACATTCCTCAAACGAAAAGTTCTAAATGATCGCCACCACATCACAACAATTGCGTCAATGTCGTCCCATTGACTTCATCCTCAGAAGGCAGGTATAGGGTGGGCCATTTAAAATTTTAAATTTGAACTACTGATTACTTTGACTTTCAAAGGTAGAATAATACTCATTTTTATACCATCCACTTCCAGGATGGGGGTATTCTAACTTTGTCATTCCGTTTGTAACACCTTGAAATATCGACCTGAGACCCTAAAAAGTATATAT